>WEKX01009591.1:37832-54624 GCA_013390025.1 Pitta sordida
GAGAGCGAGGCTCCCGTGTCAGTGCCGGGGACTGGCTGGAGCAGCTGGCTGTGCCGGGGAGCTGGATTACTGCCGTGACCCGGCCTGGGACTTGGCCGCTCGGTCAAGTGTAGGAAGGAAGGAAAAGCGTGGTCTGTAAGGAGGCCTTTGTTGTTCCAACCCTTCAAAGGCTGTTATGCGTAGGTTTAACTTTTGTCAGCTTTAGCTGAGTTCAACTGGGTCTGCACACTCAAAATCTGTTTTATCTGGGCATTCAAAGGAGAGCCATACCCATTGATTATTCTTACAGCTGTTTAATAGAGTTCTGATGTTTCGTACTTGTATGAGTAGGAATTACGAAAGTTGTAGGAAAAGCTCCTCTTATATGTCCTGTTTGCCATAGGGAGAAGCATAAGTGAACTGATGCTGAGTGTAGCTTGGGACAGCCTGATTACTTGATATAACTTCGTTGTTCCCTAACTGAAAATATAGATGAGTGTAAAAAAACACTGAATGAGAGAAATAAGGGTTAAATCCTATTCTCTAGAATTTTACAGTGTTTGGTTGTCGTCCATACCAATAATCAAAGGGTTTGTGTTTGCTTGACTGTGCTGGTTGATCCCAGGAGCAGGAATTTTTCCTACTTGTGCCGGCACTTAAGGCTTTAAAAGCTATTCCTTGGATCCTTGGATATTTATCTATATAATTAATTTTTTGAATTTGTTTAATTGTGGGTTGCGTATGTAGCTATGGAGATACTTCTATTTAATCTCATCTGATAAAGTTACAGGATTCATGAAGTCTTCGGTGGGACCCTTCATTCAAGGATGTTGTCTTGAGCAGCAGCGAGTGAAGAAGTGATTTGTCCAAGATTGCATAGTAAAACAATTCTAGTGCTGAATATAGATTTTAGGCTCTTAATTCGCAGTGTTGCTGCGAGTAGCTGAAGATAGTTACGCTCTGCTGCAGGAGTAATTTTCAGGGCAAATGTATTGATCATCCTAAACAGACCCTGCAATGTTTAATACAAATATAGTTTCCTTCTCCCTTTTAATTCAAAGAACATTCAGGAACCAGTTATTTTCAAACTGAAAGTAGAAAATTAGCAAGTCTGAAGTATTTTCATTCCTGATATTTCAGATGCACTGTTCTTTTTAAACATGATGGAGTGTGTTCTAATCCTCTTGGTCTTTAATGAGTGAACATTCAGTTGTTTGTGGATCATATAGGTAAAGAAGGCCCATGATTTTCTCTCATATAAGTTCTTTTCTGTATTTTTCGTATCCTTGCCACCTAAAGGAGTTAATATAACACAATTCCTATATGTTACCTCCATGTTGGTAATATTAATGGAGCAGGGTTGTGGTTTATTGGCATATGACTTGAGAAGAGACTTTCGTATCAACTGGTAAAAGGAGACTTGGGGCCTGGAATGGTGTGTATTTCAAATGCCCACAGGCAAGTGAAGTGTTTGAATTGGAGCCTGCTTTTGGCTGGGATAGGGCTAATTTTCTCGGTAGCTGGTACAGTGCTGTGTTTTGGATTTAGTATGAGAATAATATTGATAACATGCTGATGTTTTAGTTGTTGCTGAGAAGTGGCTACATTGAGTCAAGGGCTTTCAGTGTGTCAGGGTCTGCCAGGGTGACACAGGGAGGATGCACAAGTAGCTGGTAGTGAGCCAAACTGAGACCCACACTTGGCCCCAGTGGTACATGTTCCACGCTGCACAATGTCATGCCCAGTGTATAAACTGGGGGAGCTGGCTGGGAGCCACCCTTTGCTGCTTGGGGACTGACTGGCCTTCTGTCCGTGGTGAGCAGTTGTATTATATATCACCCACCTTGCCTCGGCTATATTCCACCCTCTTTTTCTTACCTCCCTTTTAATTATTATTTTACTTGATTTCCATTATTAAACTATTCTTTTCTCAACGCACTTTATCACAGCCCACACTGCCTTTTTCTGAGTCCCCACTGTGGAGGGGAGGGAGAGGGTGGCTGTGTGGTAATTAGTTGCCTGCCAGGGTTAAGCCATGACAGTCTGCTGAGACAGATTGTTTACTTGCTTTATCCTTGGAATTGTTGCTTTGTACACTGTTTTGTAGGAATATGTAAGTGGAATAAAGGACATGGGGGAACACTTAAGTTACTTTTTTTTAGGTGTTAGCTTTTAACAGGCTTTTCTCTAATTCCTGGCAACATTAACATGGAGCTGTTAGGTAATCATTCCACAGGAATATCTGCAAGGAGAAATGTGGAATTTGAGTGAAGTAGGGAACCAAAACAGGACTTTGAATTTCCGTTGAATTCTGAACTTTTCCTAGCCCCCTGGTTTCTTCAATTCCTATTTTTGGTTGTAGGATTAAGTTTCTCCTGAGTTGATTGAAGCACAGTTGTTTTAATATACAGTCGACCCTCTTGCACTTCGCGCCCCCCCTAGTGCGGCTTCAGATCTTAGCGGCATGATTTTTTAGCGATGTAGGAGACCAGTTTTGCCACTGCGCGTGCGTGACCTGCCGCCACGGTGCCGGCCTGGGCAGCAGAATGGGCTGCAGCGGCGGCAGCACGGGCGGCAGCCAGGGCGTGGGCGGCCGCGGCGGCGCAGCTGCCATTCACCGTGGAAGTTGGGCTGCGCGGGTCCCAAATAAGACCGGGGGTGTGTGATATAGGAGACCCCAATATATATGCGTGTTTGCTTTTCTGTGTGTGGAACCATATAGAAACATAAAAACATTTCTACACACAAAACCCACAGAATTTCTGGTTAACACCATTGTGGGAGATCTAGCAATTGTATTATCCTGAGCACAAAAACCATCTCAGAATTCTCACTACCCAACTCTAGATGATTTTGGAAACTCTTGAAGTATTTCAATATCAAAGAGTATTTAGACTTTATGTTAAATTACTTTGTTAGCTGCAGAATTTCCCCTGACTCAAAAAATCAGTATTGTAGCTGACTTTCTGAGGTAGAAATGTGTTGGGAGTGAATTTGGTAAATATGCTTATTGCATGTTTTATTGTACTGCACTCAACTTTTGGTAATTTCAGCATATATATGGATTGTTTGATTGCTTTCTGGATTGCATGTAGGTTATCTTTGCTAGTTTCTGCTTTTTGTGCTGACACTCTAGAAAGCAAAATGTTTCCTGGTATTAGGGAAGTTGGTTTCACTTTCATAGAATCAAGATTCTTCATACTTATGTTAGAACTTAAGATAGTGCATAATCCAAGTAGCTGATGCATGCTGTGAGCTGTAGACGAATGCCAAGTTAGTTTCCTTTGGATTCAGTGTGACTGACAGCTGTTTTAGCTTTTGGTTTTATTCCATTTGTTGTTTTAAGAGATGACGTTGATGAAAAAGCATTTTGCGTAACTGGGTGTGAGTCGGCCGTTATCACAGTGGGGTTAATACTGAAAGTTGAATGAGTCAGACCTGGTGTGCTATCCTAAAAGATTGCCTTTGGAGCGTGATTATTTTACAGCGTAGTTTTCAAGGGTCAGGTTAAGGTAAGAGGAATTGAACCTCTATCAGTGAGAACTTTTATTCTGGCTACAGTTGCCAAAGAGTATTTCTGTTGTCTGTCTTGGACAGTGTGTTAAGAAAATCTGTCCTTTGTACGTGCATAGGGAACCTTTTCTGAGTAATTAGTAATTCCCAATCCTCTTTAGCATTTTTGAATGTTTCGATTGCAAGTTGTTAGTCACTTCTTAATATTCCTTGCAGTTGTTGATTGATTCTTCTGTGCCTTTGCTGGGCTACATTTACTGCAGTGTGCAATTGTGCTATCACCAGACTTAGCATTTTATGAAAGGATGAAATGAATGAGAATGAATTTCACTTGTCTTTTTCAGAATGTCAGGTGGGGAATCAGTACTTGAGTTATGAGCTCTGGAGGTCGTAACTTTTTGTGATGGGCAACAATCTCAGCATTACAGCTGTTGTTTCTGGAAGGATGGTGTGAGGAAGAAAGAGTACTCAGCAACTCATGACCTTGTCATAAATAGGATATTTGAAATTGTTGGTTTGAGAGTTTCTGTTTAAACTGTCTACATGGGAGTTGCTTGGGAGTTGGACTAGATGATCCTTGTGGGTCCCTTCCAGCTTGGAATAACCTGTGATGATATAGTGATGGTTGCATCTTTTGCATGCTGCTCATACTGATAAAGGGTATTTTTCAAGATAGCCGTAAGGTAAAATAAAAATAAAATATATGAGAATCATCTTAAGTTACGTATATCTTAATTTAGTCTTCAGTGGTACTATCACCGCTGTTTTAAGGCAATACATGTTCTTGTCTTAAATTTCTTAACCAGTAATTTAGCCAAAACCTTTGGAAGGTCCCCATCTAGAAAGCAGAACTACTCTTCTTCTAAAACTGAAAGCTCTGTGGAAGAAAGTTTTGAGGATCTGCTCTTGAAATATAAGCAGATACAATTAGAACTTGAACACATTAATAAAGATGAAAGACTGGCTTTGAGCAACAGAGAAGAAAATGAACAACAAGGTGAAGATAAAACAGTGGACACTGAGGACCAAGTAATTGTAGAAAATGACAGTATTAAAATGGATGCTGTAAAAGAAGTACCTCCTGAGGAGAAAAATCCGGTTATGGGTTTTCGGGCTTTTGAACTGAAACCTCTCAGACAAAAGCTGCCCACTCCAGCTGAGAGGAGCAGATTAAAAAAAGCAAAAGAAGGAACCAAACAGTCCTTGCAAAAATCTGAAGTTACAGAATCTGGCCAAGGTAAATATGTTCTTGTAAAGTTATTTTAGCTTGTAAAGTTGTATTTACTTGCTATTACTGTTGTATTTATTGTGTATTAGACAAAATTTTACTTGAAAATATAAAGTCCTTGAGCTCACTGCTAAGTCTGTAGCTGAATAAATCAGCAAACTGGAGCTTCCTATTCTTAAGGCTTCATGTAGTTCTAATAAGTGTTTGCTGTGGTTGAGGGTGGTGCTTGTGGATATCTGTCATCTGATGTTTACTAATTTGTCAGTGTGTGTGAACTACCAATTTGAGTGGGAAGAGAAAGTAGTGAAGTGATGGATTAAGAATACTGATTAGGAATTAGGAATGTGAAGAAAGGTAGGACTAGAGCACTGAAGGTCAAAATGATTTGTTTGTAGCTTTAGAATGAGAATTTGGAAGACAAAGCCCAGAAAGAAAACAAAAGAGGAGTGATAAGTTGTCAAACCTCCTCATTCAAGGTAATTTTTCACCTTGCGTGTTTCCCATTAGTAAAGAGAAAAAGTAATTCTGGTGTTCTTTAAGAGGCAATACAGTTTTTATTGGTAGACATGAAGAAAACCAAGGAATTCTGGCAATAGAAGAAAACCTGCTAGCCTATGGGAAGAGAGCATAGGGCAGGGGTAAAACAGCTATTTAAAAAGCAAAACAGTCTCAACAAATCCAACTTCAAAACTTAAAAGCACTGAAGCTGAGAATACTGTTCATATGACATTAAAAGTAGATGGTGTGTATATATACAGTGAGTCTCCGCTGCATTGTGACCTCTGCATTATGACCCCGTGCATTTGCGAAGAGAATTTATTGCAGTTTTGATTCAAGGATTTGCAAGTTTATCTGGCTGATGCATGCACAATGCCTCTGCTCCGCCGAGGGGCGGTGCCAGAGCTCCCTGTGGGGCGGTGCCGGCCCGGCCCCACAAGGAGGGACAGGAGTCATTGTCCCCTGTTACTCTAAGCGCAGCTGGGGACTGACCCCTGCCCCGGGCGCGTGTTACTGTTTCCATGGCTACAGGCGGGGAAGGGAAGTGCTCCAGGAAAGTGGGGCAGGCCGCTGCCGCCAGCGGGACATGCTCACTACGCTGTCATGATGTGGTTTTCATCAGACACGCCCAGTTTATATGGATGTTTGTTAATGTGATTGATTGTATAAGTACAATTGCTTAGTCTGTTTTAGACTATGCATCAATGATACTGATAAAATAGGTTTATATTGATTAGATTTAGCACATCATTTTAATGTGGCTCTGTCTCTTGAGAAACAGCTTACTCAAAAATATGGTATTTTTTCTCTTGGAAGGTACAGAAGACAAAGAACAAACATCAGTGCGGAAGCTTAGCAGTTCAGATTTTACATCTGAAAAGGTAAGAAAGTGTTCCTCTGTAGCTGAGGCATGATTGCATTGTGAGACTCTGGCTTTTTCCAAATGCCAGTCCAGAAATGTTCCAGTAATAGAAATAGTCAATTTTTATCAAAGGGCACAGTAAAGTGGAATTTTTAAGCTTTATTTTATAACAACAGTTGGGAAAGAGTTCAAATGACTTTGTAAATCAAAAGTTGTCTAATGATGTTTCCTGAATTTTTGTCTTGTTCTTTCTTCTATTTTCTTCTCAAGAAGTTGCTTGATGATGAGGAGGAGATGTCTGAATTGCAGCTTAGGCTTCTTGCACTCCAGTCTGCTAGTAAAAAATGGCAGCAAAAAGAACAAGAAGTGATGAAGGAAAGCAAGGAAAAATTAACAAAACCGAAAAGTGTAACACAGAAGGTCAAAACCAGTACGAAAGCACATTCAACAAAAAAACCCAGTGCTACAGGTAATAAGTTTCATGTTACTGAAATGGCTGTCAATGGCATGGCCTCAAAAAAACCCAGTTATGTGAAACCTTGAGCAATGAGCCTTTAGTTGTTCTACATCTACTCAAAAGTCTTGAAAAAATCTAAGATTAGGTGGAACCAATTAGATAAAGTGGAGTTAATCATGTATCCTTTTATTTAAAGGCAAGCAAACTTTGAGGAAACAACAGACAAAGACATCTAAGAAGGTACAATCGCAAAAGGAACTAGATAGGCGTCAGAAAGAGGAAGACCAGAGGAAACAAGAAGAAGAGGAAGAGAGACGGAAGAGAGAAGAAGAAATCAGAAAAATTAGAGACCTTTCAAATCAAGAAGAGCAGTACAATCGGTTTATGAAGCTAGTTGGAGGAGAGAGGAGATCAAGAAGCAGGGTAACGGATTTGTTATATGGTGTTCAGGTGTTATGCTCAGGATTCACAAATGATTTCTGTCTTGCCCTATATGGTTCTGTGTGTTACTGTCCCATCTGTGCCCTCCTATTCTTGCCTGCCCCCAGAATAACGAAAACAGGGAGAGAAAAGCTCAGAATCTGTATTCAATGTTTTAATCTCATGACAGACAGGAATTCCCTTTGAGCTTGGAAAATCATTTTTGTATGAGTTGTACATTGGCAAATCATTGGTAAACACAATTTGAATATTATGATGAAAGAGCAGTCTGTGATTTAATACTGATCAATCAATGAAACTTTCTTGACTGTCTTCCCTTAGGTCACAGGTTTTTTCCTCCACGTTTTCAAACTTTTTCTCTCTGTACAACCTCAGTGGCCAGCTTGTTTCACAGTGTCATTTGAGGGTTTGCTTTCTCTGTAGTGCTTTTTAGTAGCAGTATTTAAATTATTTTGTCAGGGCACAATGTATGCTCAAACGCAAAAGATAATTCATTACTTTAGCTCCACGACAGGATGATGAAATTGTGTCAAATTTATGAAGTAAGAGTTATTGCAGTGGTCATCATGCTGCCCTTTTTATGCTGTTCCATTCTCTCATTTGGAGATTAGCAACAGGTACTTAAGTAACTAATGCTCTATCTCTGAAACATTGGTATGTTACAGGAAAAAAAAGTCAGTATTTGTTTAGCAGTAATTCTTTCAGCATGGAAGCAGTACAGCTGCTGTATCTAGATGCTCCAAGAGCTGAGGGCTACTGGTGCTGTAAGGAGAAATGAAACAGCCTCTAAGGGAATCGGGGCTCCTTGTTTCAAGTTGTGCTACAGAAGGGTCTTACATAATTATTATAATACTGAGTGGAAAATTGAGACTAAAAATAATTTGACTGTAAACAGTAGGAATTCTAAAAGCTAACAAAATGTTTTCTGTTTGCCTCTGGAAGATTGAAGTCAAGGAATCTAAGAAGTCATATTTAAGTGTTCTGGGTATTTGCAGTGATGAACATTGACTGGCATCCATCTAGTGCTAGGAGTTATAAATCAGATTATTTAAATGAATTGACAGTCTCTGGGTTTTTCTCTGTGTGGTATATGGCTCCTGGGATAATGGGAAACATTCTCCTCCTAAGAATTATTTCTAGCAAGGGTAACTCAAGTGTTCTTGGTAGTTGCCATGACAGATTAACAGAAATAATAAAGCATTTAAATCTCTTGTAGTGTTTCAGAAATACATAACCATGCCAATTTCCCAATTACTTAATAGGTATTTAAAAATGCCTTCTGTGTATCTTAACACTCCACACTTTATCATCCAGAAAGAGATGCAGTTTTAAAACTGCTAGATAATTTGTCTAGTTACTACCTGCAATAGATTTGATTAAAAGGTAATACAGAGTTCGCTCCTTTTGTGCAAGATAAGTAAATTGTATCTATAAAGCAACTAGAAGACAAAATTATAAGGGCCTTTTTCCATAGTTTACTTCATAGTGATTTGGTCTGAAATAATGGAAGACTAGTAAAGTACAATACTTTTTTGTTTGTTTAGTCTTCAGACATGGACTTGAGATGGTCTTTGGATAAGCAGCCTACAGAGAGTGCAGGAGGCATATATCAGTATGATAATTATGATGAAGTTGCTATGGATACAGATAGTGAAACTAACTCACCAGGTAAGACTTAGATACAGTTTCCTTATGTGACCATTGGCTTATTTCCTTCTTTTTACCTATTCTCACCATTCTTTTACAAATAAAGTATTAGTTTTGAAATGTCTCAGTCCTAGAAGTAACATTTTAAGGTGAACTAATTCTGTTTTGTTGTAACATTGTCCATTTCTGCTGTAGTGGCATTTTTTAAGGTCTTCAATGTTCTCATTGCAGTACTGTAGGTTTTATTCTTGCACATTCCCGAGCAGCTGTGCAGGAAGTGAGTGCTGATGGGATAGGCAGCAGCTTTGCAAGAAAGGGCCAGGAGGTCCTGGTGGACATTGAGGGACATTTGGGTCAGCAGGTGTGGCCTTGGGTGATAGAGGTGAATTGTAGCCTGTGTTGTAGCACTTACTGGCAGGGCTCAGTGGCTGCAGGGCACTGTAAAACACTGATGCGACTGTTCAGTTTTCTGGTTTCACAGGAGGAGGAGAGTGACACATTAGAAACCTAGCAAAGGACTAGGTGGAACTGTTTCAGGCCTGTTTTTTCCTAAAGTTCCTTGTGAGACTGGAGCACCTGGCTTTTGGAAAGAGACCGAGAGAGCTGAATTTGTTGAGAAAGCTTAAGGAATGCTTTTACTCCTGTCTTCACTTAGTGGGCAGTTACAGAGAAGACAGAGCCAAACTCTTCAGTGAAGGGGGTAACAGAGGGACAAAGAGCAACACTTCAATTGTATCACAATTAATTTTGGTTGGGTATAAGGAAAACTGCACAGAAGGTGGCCATACACTAGAACAGGTTTACTGGAAGTGTGGAATCTCCATCCTCAAATATACATGGAACTTGACAAGCTTCTTAGCAACTTGACTTTGGGGTCAGCTCTGCTTTGAGCACTTGTGCTGAGGCATATGCCTTGCAGAAGTCTCTTCCAGCCCAAATCATTTATTAACTCTTGAATTTGAAGTGCATTTAAGGTAGTCAGGTTTCTGTGTTTCGTCTCAAAGTATGGAGTGCTGAGAACTTCATTAAGCTTACTACTGCATTGGCTACTTTTATTCTTTTGCTTTTCCACCTTTTTTTCCCTTTTCTTTTTCTCCTTTCTTGTCAGCCTTACATTACTTTGTTAAAACAGTACACATGCTATTTTGTACATGTAAGCCATAAAAATCTTTTCTCAATAAAGCATCTCAGGCTTTGGTTTTATGTTTCAGAACTTATGCATTTGGTCAGCTTCTGTCCTAGATTGTACTGTATTGTATTTCTGGTAGTGAGTAATTAGGGGACTGAGATACACCTTGTTCTGATGTACATATGAAACTTAAGTACAGCCAGACAGCACTAAGGGAACAATTCAGCCCTCACATTGGATTTAATTGGCAAGAATTTACCTTCTAAAACAAGGTAACTAATTTTTTATATACATATATATATGTAAGAAATAGATGCACTCTCCTGTGTTTGGTGTTCCCTTTGAAATTGGTGCATAGTAAAAACATTTCTCCTTCAGCTACCTTAAATAATTTGAAATACAAACATGAGTTCCTGTTTAATAAATACTTTTCATATTTCTTATACTCAATATTTTTTTTTAATTACAGCTTCTTCCCCAGTGCAGCCTCCTTTCTTTGAGTGTCCAATAGGATATTTTCCACCTCCAGTACCACCTATTTCCTTGCCGTTACCACCTCCAATTCCAGTAAGTAACCTTGAAAGGGGAGTGTGTTTTTGAAAATGTTGATTATCATTTTGTGTCTCATTTCTAATGCTAAAGTTAAAATTAAATTTAGATTCTGTTTTTGATATACAGTTATACCCCCTCCTTCGCGAGGAAAGGGCCAGGCCAAGGCCATCGTGAAACACTAAACTCGCAAAGAAGTGCAGGTCGTTAATATGCATGCAGGCCACACCCATTGCTTCACACACACTCCGGCGCTCCGAAGCGTTGCGGACAATTCTTTGCTCCTTCCCATAGTCTGTCTCAGCACAGGCGAGCAGAGGGAACCGTTTCTGTGCGGCTGCTGTGACCGTGTGTGCTCACAGCCCAAACCCTGCGCCGCTCCCTGCCCAGCCCCCTGGCACAGCCCTGGTGCTCACGCCGGCCTTGGGGGCCCAGCACCAGCCCGCGCGTGCTCGTCCCGCCTCCGCGGCAGGGAAGGGGTGTCCCTGAGCTCTGGTCGGCATTCTTGGAGCCTGAAAAAACCTTAACTTTGCAACGCTGCAACACCCCGTGCAATTGTGGCGGGGGGGGGGCATTGGGATGGGAGTTTCTTTCCCTTTAACATCCACCAGTCCCGGCAGGGGGAGTGCTGCCAGGACTTTGACTGGCCTTTGAGTAACAAGGAATGGCGTCTTGTGGTGGTGCTGCGCTGGGTCTCAGCGGAGCACACAGGACCGGGGCAGGGCTCTAAACACCACTGTGAGCTGCACTTAGCATGTGTCAGGCAGCTGTCAGCTTGTGGACCGCTGAATCATAATTGCAAAAAATTTGCTTCGCAAAGCGGCGGGGTCATAATGGAGAGGTCGCGATGCAGTGGAGGTTCACTGTAATTCTCTATTTGATGATTCCCTTAAACTATCTGGTAGACTTACAGTTGCTTTTAAAAAACTTTGTTCCAGCTATATTTTCACTTATCTAATTATTGTTTAGTGGAACTCTTCCCTATTGAATTAAAATTTTCTGTTCCTTGTTAGGAGCTCTGCCTTTTCACACCGAAAGCAAAAGTTGTCCGAAGCACATAATTGGAACTGTTAGCATAAGGGAACTTTGCCTCTTACCTAGGACAGGGGGGGAAAAAAGCTCATCAGTCCTTCGTTCAAACTTTGTGCATTTTGATGATCTATTATTTATCTTCTCACGTATGAGTCTCCATGGAAATTGTATTGGTGTGGATTTTTTTCCCACTTTCATGCTTCTCTGCATGATTGTTACTGTTCTTAGTAAAGAAGTAAAAGTTGCCGTTCTCTCTCATGACAGCTTCTGAATTTTTGGCGAAGGGAAAAAGTAATTTTATTACCTAAAACAAGTTCATAAAGCTGTTTAAAGACTGATGGTCAGCTATATTTGGTGGCTAGACTATATATGTTCCAGAAGTCTTATTTACATTTAGTTTGTATGGTTCCACGGCTCCAATATTCAAATGCAACATTGTTTCCATTAACTTGCATGAATAATTACTGCTATTTAGTGGCAGCCTTTGACTGTCTTCTAAATGGAGTTTGGATTTTAATTAAGTTTTCACAGTTTGTTACTTTTAAACTATGAAACAATTTAGGTCTTGACCTCTGTTAAGTAATCATAAACCAGTGGTAATTTTCACATTTCAAATCCTTGTTTTATTTTTCTCAGCCTGTCCCGTCTTTGAGTCATCTTTATATGGAGGGCATTTCTTGTGTTTCTCGTGAGCCGCCTCCACCTCTTCCCCCTCTTCCCCCTGAAGAGCCAGAACAACCACCAAAACCTCCATTTGCTGATGAGGAAGAGGAAGAAGAAATGCTCCTAAGAGAAGAATTGCTCAAGTCTCTAGCCAACAAGCGTGCTTTCAGAGCTGAGGTACTCCATTGGGTTTTGAATGTAAACCTCTAGATGGCCATCTTAACCAAAACTTAAATGTGACCTGCTAAGTGAGGGTTTACAGGGGTTTAATGCTCCTTTTCTTGTGACTTAAAAATAAAATGTCTGTGGATTTCCATCACCCTCTGACCTCCAAAGGAAAGTGAAACAAAAGCCACCCTGCAACATCCTTTGAATTGTAAAGTTCAGTCAGCCTTTTATTTTTGAAGGAATTATGAAACTTCAAGGTACAGAAAACTCAGTTCAGAGGAATGGGAATTTTCTGCCAGAAAATGTTTATTATTTATCAACTGTTAGGTAGAAAGCAAAGCAAGTAACTTTGCTACATCCTTCTAGCAAAACAAATTTAGGAGAAATTAGCTGTTTTCTTTTTTGTTTTGGGGGTCACCTTGGGGTGACAGACAACATTTGTAGTTTTGAAAGTGTAAATTGGTTTTAACCTTATTAAAAGGCTGCAATTTCTAGCAGTTGACCTATGAATAACTGGCATACTCTTGTGGGCCTTTCTGATATTGCTGCAGATATTGTCTAATGCACTTGGATAGTCCACCTAAATCTCAGTTTTGAGTTCCAGGACATGTATGAAACAGTCTCATTTACACTGACTCTTTTAAAACAGCTGTTCATGGTGTGTATTTTTAAGATAATATTTTTGGTTTATTTTTTTAGGAAACATCGAGTAACAGTGGTCCACCTTCCCCTCCTGTTCCAGATAACTTGCAGTCTGTGCCAAGAAGCAATTTAACTGCTGTCAGTATTAATACTGTGTCTCAGCCACGGGTGCAAAACACAAAGTTTGTTAGAGTACCAAGGCTTCCACGAGCAGTGATCACAGTAAGCAAATACTGGTCCTTTCTGCTAATAAGATTGTGAGTTGAGGCTGACCTCAGTTCAAGTAAACAGCAGGCTCAGACTTGGGTTTTCTGCAGCGCAGAAAAGTGGAGCTTCAGTTAAATGAATTCTTACTAACTTTGATAATCCATATGGTCTTATGGAAAGAATTTGACAGTGAAGTAAGAACTTAGAGCTAGGAGGGCATCAAAACATGCCAGCATGCAGTGACCTGAGATATTGTAAATATAGTTCTATTATTTTCTTTCCCAGATTAACACAGATTCTGTGTTGCCAAAAAGGTAATCTTGCTCTTTCTCCTGCTCCTGGCCAGCTGGGGGTATCTGGAGCATCAGTCTCTTTGCTTAACTTATCTAATGTACTGAACTGGTTAGAAAACTAACCAGTGTCAGGGAAAAAGTACTTTGCTTCTAGGGGGAGCTGAATTTTTTCAGTGAACAGTGTGTGCTTTAGTGTTAGTGTGTCTGAGTGTGAGTGGATGAGAATATTTGTGAGGAGAGGACCAGTGCCTTGTTCTGTTTTCAGCAACATAAACTGGAATTTCACCCACCTGTCCTATTGGAGTGCAAGAATGATGCAGCTGTAGGACATTCAGAACTAGGAGATATGACCAATATTTTCAGAATTTTCCAGAAAGAGTATCAGAAAGAACTGATTGTGGAAATTGAGTGCTTTTCATTTTAAAAGGCAGGTGTGTGGGTTTTAAAAAAAAATTAGTTAATGCTTTAAAGGACATTTAGAGCTTTGAAGAGGTCCTGTTCTGTGGTAAAGCTTAAATGTGTAACTATAGTTGTCCAGACCTCCAGTGGGAGATTAGAGGAACTGCCCTGGAAAGTTTCCTTTTTTCTATGCTGTAACTCTTAGAGCATTCGAGGTTAATCTAAATTGTCTGCTTGTTTCACCATCTTCCTTTGTGCTGAAATTGGCAGTCATCTGATCTTCAGTGAGTTTTTTAAGTTGATGGTGTTGGGAAAAAGTAATTCATGTTATTTCATCTGTTCTTCACGTACCATTGGTGTTCTGCCAAACAATCTGCCTGAGCAACTCACTAAGGCCAGCTAAGGCACAGCTGTGGGACAAGAGGTATCAGAGCTGTATTGCAGAAAGATGAGGGAGTTGTGGTATATCTGCCATATTGTAATTGCATTTGTAATGCAGAACTGGTTTTTGATCTCTCAGTTACCTGAAGAAACTTCTTGCAAATGACAGATGATATGTTTAATTACAATTGAAATAATTCATCGAGTGTAGGAGTTAGGAATTTGAGTTTTATGTGCTCTGACCATGGAGACATAAGCATGTTGCAGATACCTTGGGAATAGTTCGAAAATGTTGCAGTACCTTTCATCTTGCAGTATTAAGAATGTGCAGTATATCTGTCTTCTAGTGGAAATGTACTAATAATTATTTTTTTCCTATAATATGGAATTGTTGTGCCTTGATAACAGAAGGAGTTAACTTTCTCTCTTCTAGTAAATATGTCCTCAGTTATACCTCTGTCTAACTTTTGGTTCTTACTATAAAACTTTTTACTTTCTCCCCACAGCTTCCAAAACACAAGTCTGTTGTGGTTACATTAAATGACTCAGATGACAGTGAGTCTGATGGAGAGCCTTCTAACTCAACCAGAAGTGTGTTTGGAGGACTAGAATCTATGATAAAGGAAGCAAGGAGAAATGTTGAGGTAAACACTATCAGCATTTTAATAGGCTTACTTGTTAATGATTTTGCTTTGTATGTCAAATTTAAACTTTAGAAATTTGGTCAAGAAATACTGAATTGCATCAGAAATGGGCAAGAGTGAGTACATTACTCTGGTCTGGACAATTACATTTCAGATTGGATTGGACAAGCTAATCAAATTTTTTTTGTTGAAGATGGCATCCTGAAGATAGAATTCGTAATATATTGTGGTTTGATTTTTTCAGTTAAAATTCAATGCATGCTTAAGCAAAAAGGTAATGGCTTAAAAGTTCTTACTAACCTTGAACAGCTTTTAAGGTTGTGCTGAAATGGCTCTTAATAATACTACTTGATAGCTGTATTTTAAACAAGTGTGACTGGTACTGACTTGAATCTTACTGTAACAGGCGTCAAAAATCAAAACCCCTCCGAAATCAGAGAAAGAAAATGATCCAATGAGAACTCCAGAGGCTCTACCCGAAGATAAGAAGATAGAATATAGACTTCTAAAAGAAGAGATTGCCAGGTACAACTGAGTTCAATTGTTGATGTTAAATGCGTATTATTAGTGGCTCTTCACTAGTTCAGTTTTGTAACTGGAAGGAAAATCTGAGTGTGTAAACCTTGCCATTACCTTCAGATTTTTCCTCCTTGCATTTTTTAGTAAGACAACATAGAAATCTAAAGAAAATCCTTGGTTTTGAACTGACTTAGGGTAGTTGATTGTAATTGTGGAAAGTGCTTTTTCTTTTAGCTTTAAATCTTGTTCTGATAATCTTTTTTGAAGATTGTAGAACTGTTGAGAGTACATACCAAAATGAGTGTTGAAGATACTGAACATCTTTTCTTTTAATGTCCTGGTTTTAGTCGTGAGAGGCAGCGCTTAATTAAGTCTGATCCACTGAGAAACAATTTGTCCCCTGCAAATTCTGATGGTGAAGTTGATGGAATTGGGAGAATAGCAGTAGTGACAAAACAAGTCACAGAAGCAGAAGCAAAGCTGAAGAGAAACAGGTATGTGTTTCACTGTCATAAGTTCTACCTTGTATGCTTAGCAGGATGAAAATACGTAGTAAATTTTGAATGTGTAGCATTTAAAGTACAGCAAATGTGCAGTTTCCTCTTGTCTTGAGCTATTCAGCCTTTAATTCTGTTGCTATGCAAAAGAAATTGTGTTGTAGTGCCAGGGTGGCGGTTGATAACTTTCAAGTATAATTTGTCATGCTGTTTTCAGCTGTTTTTGTCTTCAGTGATCAGAATGATGTGTGCCTCCTTATGAAAGAAAAAGAGTGTTCTTTTCACTATTTGTGTGCTTCAAGTGTAGTGTATTTCAATGAGCCTTTCATATATATATAAGTGAATGTTGCTGGAGAGTAGGTATGCTGTTTGAGGCTTTTCCCTGGTGACTTTGCTCTTTCAGTATGCCTCTTACATATTTCTCACCCTTATTTCAAGTTGCTGTGCAAAGTATAAGTGCTTTGCATCTTCTCAGCTTCTCTTGCCATTATTTCTGTGTGGTCTTGTGAACAAACTGGTTCATGGTCAGTCATTAATTGAAGGACAATCTTCTCCCTTTATCCACACCCATCTACTCACGTGTTTCTCTTACTTGCTCTAATGCATGTATTTTTTTATTTATCTACTATTGTGCCATTAATTGTGGTTTGTATTATGCTATTGTGTACATGCATTCTAAAGAAGAGCTGAGTTTTTCCTTAACAGAAAGCAAAAACGTGCATTTTGGATGTCATAATATTAAAAGCAGGGTTGAAGAGGTACCATTTGCTTTCCTCTTCTTGTCCTTCTAACAAGAGTGTTTTCATCTGCATTATACTGACTTGGGGTGCTGAAATGTGCTGTATGTACTAGAAGTATTTATTATCTTCATTATCATTATGCATGTTAAGACAATCGGGATGAACTTGAGATGTTTGTTGATAAGTGAGGAGGGCTGTGTTCTTAAATAACTGGCACTTTGGAGGACCAGTTCCCTTTGGAAAAATATTTGTTACATGCCTTTTCTATTTCTAGAATGCTGTTGATGAAGGATGAATCTGTCTT
>WEKX01009591.1:75156-85528 GCA_013390025.1 Pitta sordida
GGAAAAACAGTATTTAAGCTGTCAGGTTTTTATCACAGAAATTACAGTGGTTGAGAAACAGAAGGACTCAAGTTAGGAGTAAAAACAAGTTGAGCAATTTGACAGAATAAAGCTTAAAGAAATCCTGCAGTGCTAGTAACTTGACGCTAACTTTGTATTATATGAATTGGTTTCCATACTTTTGAGGGGTAAGGTTTGAAGTGCAACTGACTTTAGTCACATTGTTCATAGTTTGTCATTCCATTTTTCTTGGCAAAATAAGAGCTATAACGAATTAATGTTTATAATTCAAATTCTACAGGTAATTCTTTTTTATTTGAGCTGCATTCCAAAATCTCAGCATTCCAAGACTTTGGAACGGTTTTGTTCTATCATGCCTACTAATCCTGGACTTGCACTGAGGTATGTAAAAATGCTTGTAATCAAGACAAAAACAGACTGTTAATGTGACTGCTGTTTTTTGCACAAAGACCTGCATGCTTTGCTTTCTACTACGGAAGTAAAACTCTTCCTCTATTACTGCATATTGCTTGAGGCATATTGTGCCTTCCAACATCACAATCTTGTATTTGACAAGGTTCTGTTCTCTCTACAGACAGGTTATAATAGTACAGGAATTAACTCTGCATTCCACATGATTAGTAAAAATGGCCAAAATTTCAAGTGTGTGGAGAAATCTCAGATGTATATTTAAAATCTTGTTGTTACTTGATGTATAGTTCCAGCACAGAAGAAATAAAAATGAATACACCAGTCTAACAGTGCTACATTAAGCACTTAACTTGATGTTTATTTAGGAAAGATGAAACTATAATTAAAAAAAAAAAGCCTTATGGGAAACAGAACGAGTTAACGTAAGCATCGCACTGGTTCTTGAACAGTATTTCAAAATGTGCTCTTCCAGGATTAGAGTCCATGTTTTACTGTATTCAGGTGCAGTGAGCGCATGAATATTTGATTGAGTAATTTTGCAAAGTCCTGAAACCCTGTTGATCATCAACAATGACCTCAGAGAACTCAAAGCAAGACCTGAAATGACTGTGTGTGGTTGTGGGCATGGGGAGAATATGACACACCTGCCTTTGGCACATAAAGTTGAGTGACTTCATTTTAAACCAAGTTGCGATTCTGTCTAGATGGAACTTGCAGCTCCCTTAATGTTGATACTGCATGAAATGGGTGAGCAGAACTGACTGAACAGTATCTCTAATTTGCCTCCTTTCAGATATGCACTTACATTGTCCATGCTATAAGTGGATGTGTAATCCACTTGTAGTTTTGTAATGTGCCAAGATTTTATTTTTGCTTTGATTTCACACTTCTTACACTTTCAGAGAATAACTATCTTAATTGTTTTGTTTTGTTCTGAGAGCTTGATCACTCAGTATTTTATATGGTGGCTTGGGTTTTTTTCCAGCTTGGAATTCCCAGCTCAGATTAGGTATAATACATTTTGTTTAATGTGTTTGTATCTTTGAATAGCTTTTCTGTTCCAAGTGATTAGAGCAGTGTTCCTTTTTCATGAATAACTTTTACAGACTGCTTCTGCGATACTGGGAGGAGAGCAATGTTCATATTCTGAAACTACAAGCCAAGATGTTTACATATAATATCCCAACATGCCTGGCCATCTGGAAAATGTAATGCAACAGTCATACATCTGTTTTCATAGATATTGCTTTTGTTTATAAGGTTTACATCACAAAGGTAAATCTGAAATGTCCTTCTAATTGGGCTTGTACTGGAAGCCTCTCTTTCATTAGCTTATTATTTAGAGTGTAACTTTGTTACAGCAGACAGAGGTACTGTCATTCCTTTAAAATGAGAAATGGAATTTTCCTCTTGGAGAAACGTACATGAATGGATATTATGCAGATAAATATGAATGATGTATTTACAAGTTGCATTTTAAAATTCAACTATTGACTTCTGTCTCCCCTTCTCTACCCCTCCCCTTTATATATCACAATAGCAGTATTCTCCATTATCCAGTGATGCTGAACTGCTCTTTTTCTTCAGTGTTTGTTCATAATGGGGAACAACTGAAATGTCTTGCTCATGTAAGGTTGTTTTTAAAAAAATGGCTATTTTTATCTTTTCACTGTAGTTTAACCTGATTGGAATTTAGTCAGCTTCTTCTCAAGGAATTAGTAATTCCATTCCACAGTCAGTATTCTGCCACTAATGGCATTTGAAATAATTCAAGAATAAATGTTTGTATATATTTCTTTTCCTCAGAGCCATTGCTGCCGAATGCTTTCTAATGGGACAAAGAGAAGTAAGTCAACACAGTGTACTAAATGAGTAATTATGAAATTCTGTAGAACTTCCTATATTTTGACTTTATCCAAAGCAATGGTCGTCTTGTAAATCCCAGATTTCTAGGTAGTTGAAATACCTTTTCTTACAAACACCAAAATGTTCACCTCAAGTGTGAGAAATGTTTTTGACAATCAAGGTAGAGTGGATTATATCACGAGTACTTGTGTGTTCTGTTTCTTTCCCTTACTGAGAGGCCTGTATTCTTTTCCCATTTTCTTTTTTTTTTCACCCAGAGGAGATTGCTAGAACTTGAAATGCAGTAGAGGGAAGGAAGAGTAGTTTTGCTGAAAGTTGCTGATGGGTATCGTTACAATATAGAAGAAAGCTGGAGAGGAACTTTTTACAAGAGCTTGCAGTATTAGGACAAGAGGGAATGGCTTCAAACTGACAGGAGGTTTAGATATTAAGATAAATTACTTTACTGTGAGGGTGGTAAGACACTGGAACAGATTGCCCAAAGAAGTTGCAGATACTCCATCCCATGAAGTGTTCAAGGCCAGAGTGGATGGGCCTTTGAGCAACCTGGTCTAGGGGAAGATGTCCCTGCCCATGGCAGGGGGGTGTTGTAACTAGATGTTCTTTGAGGTCCCTTCCAACCTAAACCATTCTTTATTCCTTGGATGTAGTTGGAAGGGTGAGTCTGCCAAACGGGTGTATATTAAGAGGTTGAATAGTTCCATAGAAAACATATCAGTTCTTTTTTTCCAGAAATAACAGTTTTATTTATTGGTCTTAGTACTGTACTTAGGGCAGGGCAAAATTCTGTATAAAAATGTTTTGTGTTGGTTTTTGGTGAAGCAACTGAATCATATTTCAGTTCAAACAATGATCTTTCTGATGTTGTTGCGCTCACCTTCAAAATATTCTTCTGCCTGTTGAAGGATGCTTTTGAGGGTGGAGGGTTATCATGAGGGCCTGGATTTGTGACTCGCCACTTGCTTGTAGTGTTTGAGCTACTGCTCTGTCTTTTGTGTCATTATTTTAGTGACTTCTCAGCATCCTTCTTATTTTGTCACTAGTCTCTTTTGAATCAGTGTTAAAGCTTTAACTGATCCATAAAGGGTAGCATGGCTATTGTTAAACTGGCATATGAAATATTTTCTTTCCTTTTTTACTCTCCCCTAACATCTTTGAAAAGAACATCCTCCAAGCAGAGTAAATTGCTTTGTAAGATTGACTTATTCAAAGTCAGGAGGTATCAAAGGCATGGTTGCCTATTCAACCTTAATTCTGTCTCTGTGTTGATGGTTTGTTGTAATCTGTAATTAGTCACAGATCCCTGCTTCAGTCATTGTATTAGATGGACTGCATCTGAGGGCACTGCCTATAGTACAAGTGGTGACTGGAAAGGTCATTGATTTCTTTGGTTAGAAAGAGTATCTTTTAAATCCATCAAAAAAGAGGGCCCTTAAAGAAAAATGAGCCAATTAAAATGAAGTCATAGGTGAAACGTTGTAGCTGGATTACACCCAGAAGAAATCTTATGCTGTTTTACTGTGACCACCTCACTAACTGTATGATATGTGGTAAAATGACTTATATAGGCACACACAGTGCAGTTGGGTTTTTTGCAGGGGTCTTAGTTTGGAATGTAGTGAGCACTTAGAACTGTTTACACAAATCAGGAATTGTTCCAGATAGCTGGATTTTCTAGTATACAAGTAGGGTGTTGGTTTAAAATTGAAATTCAGATACTGTATTTCATGTTTCTGGAGAACCCATCATTTATTCTCTTCCGAGGCTATGTAAAGGCTTGTTAAAAATATAAAAATGGGTATAAGTACTTAAAATGTCAACAAATACTTCCCTTAAAGGCTCTGATTGAAATTGGTAGTACTTCAGATACCAGTAGTTGGAGATTTGAGTAAGTACTAGCATTAAATATTTTGGTCCTCTATTTTGAACCATAAAATGGTGAAATGATTTTTTTGAGAGTTGTGTTTTAAGTACAGATAGAGGCTGAAAGAAAAAAAGTCTATGAAACAGTTATTTTCATTACAGGATTGGGATGATATGCATAAACAAGACTTTAAGACTACATATTGAGTGGTGAAAGAAATATTCAGTAACTGCTTCACTCCCTGAATGTGTTCCATCGTGTGCAATGAATGAGGCAAGAATCTTGTGAAGAAAAGTAGAATATCCTCCTATAACTAATCATGTTCATACAAGGGTCAGAATTAAGGTCAGACATAAACTTGCCTTTGCATTTAGTAGCAATTTAATGCTTGACTTCAAAACTATTTTAAAAATTATTGCAAGAGATTTTTGTGCTTCAGATCATTTATTTTGAGTGCATGAAATTGTGCTGACTTTTAATACTTGCCTTTATTTTACAGGTCCATCATTTATATCAGAGAGCCCTTCAGAAGTTACCTCTATGTGCAACACTGTGGAAAGATGTAATGTTTTCTCCTTATGATTCAGTTTGAGGTTTCATGTAAATTTTCTGCATATCCCATATCCATAGATGTGGTGATGCTTAAGCTCTGGCTAAATCTTATATCTGCTTCCCCCTCTCTTTCAGCAACTCTTGTTTGAAGCGTCAGGAGGAGGTAAAACTGATAACCTGAGAAAACTAGTTTCCAAGTGCCAAGAGGTTGGAGTCAGCCTAGATGAGCTTTTAAATTTAAACACTTACAGAACAGAAAACAAGAATCACTGAACGCTTGGTATGGTCAGCCATAAGTCCTATAAAATGCCAAAATCAGTTGAATGGTTCTTCAGGCTGATCTATGCCCTAAGATCTGTGTAAGGCAGATGAGTATTGCTGAGCATATCAAGTCTCCAGTCTGCTTTCCTTGAACCTGGAAACAACATGACCTTCCTCTGGAAACATGAACTCCCTGTCTGGCCTTGCTTCTGGGCCCTGCCAGATTCTCATAACATCATCTACGTAAGTATAGTTAATCAAAATGACAGACTTTATTTTTTTATGTGTTCTTTTTATTTACTGTTTTCTTTGTTTTGCTGTTCCTGATTCACTTGACACTCTCGCTGATGCCTGAGAGATCTGTGTTTCGGATTAATTTACTGGGCTGTGTTTACAGTAAAAAGCAAGTAATCCATTTTGGGTTTTTCCTTTTTTAAACGTTTTTTGAGACTTTTTCATTACAGGATTTAAAACAAAAGCAGCCGCTCTTAAGGAAAGTGTAACTGCCGTGGCCACAAGTATGCTTCTTGCACTTGAAGGCTCTAAGAGGGTTGCTTACTGCCGTATTCTGCATTGGACTCATGGCAGAGACTATTAAACTTGAAGATTAAAGAAACTATTGCATATGCCAGTGCATCAGAACCTAAGAGTGGTCAATTATGTGCAATTTTTTGTAAAGAAATTTTAATTTATAATAAAGTTTAACAGTTTAAAGAAAGATAATACTGATCTGTTTTGTTTTGATACTACTTTGCGGTATTACAGGTGTTTTCACAGAGACATTCGCAATACAAGCTGACCTTTCAAAAAAAACCTATTGTCTTTTGTTCATTTGAGCAAAAGGTAGGCAAATGTGGTTGAACTGCCCATTGTGGATGTAGAAAAACTACATCTTGGTCTTTTTCATCACCTTCCCTTTAGGTACACACATGTTTCCCGTCACGACACTTCCTGTCAATAATACCACTTAAGTAACAGGAAATGCATTTTATAGTATCCTTTTTGCCTTTAATGAAATGAAGCCCACTTGAAAATGTTGCTACATGTAGCAGAGAGCTGCTGTCAGCCCACTGAACCAGTGATGGGGCTATTTCACATCAGGTTGGCTTTCCACCTGTTTTTCCATCTGTGCCAAATCATACCAAAAGTGTGTTGTGTAGTACCTGTTACATAGGTGATTAATGAAGATGCCAATAAATGAGTGGTGTCATGGGTTAACACACATGGACCTGGTTTTCTTTGAATTTTTTCCATTTTCTCCTGAGATGGGGGTGGGGCGACAGCACGGTTTTATGTTCTCCACTGTTGATATCACTTGCACACAGATTATTTTCCCATTTTATATTTCCCTGTTCCCTTTTTCTTTTCTCTTGTAAATAAATCCTGTTACATCTCTAACGATCTCTTGTCCAAGGAGTGATAAATAACCCTTTACTGGTCTTAAACCAAGACAAGTGGTCTTCATGTTTGAGAGTGAGGCAATGGGGTTTTTGTGACATACATCTTCCAGTAACTTCTGCAAGTTTCTTAACAGCAGGGGAAAGGAAAAGGGGAATGAAGTGCAAAGTCTTGTGCTGAGAGAGAAACAACTGCAGGCACCTGTACAGCCTGGAAAGCAACTTTGTAGTAAAGGCCCTGGGAGTCTTGGTGGCCATGTTGAACATGAGTCAACAATGTTTTCCTGTGGCAAAGGTGGTTGTCAGTCTCCTATACTCTGTTAGGAAGAACATTGGCAGCAGGTCAAGGGAGGTGATCCTTCTCCCCAGCACTGATGAAGCCACACTGACTAATCAGGTCGAGAGAGGTATGGAGCTATGGGAAAGACCTCTCTAATTAAATAAATAATGGACTGGAGCACCCCACGTATACTGAAAGGCTGTGAGAGCTGGGACTCTTCAGCCTGGAGAAGTCTCAAGGGAAGAGCTTATCAATGTGTGCGAAAGAACAATGTAGAAGATGGAGCCAAGCTCTTAGTGGGTCCGAGTGGTACGTCTAGATGGCTCTGCTGGTGCATTTCCAAAGCTCCTTTCCAGCTTCAGTCATTTTGTGATGGTAGCATGTTCCTGGTGTACATAAATCTGTGTGCTTTCATCACCTTTGTCTTACCAAGCTCACCTGCCCCCTAGTTGCCTCAGTGCTTCTTTAGGCAAGGGCAAAACGCACAAGGCCAGGTCAGCATTCTTGGTCCTCTTCTACCATCTCTGCCTGAGGCAGAGCTGTGAGCATGTGACTTCTTGCACTTGACTAACTTTGTTAATACTTTCCTTAGTATATATAGCAGCTGTTGCAGGTGGTTAAGACCTTGCCTCAGCTCTGGTCTGTGGTACTGTCCTGCATATATGCCATGACCAACTGGATGCTTGGAACCGATTCCCCAATACCCAATATTGAGATTGTGTTAATAATGAAAGATTGGGTGCTTTTCTTTGTAATCAGAAAGCATTAGTTCCCTTTTTTCCTGGATTTTCATATCAATGTTCTGTGAGATGTTTGTGTCCCCAAGGCTCCAGAACCCTCATCATTTAATTACAGAATCATTAAAGTTGGAAAAGGCCTGCAAGATCATCAAGTGGTGCCTTCCTCCTCACAGATAATTTGAGTTCACATCCCATTAAATGTCATTCATAATTACAGGGCAATGAAGTTTCTATATTATGTCAATAAATGAAAAGTTTAATCATCCAAATTTATGTCATGGAACAACTCAGCTGAGGGATGAGTGCATAAGTCATCTGTTCAGCTTTTTAGGATTGTGAGCCAACTTGTTCCATATAAACATGGAAACATAAACTGATTAATAATGTCATTTATCCCCATAAGTAATATTTCTTAGGATTTCAAATATGAAGTTCATAAGCAATGGTCAGCTAGTAAAACCAATTGCAAACCATTTTCCCTTTGCAGTTTTATGTTGATGGTTCTGGTTACGTCTCTGGTAGACAGCTTTCCATGCCTTGGTTTTGTCTTTTCTTCTCCCAGTGGCCATCAACTTCCTGAGCTGTTGTGGAAAATTGAGCTCCATCCTCTTGGTTTGAAGGACATCATTTGTGGGTCCACAGAAAATCACAGGCTGTTTTACTGATGCTGATTTTTGTGGAATAGGGAGATTGTGATATTTACATTATTTTAGGAATGCAGATTTTTTAACAAACTGCCTGTGATCAAGCGCATTTGTTTTTCTGGGGTTTCCCTGTCAGTCAGTTCATTAAAACCTAGCTTTCAGCTTCTAGCCAGTAAAGTAATTTTTTTCCTTGGTGCTGGGAGTCTCACCAGGAAATGATTTGAATAGTTTTGCTAAATGCTGTGTCACATTGAAGCATCTGAAAGTTTTCAAAGATAGTTTCCATGTGAATTGAATATAGGCATCTATGTCTTGTCCGTTCTTTGTTACAAGAATATAAATTTGTGGGTTATGTACCCTGTGAAAAGACTGTTCGTTCACTATCCCAACCTACTTTGTCTCACATGTAAGATGCAGGAGTTAGATCTCTATCCTGTAACGGGAATGTAATTGTAGGTGCTCTTAACTGGCTTAGATGGAGTATGAACAAAGACACAACAGCATTGACTTCAAAAAAATTTTAGCATCTTTCAAATTGTCTAGAAATTTGAAGCAGGCTCCTGATGTAGTTATAACATATATAAATAGATGGAGCTGCATCCTACCTGGAAAATCTAGGCTGAAATCAGCAGGTGTCCTTACATGACCTGCCATTTCACCTGGCACTGGGGAGCATCCTACTGTTTGTTTTACGGAGCAGTCACAAATGAGATGAGAGCCGAAAAGGTTTGTTTTCCAGAAGAGAGCAGGAGTGTTAGCTTACCCTTCTCTGTAAGGTGGCTCAATGTTTGCAAGGATCCCAAGATCAAAATTCGGCTTAAAAGAGGATACAAACATTAATTGTTACTTTTTTTTTTATTGCATACAACTATTTATTGTCCTATGTGAGCAGAGGATAATAAAGCAAGAGTATGGCTCGTAACTGAAACTTAACCTTGTAAAACTGTTGGCAATGAATTCTCCATGTGTCTGTTTGCTCTCTCTTAATGGCAGTATAAAATGCATCCATAAAGTTTGCAGTGCTGCACCGGGTACTGGCAGAAGTGACCATATCATGGCTCAGTAAAATGCTGACAAAGAGTAAACAGGAAAAAGTCTTTCAGTGCAGTCAACAGGGCCTGATCTAGTAGAAAACAGCACAGAAAATACAGTGATGTTGTTGTATAAGTGACTTGCTTCAAAGTGTCTGTGCTGGGAAAAATTGTCTTTGCAAAAGGGAACGATTTTCAAGTAATTTCTCACTGCTACCATAACATGTGATGACTACAGGTTGATTTGTGAGGAGCATTTGCTCTTTGAGACTTCTATATATTTTTATTTTCATGACAGCTATCAATTTGGCTCTCATTTGTGACTCTTGGAGTTGGTCAGTCCCTTTTCTGGTCAGTTTGAGAAACTGGCTGAGGAAAGGTAGTTGAGGCACTAAGTATGGGTCTCAAAGGCAGGGATGTTTTCTCTTGTATTGACCAGAGGTAATATAGCATGAGTAGGAAGATAGAAGGACTGCTCCTACAACTTTCCATGAAGTTTTGATTATGATTTTATGTAATGTGGAAATGGCCCGTATTTTTTCAGTGCCTATTCCCTGTAATAATAGCAACTCTCACTTTTCCCTCCTGTGGCCTTCTTCTTCCCTGGTGTCATGGTTGAACCCCAGTTGGTAAGTAAGTACCACACAGCCACTTCTGCTGGGATAGGGAGAAGAACAGGAAAGAAGGTAAAACCCATGAGTTTAGGTAAAATAGTTTAATAATAAATAGTAATAGATGATTTTTCTTCCCTTTCTCAAAAATGTTTTCTGTTGTAATGCCCCACAGAGTGATATCATCAATGTATTGCAGGAGTTTGAGAGCTTCATTCACCCTGTTCCAGTGCACTCTGGATCAGTCCATGGGATGGGAGAGCTGTTTTCATGCCTGGGGCAGTTGATTCCAGCTGCCTTCGGAGAAAAGGTTTGGGGCGCTGGATTTTGGGGATCAAGATGATGAGGAAATCATTCTAGCTGGGGAACCCCCTAAGAGCAGCAATAGTAAAAAAGTAGTCAGAACCACTAGTATTAAAAAGAAGAGAAGGGTGGTGGTTGTAGGAGACTCACTCAAAGGGAATAGAAGGTCCCATGTGCAGACCAGACCCATCCCACAGGGAAGTCTGCTGCCTCCCAGGGGCCCAGGTTCAGGATATCACTGCAAGGGTACCTGAACTTACTAAATCTTCAAACTACATTGTTACTGGTTCAGGCTGGCAGTGAATATGCTACTGTGAGAGGAATTAAAACAATTAAAAGGGAGTTCAGGGAATTCGGTGAACTCATCGACGGGGCAGGTATGCAGATAGTG
>WEKX01009592.1:6267-46662 GCA_013390025.1 Pitta sordida
GGAAGATGTCTTTCTTTTTCCAGTCGTAACTTCTCTATTAATACCTGTTTGACTCATTTTCTGTTTCTCTATACATTTACCTTACTACTACAGCAAAATAAATATATTATGTGCTTGATTTAAAAATTACCAAAAAAGAAACTGCTGACTTTTCATATTTATAAAGTCAGATAAATTATCAAATTGTTACTTGTCCTCCTGTTGTATTAGAGATGAAGTTTTGAGAGACACAAATTTCACCAAACCCCACAGAAAATCAGAACAAACAGCTCAATTCATCAGATAGGATTTCTTTTATATCCTACAGTAAGGACAAAAAAGAAAAACCCATGTTTTTCACCACTTCTTTAATTGCATTTCTACTAGGATTATGGTCATACCACAAAATAAGTAACAGTAGAAGTACAAATCAATATAGCACAATCAATAATGTAGATGCAAAAACCAGATACATATAACATAAGCCAAACTCTGCTGAACTTAAGCAGCACATAAGAGTTATTGGTGGTAAAAATTTGCTCCCAAGTGTATCAAAGGTGCAAAAAAGCCGCAGCAACTAGTGAAAGAATTAAGATTGCCTTAAAGTGTTTAACTAGGAAATTAGTTATATTAGTTATACGTTAAAACATGTACAAACATTAGTTGCATATTAGTCACAGTAGTTATAACGTAAACTACTCAAACACTTTCATCATGCTACACTTCAGTATTTATCCTCCAAGTACCTACTGCTGTGAGTTTCAAACTACATGTATTCTTCCAGGAAGCTTTCCCTTGTTTTTAGTAAAGTAATTGTGCTCCATATTTCAACAGCTTATAGCTAAAAGACCCTCTGTAGAGCATCTCACTTTCAAACTATAAATAGTGATGTTCTGGCCTCGGGGCTCTACATTCTTCATTAATTGTCTCTACCCTTGGCTCCTTCCAACCCAAACCATTCCACCATTCTATCATTAATTAACCACTACCTAACATTGGTTGAATTTATATGAAGCTTTTAATTTATTCTGAACCTGAGTGGAAAGCAAGTCTCCATTGCCTGGAGCTTTGTCTACAAAATCCCTGTGGTCCACACACTTCTATACACATGGACTGAGAAGGAATAGACAGGAAAGAAAACAGCTAAAACTTCTTTTATGAAGAGCTATAGACCACTGATCTTTAAACAGATAATCAAAGTTGAAATGTACACAGATTAAATTACAAATAATCTTATTTGTTAAAAAGGGTGGGAAGGGGGGAGGGAGGGAGGCCATTATTCACATTCAATCTCACATTATGTCAGCTCAAAGCACAGAACCCCATAGAAAACAAGCTAAGATCCAAATTCTGAACCTCCATTGGGCAAGAAAGGCAGAAAGAATTTCAATCACATACTGCACACCTCAAATCGCACAGATCACTGTTGGATCTGCTCCTCTATCCACACCAATAGCTTGAATAGTTAAGGTGAAGATCCCAAGATATCTTAAATCAGTACAAATCTGAGTAATACGAACACATATCATCTCCCAAAGAATGAGTAACTCCTTTGGATGTTGAAGACATGTGCAGGCATTTCATTTTATTTAAACATCCATCTTTCAACATGAAAGAGCGCAAGTATTAATAAAAGGCAAAGACTTATTACACAAAGTTAACCTCTAATTTTGTGTGTTTATATTTCCCAAATACCAGGCCCTCACTTGTGGTAACAGCTCACTAATGAAACACAATTAGGACAATTCTTTCTACCCATTATTAGACCAGAGAGGAATAAAGTTAGGATTACATTTCCAGAAAAAAAGCTTAAATCAAATTTTAACCACAGGAAGTAATTATGCCTTCAAGAAAAGTTAAGTTTAACACCAGAGACATACATTAAATACAATGGAATGAAATGTTAAAAAAGCTTGATTTTTATTGAACTTTTCCCTCTTCCTTTTAACTAGAATATTTAGTGTTTCATATTTGAAAGTAACATCTGTATTTTATATCTGACAATCCCTGCCAGAGGTTGCATTGGTGATAGAAATGGATGGATGATTTCAGAATGGTTCTATGAATAATCGTTTTTACAAGTAATATTGAAATATACTCCAGCATTCAAATTCTACTGAGCAAACACTCATTCAAGAAAGGCAATTCCTGTGTGTGAATAGGCACTGTCAGGCAGCCACTTGAATACTACTAAGAAGCAGAGATAGATGCACTAATTACAGAGAGCTGGTAGAGGAGGTAGGAAATCACTACCCCTCAAGCACAGCCTTGTGCACCAGACCAAAACAGTAATCACGATTCATCTTCCATATGTTTTTAATCAACACACACATGGTCCTAATTTCACACTCCCATGAGGCAACCTGAAGGGACAATTGTTTTTGAACTCTAACATCAAGACGAATAATCAATGTTTATCATACTCATTGCTTAGTAAACCCAAAGCTTTATATTTGACATCTGCTCTTCTTGTTCTTTATTGATGCTTTGAACCAAGTTAAAATATTGTCTATTTCTAGAGCCATCAGTAAAAAGATTAATTATCTGTATTATTTATATGCCTGCATTTTGAATTCCTTCCAAGAGAATATAACACAATACATAATATATAATCCATGGCTATGTTTGCTATATAACTTGTGTGTGCTCCACTGACTGCAGAAAGAATTCTGAACCCTGATGGGATGGGTTTGTACTATTATTACAGTATCCCTGGTGTAACTAACATGTGCAACCATTAATTTTGTTCAGATTTGCATATATACATATACATGTAATTCTGCACCACATGAACAAATTATGAAAATAGCATTTTCAGAAACATCTCAGTGACCCTGAAGAAGTAAGTTTTAATAAAAGTGAATTCAAGGAGCAACAGACTTCTTCATGCCTATTTCATATCTGAAACAGGAATATACAAAGTTCAAAACGGGTGTTGTTTTTTTTTTAACTTCTTTTACCAAGTTGCCATCTTTTCTGTTCCATCTCATGTAAACAACAATTTACAAGAAAATACTAGACTTTAGTTGGTTATTTGTTGTTGGTTATTTACTGTTTCACTGCTTCATCTTTAGAGCCCCTGCACACAGGTCCAGCTGCAGAGGAGCTCAATGAGTCTTCCCAGCATTGCACCTGGAATTTGGCCTGAGATACTTCATTTTAAACTATATATTGGGTGGGAAAGCAAACCATCATTTTTGAGCAACTATGAGGAACTTCATAGAATAGAATCATTTAGGTTGGAAAANACCTTCTGTGATCATTAAATATCTCATTTTTCACAAAATGATGACATTATCCACGGTTTTATGGTTGACTTCCCACATAGGTAATTACATTTTGTCTGAACAATTTTTCTGCCATTTCAACTAGATATGGTTTTCTCAAGTTCCTCCTATCATGAAAGGATATTGAATTGAACAGCTGCTGGCTTAAATCCTGCCAGAGACAGACGTGGTCCCAGAAGGGATGCATAGATACTAGTTTCATGGGGGTATTTGGATTTTTGAGGTGAAACATGCTGGCTGAAGTGTATCCTATCTGAATCAAAAAAACCAAACAAATAAAGAAACCCACAACCCAACCCCACAGTAAATCAGTAGAAATGCCTTTTCATTATGCCCCACTCCTGGCTATTTTAGTTTCTATTTTAAAAAGGCAACATGGAAGGTTGTGTTACACATTAGTCCATCTGACAGTGAAGAAATGATGCTAAGGAGAAATACTACAAATATTTACAGCTCAACTCTTCAGATACAACACAGCTCCCCACTGAAATTATGAGACCTGGGTTACTCTGAGGAGCTGACAGCTCTTAGAGGCACAACTTAACAACAGTGGAAGTAAGTTTAATCTATACTGTTTGCTGCCTATCCTGAAAATCTGAAATCTCTGAGTCAGACTCAGGAGTTCAATGCAGCAAAGCACAGCAGGGAATGGGCAGCACCAGCTCTGATTTTTCTTGTGCCATGTGCAAGTTTGCCTGAGATGTCTTCTATTGTTGGCACTGTCATAGTTTTTTCCAACTTTCTTGTGCAAATAATGCTTGGTAAATTAGAAGCCTTCTAAGAACAAACAAAAAGCGCCCAAAAGTCACCAGAATAAATATTTTCAGACAAAGCCCATTTCCCACAAACACTACTGAAATGTGCTGGTCTAAGGATACTTGGACAAAAGCCAGCAGTCTGTAGTTAAAGCATTGTTCTCTTAACTGTGGGACATGACCCCTGGCAGGAGAGTTGGGAGAAAAGACGAGGTGTTTGGGAAAGGAAGGGGGAGAAAAAGCAATGCCAAGACAGGTGCAGGAACAGTAATTGTGACTGGGAAGGAAGAGGGCTGCAACTGCTAAAGTTGCTTTCAGAGGAACCCAATACAAATTAGTTTGGGAAACACTGACTTGGGCTGTGAATAACAAATAGAGTAACACATATAATGGAGGAGAAGTTACAAAACTACTTATGCACGTTTATTGCTTAACATACTGCTCAGCATACCATGAAATCAACAAGCTCACTATTCCACTCAAAGAATAGATTTCTTTTTATGGTGGGAAGCTATCCACAATCTCAGCAAGCCTACAGGGTCCCTCACACTTAGAGGAACAATTGCATGAACACTGAATTTTAGTTTAAGCCCAAGTACTTCTAAACTAACCTGTCCCTGAAACAATTAAACAATGTCGTTTCATTCAGTTTATTGACTGTGCACTTACTGTGCACACAGAGCCATAAGCTGAGGCACAGTCTTTGTCTCACAAAGATCTTCAAACACAGTTAAAAGACAATCAAGAAGAGGTTTTAAGAGGTGGTGAGCATGAGAGAACAACGGATATATACTATTTATATTAATACATAGATATGGATATGTTCATTTATTCATTTTGCTCAACACATTATGAATTTATGCCACTTTCACAGGACAGAACATCCGGGAAAAGGAAAAGCAAAGAAGAAAAAAACTTTAGTCACAAATTGTACCTTTCAAGATTTTACGCACATAAAAGTTTGCTGCTTCTCCTAAATGAGTAAGTACTTCCAAGTCAGGCAGATCCAAAATGAAACTCTTTCGCTTTAAAGCTGAACAAATGCAATGGCACCTGGAAAACAACTGAAGGAGTTTTATTTCCAAAATCATAAATGGTTCCCTAATAACACGCTGCTGCCAGATTCCTACCTTTCACACTGCAAACTCCTAGCATGAGCTCTTTGTTTGACTTCAGGTTTCATCCAAAGAAACAGAAAATCTGTAAGAGTAACTAGCACTGACTTCACAGGTTCAGTTTTAAGCTTCAGCCAGACACAATTCACAATTATGACTCTTTCAGAGTGGGTTTTTTACTCTTTGCTCCTCAATATAATGCCAAAATGCATACACAAAAAAGCCCCTCACAAATCTGAGGGAAACTTTAATCAAATGTGGATTAACTGTTTTATTCATAACTAGTCAACCTAAAAAAATTCTAATCTGAAATCTACTGCATTGTAGGAGATTTTCATTGCAAACAATCTTAAGAGTGAGCAGACTGGAGATACTCTGCAGTACAGGATTAGTATATCTGATTTTTAACTTCAGAAAATGATAAGAACAGCTGCTTGCAAGGAAATCTTTAAAGCAGAACATCACATAAAGGCTGGAATGTGAAAAATTGGACATAGCACATCTATTTTGGTTTGGTGTATTCACACAATATTTCCCCCCTATTCCTAATCCCTCTCCTGTGTTATCTGAGAGAAAGTCACTGAAATTCTTTAAGAGTTTGCAGTCAAAAAATTAAATGTGTATTCTTAGAATTTTAATTCTTACACAAATAAAACACACAAGCTCAACTACAGAAAGTATTATGTATTCACTGGAGATGATGACTGTAAACACGAGTAATGTATGTTGGTTTTGCAGGACCAATACATAAATAGACCAAAGTCTTGGTTCTGCAGGATTTGGTGGCAAGATAATTTAACAATAACTCCACTGATTACAGTGCCACAGAACTCATAAAACTTTTAAAGTAGATAGGATTTGGGATTCTTCCATCTTAATCCCTCCGTTTGAAGTCACAGTTATTTTGGGCATAAAATCCCTGTTCTTAGGGATTTAGAAACACACAATTGTACTCACCCATAAGACTTTAAAACCGAGAATCATAAGCAGTATGGTTCTTTTCCAGGCACAGCCAATTCTTTACTTGTCAAACCCCCACATTCTAGCTCTAAACCATCTTTCACAATTCCCTCAACAGTATTTTTAATACCTCACATGAAACTTGACAAGAAACAAAGTAGAAAAACAACTTTCTTTAAAATAAGGCAAGAATCTCCTCCCAAAGTTTCCATCCTTGGGAGCTACAGAATTTAAAAAGCCTCAGGCAATGAAAAGCAAGGTCATGAAAGGTGATGGGCATCTGCTCAGCAGCAATGAGAAGGTGCCTTTGGCATTAAGTTCATATACAGCCATGTTATACAATCTCCTCCTCGGAAGTGACGGCTGCAGCTTAGAACACATCATTACGATGACTGTTCCAGACTTTTTTAATGTGGACAGAAAAAAAACAAACCAGGAGAATTGAGGGGCCGTTATGTGAAATGGCAATGACTAAAAATACTTTCAGGTTAGAAGTAAAAGTTCTTGTGTATCAACTATGGAAAAAAATCAGTTGCTTTTCCCTACAAATCTGCCTCTAGGGAACAATCAAGAATTCCTCCCTTTCTTTCGCTCCCTAAGTTGATGGACAAGCTGCAGGAGCTGCTTCCTGCACTCAGACCCAAGGCTCAGTTGTGCTGCCTTTCCTTCAGCTGTGTTTAAAGTGTGGGCTTTGGTCCTTCATTGCTATGCATTGTTACTGCCACCTCTCCCAAATCTCTGCAAACAGATCTTACTGCTGAACTACACACTTCTAGGAATTAAATCCTTTTTAGAGCCTCTGTCTAGTCCAGGTCCACAGAGAAGATGAAAATTACTTCACAGCTTAAGCAGCAGCAATACGTTCAACAGTGAGGATTAGAAGGTCCAGTGCTTACAGTGTGCTGCTGATCCACATGGTTGAACTTCAGACACAGGCAGATACATTTGGTGGCTGCAGATTGAAAGCTTTGGCTGCCAGGGAATTTATACACTCCTGGTTACCCTCTATGGAGTACGGCCATCATATCTGCAGCCAAAAAAACTCTGTTTGGAAGTGTCAGAAATATACAGAAAGCTGCACAAGCACTTCTTGTCCACCTGAAGGATACTTGGAAGAAACAGCAGTAAAATGTTCCAACTACTATATCAGCCCCTGTTCATAAACTGGAGCTTCCCCACTTAGAGACAAGTAGGAAAAGCTCCACCAAATGGTGATCAACGCTAAGAATTTGAACACAACAAAATAAAACCATCCAAACCAGTTTTCTGAGGAAACATTCTTGAGACTGTTTCTGAGAACCAACAGACTAGAATAAAGCTTCCCTCCTCATTAAACCATCTCTTTACAGAAAGTAGTGTCTGGCATCGGGATTGTTGAGGCTTTTCACAATTTAAAAAAGGATCAAGACAAAGTATGTCCAAATTTTCCTGTGTGTTCATCTCTCCTCTGTACTTGGACTCAAAAAGCATTAAGTATTGCTAAATCTTACTGTTGGAAAAAAGATCAGGGAAATGTGTGCTTTAAGTATATCTGCACTGGCAAACTCTTTAGACACTCTGTGCTATCAAGTCCCATGAGATCCTGAGCTACTGGAAAAGGGAACCCAGATACAATATCTAAAAGGGAGATTTAAGGTTTGAAAAGGTACTGAAACTCCAGTCTGACTGCGTTCAGTCTCCACTAATAAAAATCACACCCTATGGATATCACACTTTATACACTTGAACAACTTAAACAGTTTAAGAGATGCATTTTTCCTAAATATTTCATGTTAAGTGCTTGCAAAAGTTGGCCAAAGCAAAGGTTACACATTCTATCTGTACAGTACGTGGCCAGTTCATAATTACTCCTTTCATACTATTTAATAGACCACTTGACATGAAATGTGATATCTGCTTAAACACCTACACAACCTGTACCACAACCTGCTTGGGCTTTAAATTACTTCATTGGTGACATTTGATTAACTACGATTTAAGCTCTTGCAATATTTTCACTCTAATTTTTTTTTCATGAAGGATTGACCTTACCCAGTTGCCAGAACCTTGAAGAGCTTTTTTTTCTTGTATCATTGGTTTAAATTGGATTAGCCGATGAAAAACAAAAACAAAATAACAACACCACACACAAAACAACAAAAAGCCCCCACCATAAAACCACTAACTCCTGCAAAGAGAATCTACATCTTAAGAATATCATTTCAAAGAAAGCTGATTTGACTGAAAATTTAAATAAATTTCAGTACTCACTAATAAATAGAAACAGGAAATCAGACCGTGGGAAAAATTACAGGAAGCCTAAAATCAAATGCCTGATGTACAAATGCAGCCCATATGGGTCTGTTCTGTCACGGCCTACTCTGAGAAATGCAGGAATGGTACAAAGTGCATTTACCCTCAGGAAAAATACCATTGCTGTGCTGCTCTAAAGAAATACCTCTCTCTGTTTTCCACCAAGCAGCACCAACAAGATCCAGATTCTCACACTAAGTCCCTACAAGTGAGAGGAACCTGAAAGGAGGGTCCCTCCTAAACTGTAATCTCAACCACCTCACTAAAATAAAACTATAAAAAGGAAAAAAAATCATTTCAGAATGCTACATCAAACACATGAGCTGCTCAAGTGAACCCACCACACGCTCCACATAACGAGATGCAGATTTCAGTTCATGCCCTTTGATGATACTCATAGTAAGTTTTACAACAACTCCAGAGTTTAAACCTTTCCTGTCTTTAAAAGGGGAGTGTTTTGTTTTTACACATAGATTTAATTAATGCTTTTTTCAGCCTACACCTCAGATAATAAAACTTCTCCAAATTGCCCAAGTAATAAATCTTACCCTATTAAGGCTTGTTTTCTGTTTTTCTGTTCCTGCAAAGCTGAAAGAAATCCCACACACCTACATAACTTACCTGATGCAGAGCTGATATACAGAAGCTAAGGCTTGACTATAAAAGAAAATAGACGCAGTTTTCCACATTATAATTTGAGGATTATTTGCTTGAGTTGTTTTAGTCACTAATAAGGTGTGAGGTTATTTTAATAATATAATCAGGGTAAGGGGCAATAAGTGCTAAATTACATTTGACAAGAACAATTTGAAACTTAAATTATAATCTACTGATGTTTAGGGGGAAAAAAATAAGTTAATAAGGAAGACATTTAAGGATGAACAAAGGCACATTTCCAACAGCAATATGCTGAGCTTTCCACAAGGTAATGTTCAAGACACTGAATTTTAATCTATCATAACCAGGGTGTCAAATCAGGTGAATTAATCATCTGCTCTGATTTTAGGTTTCTTATGTATTTTTTCTTGCTTTTTAAGTAAACATCAGACATGCCATATTTACTGCTTACCTGTGTTCAGTAAAATAATGAATAAAAAACCACAGAACTAATTTCTCTTCTTACAAATACACCCATGTCTTATCAAGGTATACACATACCCAGAAGGAACCATATTAAATTTGAAATATTTCCTTCAGAACACTACCATGAAATCCTTTTTCCTTCCATGTCTTAGTCAAAGCATAAGACAAAATACAATTTATTACCTGAAAGAGCAAAGACTCAAATGGAAATTTTCAATCAGATTTAGTGTTCATGCGGTCACTACACAGTACTTTTTTTCCTCATATACTTTTCTCACACAGTTTTCCTAAAAATAACACCAGTGAATTGGTTTGCACCAAAAAAAGTTCAACTGACAATTATGTATATATAATAATCAGTTTCATGCAGCATCTGTTAAAAAAAAAAAAAAGACCACTTCTGCTTCTGCCACACATCTTTAAACGAAATATAAAACTGGTTCCCAACATTTATAACTACACAGTAATGCACAACAATATGAAAATGAAAAACTGAGTATTACAGGTTGTTAACACAGGATGAAGATAAAAATTTAAAACCTTTTCGCCAGTGGTTTTGAAATAAAGCAAGTATGTGACACAATTAAATAGTATCTTTACATAAAATACTGCACTACAAAGCAAAAAGATACGTATGTCTGAAAAAGCTTAGAGTCTTCAAAAATATTTCTGTAACACTGATATCCACAGTGATTTTTCTGCAATCAGACACTTCCACCCTCCTAGACCATGGACTGAAGTGATTTGAAATGGAAATATTTCCTGTCCACTCACTGCCAGTTTCTCTTCCCAGAGTGATATAACAGATGACATCCAGTACAATAAATTCTTTTATTAACCATAAATTTGAGCCTGCTTTAGGGATTTGAAGTGTTCAGTTTCATGCTGAAAAAATGTAATGTTATCCACAGACCATCAGCATGTGTAACAAAAACAGAGCTACAGGTTAAGTGGCTTTGATCAAATCATGACAAGATTTCTTTTGAATTTCAAAGTACTCAAAAAAGCATCCACACTAATTTTTTAGCTTCCTATTTTTAAAGATCCAGGTGCACTAATTGATCTTTTCCTGCAGGAAACAATCACTTCTGACAAAAAAGTCTCTATACAGAAAGTCAATACCATGAACAAGTTTCTTTCTAGCAGTCATTTTATCTAAGAAGGCAAAATGCAACCTAAGTTTTAAGACAGCACTTAAATACATGGGTGAAAAAATTAAATTGGACCCATGTTTCTCTCAAACTTTTATTTGATTTCTTTTTATCAATATTAAACTGAACACATAAATAACTATCCTAAACTGAACAGGAAGATATGAAATAAAATTATTGTAACAAATTGACAAGTAGATCCAAAGATCATCAAGTTTCACTTCCAATATAAAGAATAACTTACAGTATGAATATTACTTGGATGTGATTACAAAATATAAACAGGGAAACAAATATTTCCTCTCTTGCAATGAAACCTACTCAGAGTGGGAGGAGAGGAAGGAATCACACCTAGAACTCCAAGCCAGCTCACCACATACAAGCATGTAAATAAACTACTGGAGTTTATATACTGGAACTTGTGTGGTTGAACAGAATAAAATAAACAACAACTGAAACATGTAAACCAAATGTAATGTGGTTACACTGAACAATCATCAGCCACATCTATCAGCATTGTTAGACTGCATTGGGTGTTATCCTACCACTTATATTGTGGCTTTGATTCCTACATTTACTACCAGAATGTAATAAAAAGAAACTTCAGTCCTTGCAGCTCATTCTTTAGTGAGCTGAATGTCCCATTTCCAAACCTCTGCATGAGATTTCACGGCCAGTGGCCCTTTTTGAAAAAGAACCCCAAAAGTGAATGGCATGATTAGGGAATTACTCTTACAAATGCAACTACATGGAGAAACCTAAGCTATCCCAACGTACATTATTCCTGACTAATGAATAAAAGATAAAGGTTTTGTTTCCATTGATGTTCTGAAGAGGCATGGAAAAATAACTTCTCACCTGTTAAGGGCCAGGCTGAGTTAGGTGTTTGTTTTGTCTCTTTGATTCTTATTTTAACTCTTTTCGTAGTTAACCTCTTACTCCTGTCAGAAGGTAAACTAAGGAGAAGATTAATAATTAAGCCCACCAAAATAATTTGTTAAAAAAAATATTTAAACAAAGCATTGCTGCAATTATGTAATAGATTTGGGGCTGTTAATCCATGCCTTGTGAAGCAGTATCAGAGTCCTCAGATAAAATTCTCACAGAGTAAATAAAATCAAAGCTCTTCATAATGGAGAATAATCTGTAACCATACTCCATAACTACACAAATTTGCTCATCGACACTGTAATAATAGGAGATGCTTCAGAGCAAGGTGAGAAATGGAGCTAATAAGACCTTCTGTAATTTTAGTGGTAATCTGCCCAAACTCCATTCACAAACTATAGGCTGTATAGTGAAATCCTTCCCTAGGGTTACAAATGAATACACTCCTCTTCATTTCCTGGCAGGAAGGATTGTATAACCCTGAGTTCCCAGTATTCCACCCTGTATTCCACCAGAGTTGGCTGCATTTCAACAGACACTGAAGTGATTTCTGAAACATTATCATCTTCTTGTGAAAAATTCACTGTTAGAAATGTTCACATGAAAAATCTGGAATAATTTAATGTTTCATATATGCTCAATACACTAACCTCAAATTCCTTTGATGGGACACTTTCTAAAAGGTATCTAAATTAACACAACTCATGAGTGGGAATTCTAAAAGCATCTGAATAGTTACATGGAACACAGACCTAATCACGAAATTAGTTTTGGGATTTCCTGACTCCCCTGTCCAGTCCCTAGCTCTTCCTTCATGCTGTGGTTCTGAAAATATACTTAAAATAACTGCATGGGGACATCATTTTCTCCATGTCACTGAAATTACCCCAGGTGTGAAAACAAATAGGGGAAAAGAAGTAAGGATACTTTCAATTCAAACTTCTTTAATAGAGTGATTTACAATGCAGCTCACAAATAAGTGCAGGCGGGGAGGGAAGAGCAAACAGCAACATCGAAGTGAGACGAAACTGATGAGAGTGAAAATTTCACTATCCAGCTTCACTGTGAGTCAATATAAAACATAACTACACCCCTGAGCCACAAAAGAGAATAAATCCCATTGAAAGTTAATAGGAGATTTTCAGAATCCCAAGCTTCTAAGGATCTGCACACACTTCTGGGGTGAAGCTTAAATCACCTATTTATACCCCAAATCTCTCCGACTTCAAGGGCAAGCCCAGCATAAGCTTGAAAACTTGGCTAAAAAGGTTTGAGATTCAGCACCGCCCCCTTCCCACACCGTATTCAAAGCTCACCCACACAGAGCACTCTTTATGTTCGGCATAAATTGCACAATTTACCAGTTTCAACTTCCATCCTCATTTTGTTACTCCTGCCTACAATTAGGGGCAAGCCTGGACAGGAAGGTAACACTGATTCCCACAGAAACTGGAGGAATAGGAAACAGCGTAGGCAGGATTTACAAGGGCTTTGAGACGAGATACAGACTGGCACCTAAACAGCTCAGGCAGAGGAAAAGGACTGAATCCTTCACTGGCTGGGCAGCTGTACCAAAAGTCATACTAAGAGGGGCAGGGAAATATCTATCCCTAACAGCCTGTTAGTAAAGGAAGATATTCCCAAAGATACAACCCTACAGTGTGCTCCCTGCTCCGAGAGAATCCCCTACAAGGGCTGTTCCAGGACACACTGATGCACCTCTGATACCGAAGGCAGCAATGATCAAAAGCCTAAACCTGAGAAATTGCCGTGCCAGCCAACTGCTCTGCTTGGGCTCAGCCAGGAACACCAGGACAATGTCCCACCAGCACAGCTCTCCTGCTGCTGGCACTCAGCTCACCGGCTCCAGTTGGCCTGGCACGGAGCAGTGCCCTCTGCAGAGATGATGCACCACATCCTCTCCACATGGGATGCTCTGTGGAAGTGATCTGTGTCGGGAACTTGTGCCCCGGATTGCAAGGCAGCAACACTCCTACATACACAGAGAAGCACCAGATGAGAGGCTTGACCCACCTTTGGCAGGAAGTCAGTCACTGCAGCTCAGGGCTGGGCAATCACAAAGCACCAAACCACCTGAAGCAGCAAAGAAAGTCCCACCAAAACAGAAGTCAAAGTGTTGCCACTGATTTCAACACTCAGGATTTAAAGGCTTTATACAGAACAACCCATCAAAATTCTTGCTATTCCATGATTACAAGAAAAAGAGCCTGGGGTGTTTTTTCCCCAAGCAGATGACAGAGGTCTGCACAGAGATTGTTTAAATCATTCTCTAATATAAAAAGATAATGTGACTATTAAAAGTCTCTAAAGTAATATTTTTTTCCATGCTTTCTGACTCCAGGCCAGTCACACCTAGAACACGTATGTTTAACTGAGCAGCTAATAACACCTAGTTTTAACAACTGAGAATATTTACTGTTTGAAACTAAAAATTCTCACACTATGCCTTTCTGTGAGCTCAACTGACTTCACATATAATTTTAATCTGCACTACTTGGGGGGAAAATGTCATTCTCTTTAAGTCAGCAAAACCAAAATTTTTAAAAGAAGACTTCTACAAATCAGATTATTCTTTAGAATTTTATATGCAAATTGATGAAACTGAACTTCACTATGGATCCACAAACACAAAACTAATTTCCTTTCATGAATCCCAGAATCTAACCCAGTGGCTTGTTTTAATCTTGGAGTTCCATAACTTTTAAAGAAAAGTGTTGGGAAATGTACAGAAATATATGGCACATATAGTGTATAAAAATCAAGAAAAGTTCATTTTATATAGGTAACATGCATTTTAAGTAACAATGTGAGTTTGGGATTCCTATGGAGAACTAAAATCCTCCATTTGAAAATACAAAGCAAAGTTAATTAGAGAACACAGTTTGATTCTTGCAAAGAGTTCTTAGAAAGGATCACCTTAAATGTGTTTGATGCTGAGGTGACGCCATAACTTTTCTCCACACAAAAGCACTCAGCAACAGAGCACAACCAGATGTTAAGTTTCCTTTTCTTAGTTTCTGTAAACCTCTGTGACCTCCCTCAAATTAAAAAAGGGAATAGCATTTTTAAAGCCACAGGAGCTATCATTAGTGAAGCATTCTAAGGATTTTCATTAATTCATAGCCAGCCAACCAGGAATTTTCCCACAGCCGTATACAAAAAAAGTCAGGGAAGTCATTGATTGCTTGGTTGGATTTGAATGTAGTTAGAAGTAAGATCAGAAGTATCTAGTCCCTCCCACTGATATGAGAGTGAAGAACATAAGGAAGGTCAGAAATTAAAATCCAAGTCTGCCCACCAACCATGAGGAAAAATCCAGCACTGCCATATTACACTGGGCATGGAAACTATTATTACAATTTTGTGAGGTAAAGGATCATATAGGTCAGTAATTACAAATCAATTATTTTGAAAACTTAAAAGCCCAGAATGTGCAGCTCCAAGCAGAACTGCAGACCTGTCATCTCCTTCAGACAGCAGCCTGAGGACTTAGGTTGATGTTGTCCAATTGCTGGTGCAATACCCGCAGTTTACAGCAACTTATGTTGTGATACACACATTGAGTTGGAGCCCTTTGAACTCCATATACTCCTCATTCATCCCTTATTGTTTGTGCTAACCCAGGGTTCAGCACAGAAGGAGATCGTACTTTCAATGTGAGATCATCAGAATACAAAGGTTAGATAAAACACAAGAACACATTTCAACAGCATTGCCCTTGAAGACGCTGCACTGGCCTCAGCATTCCTGGGACACACTATGTTCTGAACATTTGTAAAGGAAAAGGAAAAGGTCAGGTAGAGACTCAAAGACTGCTGGCTTGCCAACAGACTCCAAGCTGCCAACAAAAAGGTGCATTGGCCAACACAGGGATCGTCACTCCACAGGCACCTCTGCACACTGTCAGAGCTCCAAGCAACACAAATTTGAATCGGATTAGTGATGGACACACAACTCTAGAATTCTTGAATTAACCAGAACATACATCTCAGGCCTCCAGGAAGAGGTGTGACATCTGATGTAGGGCAAAATCTCCTAGCACAAACCTCTCACATTTATTTGGGCACATTAGAATATGAGTGATGAGCCCCAAAACCAGATTTACTGTTTTGCTGAGCAACAGCCCAAGACCAGATCCATAAATATAAGAACAGTAAAGGGGGCTCATGCACCTACAGGTTTTAACTTTGGAGGCATCAGGAACTAAGATCATAACATGTATTTGATAGATTGCTATGACATATATTCCATATGTTCTATATCCATTTATGCAGCCATAAAAAAGCAATTCCTGCCCTTTACATTGTTTCATGCACACCTGCAGATACTTAACATAATCCTGTTGTATTCCTTTCTTCTTCTCTACATCAACCCATGCAAAAGGTTTTGCCAGCCATGATTCCACCCCTAATTATTGATAACACACCAAGAAAAGGATTTCATACTTATCTCTTCTCTCCTGGTCATTAAAGATTAGGGAAGTCATCTGGGGTCAGTAATGGATTGTTTAACTTGGATTGAAGAAGGAACAGAGGAGTTTGATGTACTGGATAGCTCTGGCAGGAGCAGAAAACTATTCTGCTAAGCAAACAGAAGGAACTCATGCATGTGTTTGAAGATACTTATCACTTACTGCCTAAGGAGCCCACAAAGGAATGGCAGGAGCTTTGAAAGTACAGAAACAGACCCTTAGTGTGTGCCCTTTACTGGAATCTAATAGAGCATTTTGAGTTTCAAATAGGTGAAAAATCCTGATCAACATCCAAGAGATGAGGAAAAATGCGGATGAACACTGAACAGGATACCAAATTAGGATGCAGACACTTCCTATTGCTATCCCTTGCTACCTGAATGATGCATCAAGAACAGAGCACCATGAGACAGAGTTTGGCACACCCACGGGACTTCTGCACCTTTATTAGCACAAGGAATAATAAACCCAGGATGTCTGGAACCATTCTTCCCAGCCAATAGTGATATTACACTGTAACAGTGTTCACCTGAGACAGAATTCCAAAGAATACAGTATCTGCTGAAATGTGCTGATGCCTGATGCCATCTTAGATATGATGCTGACAGTACAGTGCACTAAGTAAAATAGGTTGAAGGATATTAAAATACACATTTATATCCTCGCTTGGCTGGCAGAATTCTGGATAATCAAAGTGATAACTTCTGTGTCTCTGCTGTATGAATATTGCAATGAGCCGACCCATTGGAGGCCTAAGTCTGTATTCACTACTTTGATACACAGAGATCCTGTTCAAGTCTTCATGATAAAATCACAAAGAAATACTGGGTGTCAGGATGAGCCACTCCTGTTGAGCAGAGCTGGGAAAGACAAACAGCTGGATAATGCAACAATTATAAAACACTAAATACATAAAAGGAGAAATCCTTTTTCAAGATTGTGCTTAAATTTTGACCCTTAAATAAAGTCTCACATTACCATAACCTAAAATTAGGTACTTAATATGTACGGATTTAACCTTATTTTAAGTTACTGTAACTTGCACTTCCATAAACTAATTTTCCATAATTTAATTAATGCAGGCATAAGGATATAACAAGTGTTTGTGTATTATACAACTTCTAGGTGATGTTTTGTTTTTGTGGTATTCTGAATTCTAAAAATGGCATTCAAGTTTAACAGTTCTGCAGTAATAGTTCACACTCCTCTTGTTTGCTTCTAAAAGCACATGCTAAATCTGGGAGTAAAATTCAGCCTTTGAACACAATTAGGCAGGCAAGTTCACATCAAAGCTTTGTTTCATCATCTTCAGGGCAATCTGTTGGAAAAGACAGCTGGTCCTCATTAAACACCCTTTAAATGTTGCAGTTTTAATTCAGTAACATCCATGTTACATTAACGTTTCCAAACAATTAACTAAAGAAAAGCTAGTATCATCTAATGACTGTTTAACACCCTTTCACCAATGGGCTATAAAATTCTAATCTATTAAAGCACAACTTTTTAAATAACTGTCTCAAGATTCTAAATTAAGAAGTCTGATGCAGCAGTTACTACACTTCTGCTTAGGGGAAGTAAGGCAGGGAGTGGAGTTCAACATCTAAAGTAAAAGACAAGCTCTGGAGGGGAAAGTAATCGAATCTGCAACAGTCCAGAGAGACTTCAACTGCAGAAACCCCGTTAACAGCTGATGAATTAGGATCATATTCAAATTTCCCAGTTTCATACAAATACATGAACATATGTATGCATAATTTTTTTCTATAGGTTGTTTGAATGCTCATCCTGTGAACACAGCATTTAACTACAGCCTCACAGTTCCTGAGGAAACATTCATCTAATAACTTAAACTATTTAAGCTACTTTGTGCTTTTTAAAATTCGCTTAAACAGGCAGATGTCATCAACACCTCTTGACACTAGAGTAAAAATGGGGGTCACATTCTCTGCTACTTACTTCTAAATGAAACAAAAAAACCCCTCAAGAACAAACCGTGGAGGGATATGAAGCCAAATTCCCAGCTAAACAGAGGGATACAGATGCCCACCTGCACTGCTGACCATGCCTGCAAAGCCTTGCCCTCAGCCCTTGTATCTCATCAATTCTGAAACACTTTCACATTGTTCTATTGATTCTAAACATTCCAACAAAAAGGTACAGAACTGCTGGCATATGGTCTGCAGGGCTTGCAACCAACTCTGGAACTGTCTATAGATTAAAGAACTCCCTTATGGCAAACATTAACACCTTTCACCATGCTCCATCTAAGGTCTGTCTTCTGCTTAATACCTCTTAAAATTTTTTAATACTCTGTAAGAAAAAATCTGATGTTTTTAAACTGTTGGAAAATAATAAATAAAAGGGCCAAGTTTAAACTTTGGTAAATTATTTTTTAACATTTTACAGGGTATTCTTCCCCCTAAATCAAGTTGCAAAAACATGCATTTAGCTGGGAAAAGTATTTCAGTAAGACTTCTGTGATGAGCAAATTCCTAGCTGTAGAGGAGAGTCTGCTTTGGGAAGTCTGTGGAGATAAACGATGCTTGAGGAGATAGCACCATGAGCCTGAAGAATAATGTGACAGGTAGAGCTCCTGATGGTGGAACAGTGGGAAACGGGACTTTGCAGTCTCTGCTACAAGAGAAAAGGAAATGGAAAGCTCCTTAAATAAAGAGCAGAGAAGGTGACACAGGAAGAGCTTCAGGGGAGAATGAACAGGAACAGAGACTCCCAGTATGTCTGAGCAGCTTTGCTTAGCAGAGCAAAGGAAGGTACAACTCCCAGCTAACAAGGGGGGGAGGTTTGCTAAAATGCTGTATTATTTATTCTTTGTCATCATACAGTCTCATTAAATTTAAGCTTTATACTGAACACGGTTCAGTGCCAGGAACTTCAGAGGAATTAAACACATGAAAAAAATTACTCATGTGTGTAGTCCCATTAGAATCTACAAAACAACTTGAGAGTAAAGTTGCTCATGTGTTGAACGCCGAATAAATGAATCTGAAATATATTCAAATCATCCTCAGACCCCAAGTCTGTCTTCTCTGTGCACCTCATGGCTTGTTTATAGGATGAGAAAAATTCAGAGACTACTTTTCCAGAATAGCTCCCCATGTGGACATACTTATTCTAGATTAAAAGAGGCCTTTCCCTAATTTATTTTTTCTGGATAAAGGTTTGCATATGATGTAGTAAGATCATCCACATGGAAAGACCATCCATATGCAAAGGTACTTTACAACGTTATTCTGCTTTAAGCAAATGTTTCACCTTAATCTGAAATAACATTAAGTGATGGAATACATCAAAATTTCTGTTAAACATCAAGGAAAGAAATCCTGGACTTACTAAAGTCAATCTAAATTATAAAATCTTAGACTCACTAAAATCTGGTAATCTTAGCAGCAGTAACATTAAGTTACTCATCCTGGGATTAACTGCTTTCCTGCTGCAAGACAAAGTCAGTGTATTACTAGAAAAGGACACTAATACAGGCATGTATTTTGCAACGGACGTTGTAAAAAAAATCACATCTAAAACTTAAGTTTTGAAAATGTTATCTTTTAGGACTAATTTCAGGAACTACAAATAAAAGCAACAAATACTTCCTCATCCCATTCTTTTAACCATAGTCCACTCATATGCTCTCATGAAATCAGTCTTTTACTGCCAGAAAATATTAAGGATACTTAAAATTGTATTTTGGACAATGAAAGTAAAATGAGCATTAATTCTATAAATGCAGTAAAATGGAATGCAGATTTTAAAAAACAACACTCAAATGATAAAAAAGATTTATCAGAGGAAGTGCATCAGACATTTAAAATTATGACAGGAAAATATCCAAAGTGTGTGTATCTAAATGCAGATACAAACACTCAGCTATCTACATTTTATTTCTCCTTAACAATTCAAAGTTAAATTATATTTTTAGATTGTTTACTTATGCCATTGAGAATTACCTCAACTCAACCATTTCATTTAATGCAACCTAGACATTTTTACTTTGTACAGAACGTTAAGATTTATTCATGCCCTTAGCATACGTTAATTAGACACTACTTACAGATAACCTGCAGTAAGAATATCTATTTGAATAGGATACAAGTACTTAGGGCTTGTGTCTTTTCAATCAGTCAGTGTCCCTGCAGTGTTTAGAGTGGCAGAGGGGAAGTGGCCTGTGGTTAAACAGAGGAAATACCAAGGAATTTTAATAGAGCAAATAGTCTCTTTACTTCCTACAGGGTACTACTTCAAAGGCAACCCTGCTCCAGAGCAGACAATGTGTTAGAGGGGCCATCAGTCATTTAATAGTATGTCAAGTCTACTCAAAACTTACATGCAGCCCAAGATAAATACCACATAACTGAGACAATAGGTACCATCCTGCAGTCATTACTCCAATAAACGCTGCCCTGCCTGGATTATGGAGGCAATCATGCGCAAGAGAGGTATTACTGCGAAATTATAACTGCACAATCGGACAAGGTATCTAACAAATTGGCCAGGGAAGTCTGAACTTGAAGGTGAAAATGTAATAAAACCAGAACCTAGTAAAAATATTTTATAAGCTGAAATGGTTCATTTGTTGTGAGCAATAGAGACAAAGGGGGGGTTATGCTAATTGGAAAGAGTGTAAGTTTTACTCATCTAAAAGCCAGTCAAAATTATTATATTAAAAGAACTATGTTGTGCTACATTCCTGTTATTTACATAATTAATGTAATTGTGTGTATTAAACAAATCGATCCAGGGCAAACTAATGTGCATATTTCTATAAACGTCAAAGTACACTAACAAAGTGCTATGACTTTTAACAGTGCTAATTTACTTAACAGCTGATGCCAAACTCGACACCATGAGCCTGTGTAGCGTCCTGCCCACGTCCCATGAGACATACAATAGACACACTGAGCCAAAACATTTTATTCCTAATTCTCAGTTAAATCGGCCTCATAGGGGAGTCTAAACCTTTAACAGTTCTGTCCAACAAAGATTTAAGTCTTGAGCTTTATCAGGGTTTGGAGTTTGTTTTTCCACACTCTTCTTTTACACATTTCCCGATGCTTTCTCCTTTCTAAACTATGCCCTACAAACTTCTGAACCGTGTGTTGCAGCAACGTTCTCAAAGGTTCTGATCTGAAACCAAGAAAATCCTTAGTGACAGCCTAACAATAAGGAAAAGCAATGAAAGTCAGTTGTGTTCCCTCCAGTGTTCCCGGAACACCACACTTCAACTAAATCTGCAGTATCAGGAGAAAGGAAAGAAACAAACCACAACAACACAATCTAAAATTTATATTAAAAAAAAATAAATAAAAGCAATCGAGGGAAGTCCGACAGCAACACACACCAGAAAAAGGAACAAAAGGCAAAGAGCAGCAACAAAACGTTTAGCACCTTCCTGCCCCCTTCCCCCTCCCGTAAATTTCCTACATCCTCTGTATAATGATCAGGCCCGGAGCTAAGACCCCAAGCCGGCCTCGAATCATTAAAATAACAAAGCCGCAGCGATCGCTTTTATCCTTCTGGCGGCGCAGGTCGGCTCGGAGAAGGGGAGAGCGCTGGTGGTAAAGGACCTGTGGAGTGACTTCTTCACACTCGCCAGCTCCGAGCTGCCTCCCTCCCCCGGGCGAGAGACCAATAAACATCCCTTCCCGGGAAATGCCACCCTCCCTCCCGGCCGCAATTAACTGCCAGATGCAGCGCCCCGGGGCAGCGTTATTAGTTGCAGAAGCGTCTGCCCCCAGCCCGCTCCTTCCAGGCTCCTTCCCTCCCGCAGCAGAGCGGATCCCGCGGGACCCTCCGCATCCCCCCGCGGTTCCCAAAGCCCCTTCCCCGCACCCGCCTGGGGACCCGGCAGCTCCGCTGCGCTCCACTCACCCTCCCTCCGCACGCATCGGCCCAAGGGCCCCTCCTGCCGCCCGCGGCTCCCGCAGCGAGCCGGGGAACAGCGAGAGAGGCGGCGAGGGCGAGAAGGAAGGAGCCGAGGTGCAGCCCCGGTTCCATGGTCCCGGCAGCCCGGGGCTGCAGCGCTGCCCGTGTCCGTGTGTCTGCGGCTCTGTCTGTGTCTGTGTGTGTGTGTGTGTCTGTATCTCTGTGTGTGTGTGTGTGTGTGTCTGTGTGTGTGTCTGTGTGTGTGTCTGTGCATGCGCGCCCGGCCGGGGGCGGGGGGTCTGCCCGAGCCCTGGCCCCGCCGCCCCCGCCCCGCTCCAGCCTCGGCAAACGGCAACAATGGGAGGGGGCAGGACCCCTCCGGCCACTGTCCCTGTGTGTGTGCTCCGCTCCTTTCCTTTCCCCTTTCCGGGAACCCTCGGGACAGCGGCGGGCTGCAGATAGCGGGGTCCGGCCGGTACCTGCCCGGCTGCCCCAACTCCCTTACGTGCTCCCGATCCCCCCGCTGCGCTGCAAGGAAGCGAAGCGTCACTTGGTGACACAAACACCCAGCGGGACCGCGCAGGTGCTTCACCAGATAGGGGCCACAAGCCGTATGTCTTTGACAGTACATATTTTATGTATTTTATGCATTACAGAATCACAGAATCTGTTGGGTTGGAAAACACTTCTGACAACCATGTGAACTAGACCGTGGTACAAAGTGGCACGTCCAGTTTTTCCGTAGACATTTAAAGGGATGGTGGCTCCACTGCCTCCTTGGGCAGCCCATTCAGATGTCTGACCATCCTTTCTAATCCCCACCTGGCTGCAACCTCTTTGCAGGTAGTTGTAGAGAGTGATGAGGTCACCTCTAAGCCTCCTGTTCTCCAGGCTAAACAACCCCAGCTCCTTCAGCTGCTCTTTAATTACTCTTCAATTAAGGAAGAAAAGCTGGAGAAAGAATATTTTCATAATAAAATTTCGATTTCAGAAAATGCAATGGAAATTCTATAGGATGATAGATATTTCAGCTTTCTAACTGGAATTTTCATATGCTTTGACCAAAACACTTTTCTTTAAAATAAATGACATTTCTAATAAGTTTCAAATGCAATCTCCTCCATTATATGAGTGAATCACATCAGCTACGTCCCCTTGCCTGAAATTCTCAAAGTCTCCTCCAAAGCACAGAACCACAGGATGATTTATTTATCTTGGAAGGGACCTCAGGGAGTCACTAGGCCTAACTGTCTGCTTAAAGTATCCCTAACTTCAGGTTCAGATGAGGTAGCCCAGGGCCTCATCATACATCACTTAACTCCAATTACGTATTTTTGACAATTTGCATGTTCTGTTGCTATGATTAATCTTGGATAAAAATATAATCCTAATGGAACGGACAAACCCATAATTTTAAGATATTATGTATTATAAAAGTTATTACAGTTTAAATTAAAATAGTATGTAAACCCAGCACTAAGCCAATCAGTTGAAAGGAAACATGATCAGCTGGTAATTTTTAACAAGCACTGGTTTTAACCCTTTCAAAGGGTTTTCTATTCTCTATTAGTAATGGTGAAAAACATACAATAAAACTCTCCTAAACTGCTTGTTTAAGTTGATGTATCACAGACCTTGCACTCATACCTACCTTTGGAAACAGATTTGTGGCTGCAAGTCATAGGCCTTCAATTGTAACATGAATAGAAATTACATTTCTGCCATTAAACATTGTTTTTAACACAGATTGGAGATTAGGCCATAGTTCTTTAAGGCTCTGGCAACAAATGAGTCTTACTTTTGATCTCCATTTTCCCTGCAGGCTGGAATTCTGAAAAAGAGAATGTTAAGTCTATAACTGGAATTTCACTGATTTCATGATGAAACATTTTTGACAAGTATATCCCAGACCAGAATGGAAGTTCAGCATGTTTTCTGACAGTACACTGTACACTTCTATTTGAGTATTCTTGCTTTACTTTCTCCTTAAAAGAGAAAGTGACCCAGAGTTGACCCAGCAGGCTTGAAAACTATATACATTTGTAATTTAATCAAATCAGGCTGCATAAAACCTGTAAATAACTAGTCCTTTTATATTTGAATGCATTACAAAGGATATAAAACAACATATCATGGTTAATGAGAGGAAGATGTATGTACAGCTTATTTCCAGGCCAATAGTACCTCTGCTGCCCACAACCACCTGTGACAAGCAATGATTCCCTGCTGAACACATCTCCATTGATCTGCAAACAAATCACCTTCTAAACCATAGGGAAAACTGTTTGGCTTTTCCTATTAACAGAGACCAAGTCTCCTGGAGAAACTGTAATTTTTAAATGAGGGCTAAGGAAAATGAGCATGATCTGTGCTATTGATGCATTAGTCTCTGATGAATTTTACATAAAACCAGAAGGAAGTGGCATTGCCTCAGTAGCAGAATAACTGAAGAACTCTCAGCTGCCACTGGTTACACTGGCAATACCCAGAAAGTAAATTCCTCCATACTGCCATGTTCAGCTGAGTCCTGCAAATAAACTGGCTGAATACACAAGTATTTCATTGCTTCATATGCATTTAGAAAAAATTCTACTGGAATCTTCTGTGGAAAACAGTAGTGGAGAGGCAGGAATCAAATGACCACATTTTAGATTCCCCAAACTGCTGCAAGTTAATGTGAGGGCAAAAGTGGCTGTGGGGACTCTGCTTGTCTGTAGGCTCTTTTGTCCTTTTCACAACAGTCTCTTGTTTCCAAGCAGTATAGGATGCATAATATCCGAAAGTCATGGGTATCAATATCCTGCATTCTACAGCTGGTTTTGGTTCCTACTCTCCCTTTTTGCTTAAAGCTAAAAGCCTTTTTTCTTTCCTTCCCTTTTCTGAGCAGCTGTTCCCAGATGGAGGAGAAGGTGAGAACTCAGCAATTCCTATAAAAACATGAAAACTCATGTAATAAAGATTTCTGGTAATATGGTTAAAAATTCCCTACCAAATCTGCCTATCACTCCAAATTCATTCTTAGGGTTGGAAACTGTATGCTCCATCCATATTTCCAGCACTGAATTCTCTCCCAAGAGAGATAGGCCTTGACTGCAAAAGAAATTATGAAAACAGCTCACTTTGGGGCCAGAAAGGCTGAGAGAATATTCAGTTTAGTCAATTATGACTATTGCAATATGATATTCCTGTTACAGACAGACACTTGGGAAACGAGGATGAGCTATTGGGGGTCGAAGCAGACCATGCAAAGAGACCCCAGAACAGAAACCCTTCAAAGGGAGTGTCTTCTGGAACTTCATCTGGTACACAATTGGAGGCAGAAAAACAGATCTTTTAAAATTATCTGCTCATACAGAATTGTACTGCTTCCATGAGGATGGTTTATATGCAGGATGAGCACCTAGAGGAAGAAAGAATTCCCAATATCAAACCTTAAGAATGAAATTAGAAAGTGTTAAATGGATGTGTACACTTCCAGCAAGAGCATGAGTGTCAAGGATCACAAAAAGCCTGGTTTGGTGGGATCTTTTTTATTATAATGTGCCATAGTTTCAAATGGTCTGGCTAGGCTCAAGTGAAAGGTTAACTGATAAGACAGCAACCCCAGGCCATAAAACTGGATTGAAACTTGAATAAAATTTATCAATTGTTATGAATACTTATCTTGATCAAGGCAACGGTTAAATCACTAGGCATTGAGAAATGTGACAAAAATTCATGAAACACAAAATTCTGAAAGGAAAATCTGTATTCCTAGCTCCACTTTACAGATGAGGGAATTTAAGCACCGAGTCATAAAGATGCTTGCTTTTATGTCTTGCGCTTATGCTCAAGGCTAAACCAGTAATTAGATTTGGAGTCAGGAAGGACTCTGCCCCTTAGTAAAACAGGAAAAGACCCCTGCGTGTAGCAGTCTTTGGTTTTAATTTGCTGCTTTCTGTAGACATGCACTCTACTTCATAGAGTCATCCAGACAGTACCAGTGGGTGCCAGCCTCCAGAACAATTCCACCCAACTGGCTGCTCCTCTCTCGTGAGTGGCAAAGAGCACACAGCAAACTGTCCTGGCAGCCAGCTGCCTCCTGCTGTGTCCACACATTTATTAGCACTTCTGCAGTAGTTGCTGCTGTGTCCAGATGGGACTTGAAAGCAGAATTAGATGCATGAATTCTGCTTTAACACTGACAGTCACCATTTCTATATCCAGATGCTTTGCAGCAAGTCCTCCAACTGAGCAACCAGTCGTTAATGCTGACAAAGCCAGACCTTACAGAAACCTTTGTACTGTACTGGCAGTAATGTTTCTCTTCTGCTCTGATTTAGGGAACAAACCCCAAGACTCCGAAGAGTTTTAGAGTAGGCATGTCTTTAATAGCAACGTTGCGAGGTCGGGGGAAAATTCCTTTGCCCACCTAACAACTAACATCACATGCACCCATTATATGCTACAGAATTATACATATTCCTTAAAGAAAACATGCATAAACATTAAGTATCCGAGGATAGGAGTGGTTTATGTAGATTAGTGTCCGGTGTCTCTTTAGCATAAGTTTCCTCTCAGTCTCCACCCTGGTTCTGCCTCTCAGCTCACTTCTTTTTTGCCACACTGTCATGTTTGAGCTTCATTAAAAATCTGAAGTCTGCCTTGACTGTGGAGTTCAAAAAGTAGAGAGTGAATGGTCTTGTGACCTTTCTGGATGACTTAATCTCTTCTACACTAAACTGCACTCAATGAGCAGAGAAGTTTCAGTCCTATATTCCTAAAGGCTCAAGTTAGTATCAGAGGCAGGAGCAAGGTATGGTGAAAAGGAAATGACTGAAATAAACCAAACAGTGATTATATTGAGTCGCGAACAAAAGGAGTGATTGAACAATAGAGTTGAGGTTCACTCTATATTACACCAATTAGCAAATAATCTGCGCCCATAAACCAAAGATTGCCATCAGGCCGTTGGAAATGCCCTGAGATAATCACCTCATCCACCAAAGTGAAGGTCACTCAATAACCTTCCACGAAGGACCCCCAAGGCAGAAACTAGGAGGGGTTTGGGCAGAGACTGGGCGGGGTTTACTGCAGGAACACCACCTTCACCTTTTACCATAAAACTAAGGAATAGTAATGAATATTTATGCACATATAACTCACCTCTTTAATATTGTAATTCACCTGTTGAATATTGTATAACTCCGTAACAATTAAGGCACTGCCGAAACAGCAGTAGGTAAGCAATTTAGTAAGGATTTATCCCCATTGCTTTGCAGAGCTGCTAATAAACACACCTATCTCATAATTCTTATGAGCTATGGGGGTTTTCCCCACACATCAATATGAAAATTACCTATGATCACCATCAAATTAAAAATTTATCAGTGATCCATGGATGCAAACCCTCATATGATATTACCACTCCCCAGACCTCAAAGTTCCCTATATTCTATACAGGCATTCTACAGGCAGATAGTTTTTGCAGTCAAATGTCAATTTTCTGTATTTTTGTTTAGTTTTGCATCTGTTTATTCACAAAATTATAATAAAGGAACAGATAGTTCAGTTCTTAGATTATTCAATTTATTGATGTTCCACCAAACACACTCCTCCCTGCTCCAAAAGCAACTGAATTGACTCACCCTGTGGCCACATGTTGTTTCTGAGAAATGAGGGAGCAGGGCAGGGCTGCATCTTTCAGCAGCAGTCTTCTGTTACCCTGGATTAGGTGTAATATGAAACTGCACTTTTAGAGAGAAGTAGATTTACGATGCAAAGAAAATTTAAAAATGCATGGATGAGTCATTTTACAATAAAAATTCTGCTGAAGTAGGACCAACAACTGTATCCCCCAAATTATGTATGTTTTATTCCCTAACAACAATTTTAAAATAATATATTCCATCACTATACAGATTTCATCTTGAACAATTATGAAAAATGCAAACCAAGATCCCCACAATGCAATTTGAATAAATGCAAGAAATGCTAATAAAGTAACATCTTGGCAAAACTTTCTCAGTTTTAGTTCTACTCAGCCCTTTTTCCATCCAGTCTGTCATTTTGCTTCTGCAGGGAAGTACGGGGGAGGGGCAACAATCCTAACCTGATTTAACAGTCTATTTTGCAATTCAACAGCATCCTGTGGCAATGTCTGCAATATTAATCCTAGCACACTAAGGGACCCCTCACTGAACATAACCTGCCTTAAACCCTTTCCCATTTAACTGAGGGAGAGGTATTTGCACAAGCACTTCATGATGACATCATTTGTTATTTGAGGCCAAAAGCTAAGGGTAATTAAGGCTGAAGAAAATGTTTTGAAATTTTTTTGCAATTAAAACGCATAGAGACACCAGCAACAGATACTGTTGCAGAACAATAGGAGCATGGCTGGAACAATTAAAGAAAAATCTTATTATTGTGCAACCATTGTGGAAGAAGATTGGAAAGCCCTTTGTCAGTAGAACCTCATTCTACTCCCACTAAGGGAAATACACAAACAAAATGAAACATGAAGGATAGAGGCATATGTAAATTGCAATTTTGGTTTATATCATAGACAATCCCCAAAACATTCTAATGTAATTTTAAAACATTTTATAACAGATTTACAAAAGAATTCACAGCAATTCTGCGAGACTGGGCTAAAAACAAAAAACCAAACCAGAGGAAGGGCCCTGTTAGAAATGACAATTGTTGCCGGCAGCTCTACCTCTCAAACAAACACACTCAGGGTTCTTTTTATCTACGGTCTGGCACGTTATCTTAGAACACAGATTTGAAACAGTTGGATATCAGGATTGAGTTAGCTGCTTATTTTTGGAATGGGTAAGATGAATATGCAGATAAAAGACTGCAAGGAACAAGATTTGTTAATACTTTAATGGAAAATTAAAGCCTGTTAATATGGTAAGTTATATCTGGTAATTATTATTTGTTTCTAATTAGATTATCATAGGTAGTAGCAACCATTGAAGACAGCGCTCCTGCGCCACAGCCCAGCCCGGGAACAGGGAGGACTGTCGTTATTAAATCCAACCACCAGAGGGCAGAAGCAGCCCGGCACTTCTACAGGCGGTTCAAACACGGACAAACTGTTTCAAAATTTGTGACTTTAAAGTCTGGTTTAATATAAAAAAGCAAAAAAATAGCCAATAGGCTTTACTGTAGGATGCTTGATCTGCCGCCTTCTTAATTTCCTTAATATGGCATCATTCATCAAATCTGTATCCCAAGATATTTTGGAGAATGATGATGATCCATGCTATAAAATTCTAAAAACTGTGAAATATATCATTACTATATATATATATAAATTTTCATTTAATAGACGAAACATAACTTTGTTACCCATAGAAAAATGACTGCCCAGAATCTAGAAATTGTGGACAGGCATTTAAAAACGTTGGAAGTAGTAAAATGACATGGATTAGTAAAATAAAAATTCAGTGCAAGAAGAGCAAGAAGGATTAGAGAGAAAACAAGATACAATAATTAAGTTGGTGCAAGGTTATGGATTTTTTGAAAGGTCACAATGAGTTGAGTTTGAAACATGCAATTTAAAATTACAAATTCACAAAATTTTATAGTGATTAATAACAACAGTAATAGCATCGATAATTTTTAATGAAGAGGACTATCTTACACCACCTGCTAACTTTTGTCCTTTTTCCTCCAAATTGCACAAGATTAAGGAAAAGGGTGATAGACTCTACTCACTGGGGTCTTAAGCCACCACAATGGCAGAGGAAAACCTAGTTTAGGAGCTGGGGAAAACAAAACACTGGAACGTAAATACGAAAAGGAGGAATGTTTGTTTCCCTTCCAATCTAGGTGTTATGTGTAAAGCAATTTTACCAGACACCCATACAGATCTTTACAACATCCCAAGCCAGAAGACTGTGCTTGAAAATTGACATGAAAAGTATTACTGGTGCCTGTGTGAATCCACAGACATTTTCTGTTTGCTCAGGGCAGTGGACTTGACACCACTGATTCACAACATGGATTAAAAGACGTTTATAAAATATGTATCTTCTTTCACTGCTTTTCTATTACTTCGTTTTTACTTTTTTTTTCTTATTAAGGCACAGGTTTTGATCTTGTTCTTGCTTCACTGCTTAATAGACAGCATTCTGCACAAAACACATATTATAAGAAACCCAATTTATTTCTTTGTCTAAACCCGACAAATACATGATTAGTGTTTCAATTTGCTACTCAACCCAAGAAAGCAAAGCTGCAGCAGTAACACTGTGCCATGCCAACCACATTTCCTGGGATTCTCCTGAAAATACTGCTGGTCCCACCAATATCAGCTTTGAGTGCCCCAAATAGAAGAATCAGTCTTCCGGATTTATTGTCTAACCCTTTCTCCTCATGTCACTCAAGTCAAGGCACTCTTCCCCCACTAAACAACCTAGAACCGAAGGCTCTTCAGCAGCCCTGGATTCCACTCCCTTCCCAACAATCCCGTTTGCCCACTGTGACCATAGGAACACCCCTTGTAATGCAATCAGGTGGGATCTTCACACCCTCCAAGGGATGAACAGCCCCAGCTCCCCCTCACATAACGGTTATTTCTACTTCGTTCCCCGTTCTCTTACCAAATATATACATAAGGAGTGTTTGAGAAAGTGATGGGCACCATTTAAACCCACGCTGCTCAAAGCCAGTATAAATGCGAACTCAGACGTTCTCCTTTGCTCTGCCCATGCCTTTTACCTTGGCAAGAACAAGCTAAGCCAAGATGAAGCAAAGAGTGCAACTGTGCTTTTAACCTCTTGCCCCTCAGTACTGGGGGACACCCTCAGTACCTCACACCACCCAATCATGCTGCATTTGCTAATTGTGAGCCGGACACCGCGGCTGGGGCCATTATTATTCCGCTACTATTCTACTCCTTCTCTTAAATTGCTTTGTCAGACTTCCGACACTTGAGACAAGTTCCATTATAGGAGACATTAGGTGTATTTAGGTATTTGCCAGATAATAGAGTAAGGTTCTTAGGCATTAATCTGTACAGATTAGTCTAATCTCTTGCTGTTGGAAACCTTGTTTCCAGCAGTAAAGTAGACAATAGTTTCAGATTACCTGCAATGAGGTTGAACTATGGGCAATAAATGTTTCGAGGTGTGAAAAAAAACAAAACAGAAGAATGCATTCCCAATACTGTCTTTATCAGGTATCTCAATTGAGATTTCAATTTCTCTAAAAAATTATTCCTAATGGGTTTGGCTCAATCTAAATTGCTTTATTTGTGAATGTTCTCTTAGGTATTTTGGAATTCAGGACACAGCAGAAGTTTAATTAGGAATGTTTTTTCCTGAAGCAAATAAAGCACAGAAAATTAACATTACAATGTTGGATAAAAGTCTGTGATTTTCACATTAAAATAAGATTTCCAGGAGCAAACTCAAACAATTCAAGATTTTAAGGATTCTATGTAAAAATGAAGGCAATGAGTCAATGAAGTAAAAAACACAAGAGGGCCAGTACGTGTAGCCCAGTGCTAAATAATGCAGCTTTTCGGGAATATTTTTCAGAAAACACAGAAATATTTTTACCTAAATTTTCATAGCTCAATCTATCATCCAAAATACTAAGAACTGAAGATCAATCATCCTTTCCTTTAGCTTTTCCTAGTATGAGACTGCATAAAACAATTTTTTCCATTGCTCCATATTCTCAAACTTACCTTTCATTCTATGGGACAGTAGAGATGATGGATAAAAGCACTAAGAAAGGAAGAGCAATACTGTGTTTGTTCATGACAGAATGTAGAATTTAATTCCTATAAGAAATACAAGCTGAAGTCTCATTGAAGGACATCAGCTCTTGAGGCAAGAGCTTGGAGCTCTGCTGAACAAAGAGCAGCATAAACCTGTTCTTAAAATGTTTTCCTACAGTGTGGCCATGAAGAGTTGGGTGGGTTTTTTCCATTTAAGGCTCTCCTTGACTTCAGGCCGAATATCAAATATGAGGATAATTAACTTTCATTTGATAAAAATGAATTCAACACCCTAAAATTAATGGCAATTATCTGGATATCTGCTCTGGTCCCAATAGATTTGATCCTGTGAAATGCTACATTCCGTCATTAAAAGGTAATAGAGCAACTTCTGTAACTGGAACACTTCTACTGACAGAGAGGAGATATCCAAGTTGAAGTATTAAATAGGCAAATAGCCCAAATTAATTAAAATCACATAAAAAGATTATAGTTTTCAGCTTCTTTTAACTAAGCAACTGTTCAAACTGCAATTTCAGTTGAATATTAGCACTTCCATTTGAGGTAAGTTCTTCTAAAAATGTTGTTCTCCATGAAAACTCTCAATTCTTTATACATAATCTATTTAAAGTCCAGTGTAACACACAATCTGCTTCAGGTAGTAAAACCTATTTTACATATCGTGTATTTCATACCTTAAACAGCCATCTTCTAAAAACGATTTGTTAAGTCATTTTCAGTTAAGCTGCAGTAATTCATAGTAGCTGGAAATCTTGTGCAACCTAGGGTTTACATTTTTTAAAAGTACAAAAATACCTAAACTTCTCTGAAAATGCATAATAAAATATATGGGAAAAGTCCACTTTTCCCACAAAAACTAGATTATAATAATACTTCAATTATTTACAGTTTATTTGAATGAAAATGATAATAAACTTTCAAATCTGGGCATAAAATCATAATTACTATATCATTACTTAATACAGCTTATGAATAATTCTTTTCATTCTGTTGTAGTACTTTAACTGCAAACCATCCTTCTTCCTACTCCAGCAGGCTGGAGGTGAAAGTACTTTTCACCATTAGAAACTGAGATTCTCTATGTGATCGTTTCAGCTTTGCACGGCGGTTCTGGAACCAGATCTAAAACAAAAGGAGAAGGCATGGGCTTGAGAAAGATGGCACTAGGAGCAGAATAGTAGTTGAAACTTAAAAATATTCACACAGGGTTACAATATTTTGTGAGATGACAGCAGTTCGGAAGGTCAGCACAAAGTTCAAATCTGCAGATGATGGTGTGCAGGTACCTGCTGTAGTTTTGACACCACAGACAAAGAAAATAACTGGAAAGTGAGGACCAGTTTCTCTGTAATTAATATAAACACTAGTATTGACCTCAGTGACAATCAGATCCTGGAAGATCCTGAGCATCTGGAATTCACACACAAGCCTTAAGGTGTTACTTTTTCAGCTGCTTAATGAATTGCAACATCAAGTTTCCCATCAACCCCAATACAATACTTACATTAAAAGCTTGATAAACATCAAGGTGCATTCTTAGGATATGCTTCTCCTCTCATCAAACTACATGGTAATCGATAATTAATATCCCTGAGTAGATTTTGACCCATGTATGCTCTACTGACAAACTCACAAAATACATAGTCACAAAAATTATGTGAATATCTGTTTCAAATTTGTTTTTCAAATATGGTGATTAACATAATAGAAATATCATTTTAAAACACGGAAGGAAATGATCAATTCTTGTATATGATGACGAAAGATAACAGAGCAGATATAGAATTATTATAGTGATGAATACCTCATCAATGCTATGGAAAAAGATTTTAGATTTCAGAAGGAATTCAATGGTTCCCATATCACAAATCATTGAAGGCACATTACATGTATGGACATTGATTTAAATTGAAATTATAAACATTCTTACTACCATTGTCAGGTACTTATTTATACGTATAACCAGAGAGTGCACATGGATGGATTTACAGAAACGTTCCAATATATGTTTAATTACCTGGATCCTGTCTTCATCTAAATCCAATTTGTGAGCCAGCTCTTCTCTAATGTCAATGCCAGGGTAGGAGTTAATTTTAAAAACATTTTCCAAAACTTCAATCTGAGGACATTAAAACACACTTGTTAACTAGTTATCACTACCTTTATAGCAGTACTAATACAGAAAATAAATACAAAAAGCCAGATTAGTTGATTCAACAGGAGACTTCCAAGCAATGCATGCACAATTCGGATTCCATGCATAAACACAGGTCTGCTGGAATTCCTGTTAACATTCCTGTTAATTTACACTAGTTCCTGATTGCATTTCTCTCTGCAGAAGTGCATCACCCTGAATTAATTAATGAGCTGTTACAGACTTGTACCAACATTTTACTAAACTACATTGTTATTAATTTGTTAAATGCTGAGTTAAAGCCCTACCTGGTTTCTAGTGAAGGCAGTCCTCGGTCTTCTACCCCTGTACCAGCTCAGTTCTCTTTTGAAAGACAGCCTTTCAGGGACTGAAAAGTATTTTTCACGTTTCAAAACTTTTTCCTCTTGCACCGGATCAGTGTTAGCATGAAATAATGAATTTTCATAGCAAACAACAGGGATTTGCAGATGGGGATTACTGTCATCACCTAAAACTAGAAAAAGCAAGAGAAGAACAGCTTCAATTTACTGGTTTGCAACATAAACAGGCAAATATTTTTAAAGGGTAAATGCCTGAGAGGTGACAAACCAGACTTACCCAAGCTGGTGCACGCATCCATCCAGGGTCTGTGAGGTTTCACAGCTGGAATGACATCTTTTTTCTGCTCCAGTCCCAAAATACTTTCAATTGAAAACGAGCAGTGCGTGGTTTTATTTTGCCCAAGAGCTGAGGCTTTGTGGAGATCCCGGGGCTCTGCTGAGGTGGCAGCACAGAGCGCTGGCCCTGCCATGCCGTCACCCCCGGCCAGCATAGCAGGGACACTGCACTTGCATTTCTCCACAAGTCCCCCTTATAGCTTTGTTGACAAGGGGGGTTGGATTTGCAACGTCATTAATTAAAATCTTTTATTAGAAAGTTTTAGCATGTCAATGAAAACTCTCCCACCAAGAGGCACGAGGAGTTAATTGTTTATTTGTTTGCAAGTAATTAGCAACTAATGGTGACACTGGGGGGGCCACCAAGGGGGACAAAAAAGTGTTATCTCTCCTAACCAGAGCATCGACTTAACTTTCTCAAAAGAAGCTGTGCACAAATATAGCACTTCTCTTTTATTTGAAATCATTAATGTATAAAATCAGTTTTTGAAAAAAACTTTATAGTCTAATGGACTCCACTTGCCTAAACATAGCAGGATGATAGGAAACCAGTCAAGTAATAAGTAATCTCATTTAAGTGAATTTCCTTCCAAGGAAATTTAAAAAATAATCTCTTAATGCTATTAGGGTAATCCCGATGAAAATGCCTCTGTTTTTTCATATGCATATGTAATAGTGAACGTGGTCAATAAAACAACAATAGCTTTTGGCATAAGGCACTGTGCAGTGGGTTGGCAATGTTGTCAAAGCTCAGTGTAATTGCCTTCCAAGTGCCTGGATTAGTTAATAGGAATAGTTGCACCAACTATTTTAAATAATTCATGCATTCATTTTTCTTATTAAAATAACTTTGTTGCAGCTTTTCTGAAACATACCAGATGTGAAATTTCCTGATAATTCTTTGCAACATAGCGGCAAAGTTTAAAGTAATAGAAGCAGTACACTCTAATTTACTGAGTTTAGAACATACATTTTCTTGTAGATGCCCCTCCCTTCCTGCAGGTTTATAGCCAATAGAAATATATTAAAATTCTACAGAGCAAACACTTGAAATTACAAGAAATATGAGTAATGGGGAGAAAGGAGATAAGTGCTTTGTAAAGAGGCTCAAAGTCTGAAAACAGAATTCTGATTTCAACCCTTGTAAAGAAAGCACTGACTAACTTTAATATTCAGGCTCATCTGTCAGCCACAGAGTACACGTGTCTCATGTTCAAAGCCAGCTTTTGGTTCAGGACAACCTCTCTACAGAAATACCTCCTTTTCTTGTTTTGGACAAAGGTTTATTTCATAACATGCAAAAATGAAGATGGTATTTTCACTTCAGGATGCAAAATTACCCCTCTAACTGGCCTGACTTTGTGTACATCAAGATTGCTGTAGAACCAAACTATTAAAAAGTGACAATTCAAGAAATTTTTAGCAAGGCCACTTCTCAGCACACATCAATGGCTCGTGAAGGGGCCCCAACCCACCTGCAATGACCATTCACAAGCTGAGCTCCAGCACGTGTTAAAATATTTCTTTCTCCTGGATGAAAAGGAATGAAATCAACCTGTGCCACACAGCTGAGTCTCAGGTTCCCTCTTTGGGACTTGAAGCGTGCGGTGAACACCTCCATGGCTGTTCTCTTCAGGGAGCTACCAATAAAGACAAGGATATGTGGTGGTAAGGGAGACATTGATGAGAGCACATATCTTACCAAAGCTAACCAGTAAGTTACCCCAGTATTTACAAGTTATTTCTGATCTCTCCGAGATTGTGGGAGATGGAAAAAAACCCCATCCTTCAGGATAGACTGCTTTTAACTCCCAGCTGGAAACATTCTTTCAGAGATTGTTAAAGTGTTTTCAAGGAAAAGAGATGTTGGTAGCTCTCAAACAAAACCGTCATAAAATATGCCAAAGCCAGTAAATTCATTCTCAGCACAGGTCAGGAGTTCACCAAACACAACATCCAGTGTTTGTGCTTCCAGGCTGTTAAATTCCTTCACTGGTATCAGAGAAGTAAGAAACCATGTTATCACTAAATTAATCATATTACGTTCACATGCTCAACGTTGAATTGAATCAGACCTAGAGACCGCAATGCAGTCACTGAAACATATCAGTACTCCTGTTTTTAAAAGCAGTTCGTGGTTGTATCTGCATATAGGAACAGAGGTACCAAGCCAGAGGTACCAAGTGACAGGGTAGATGCTCACACCATGCTCTCCAATTTCTGAGAAATTCAGTTAAATTGAAACACCACATTATCTAAGAGACCTTTATAATGCTAATGTAGCTACACAAAACTGTAAGGAAAAAATCATAAGAAAAGACAAATTATTGTAGAGATAAGAAACCTGCATTACACAAAAATTCCATTACATATATCACTGGAAGTGTCCTGGGTCCAGGGTCCTGGAAGGTCAGGTTGGATGGGGCTTTGAGTGAAAAATGTCCCAAAGGGGTGTTGGAACCAGATGATTTTTAGAGGGCTCTCCCAACCCAGACCATTCTATGATTCGCACACGACAACACTGGCAGTGTAAATGGACCTTGAAACTTCACTTAAAAACTCTATTTCATTAATTTGGTCCATCAGAAATTATCAATACTTACCTTGCAACCCATGTGAAATTACCTATAGACTTGTAGCTAAATACCTTTGTAGGAGCAATTAGAGCAACACAACAAACATTAAGTTGAGAATCCTAAGTAATCAATAATAGGAGGACTCGCTGCTCCTTGGATATGCAAATCCAATCCTCTTACAGCATCACAGACTTGATGAGGCAGCAAACTAATCTCCCTTTCAGACTTTGCACCACTGTTTTTTACCCAGGGACAGTGGAGTTCATCTGTTTAGTAGCTGCAGCTCTTGTTCTTTAGGGTTGTGAAGCCTGGAGGCTGTTTCTAGCAGCTCAGGAGACCACACCGAGAGCTCTTGGGGCTTTGCTCTGAATTCCCAATCCTTACCCTTGCTGCCTTTTCTCTTCTCGCCCATTGCTACTCAGCTGCTGGGTCACCTTTCACTGCACAATATTCTCAACTTTGTAAAAAGGTATAAATGGTATATATAATCTTTCTTGATTACTTATCACACTCCAAACATTTGCCTTTTGTCTCACCTTCCCCACAGCTTCTTAACCAGCAGTATTTCAGTACCTCACAAGCTGTGCTGCAGAAAACTCCCTTTCAAATGTTTTGAACATGAATAACAAACATTACATCAACACCAACTTCATAACTCAAAGGGGTTTTTTTAAGCACGTGTACCTCAAAACGGTAACACCAATTTCAACAAAATATGACCAAAAGCAGTTACTTCTTGGTTCAAGTAAAAGCTATTTTGGCCCAAGGAGATTAAGTGAACACAGATAAATTCAAGGTAAACCCAAGGATGCCACTAGCAAAAGTCTGAAAACCAGTATGTTAAACAGTGAGAAACAGGCAAATAAACTCCCCCTTTCACCTTTCAGCTGAGGAAAAATGTTCTCTCCATTAGGGCACACATGTGGAATACTCTAAAGAGCACTTGGCTGTTTTTCCTGTTTATGAAGTTCCAGGTGTTAGCTCCCCACATTTTTAAGGCCTATTAGTAGATATTTCATAGAAAGAGCCAAAAAATAAAAAACAACCCCCCACCAACCCCACAAATCAAAAGTCCAAACCAAAAAGAAATCACAGACTAAAAAAAAAAAGCCTACAATGCTGAAAACAGAGCAACAGTAAAATCATATTTATTTGCGGGTTCAGAGGGATCCTTCAATTCATTACTGTCAAATCTCATCTGTTGAATATGGAGTTACAACAGAACTTTCAGATGTCTTGTAACATTTGTAAAAACCATGCACAAAAGGCCAAAACAAAACTAGTAACACCTTACAGAATGTGTCAACATAAAGGACAGATTTAGGAAGGCTGAGAAGCCCTGGAATGCTGCAGGACTATTAGAAAGCCCCCGCCTCTTGCTGCTAAACTGAACCACATCATTAAACTGAATGCCAAGACCAACAGATATGACATTTTTTGCTGCCTGCAGCAAGGACAACAAAGTACACTTCTGCACATTAAAGGTATGTTTGTTAGGATTTGGGTTTTTTCTTCTACAAAACATTTAATTCTCAAAGAGCTGTTCTCTACTGACAGCAGCTAAAAAATACTATTTTTTTCTCTGCTAATTCCAGCTGTAAATATACAGAGCTGACTAAATCCATTTAAAGTTACTACCTTCCTGAATTCTACCGGGGAAATGCATCTGACAGTACAGAACAGAGTAATTTCTTACAGGAGACACCTGTAAAACTTAGTCACAAGTTATCTGATCTCAAAACCAGGAAGCAGATATATACATCTAGGTCATGAACCAATGCTTGTGTTCTCACACAATTGCAGATACATGACTTAGTCTTTACAATACCTTGTAAGATAACTCTAAATTATTACCCTCATATGATAGGGAAAGAGAGAAGTGCTGTGATTGGTTTCAGTTTAGTGAGTAACCAGCTGAGCTGGTAAATAAACTGACAGAGCAGTAGCAGGGAAATTTCTTCACCACTCCCTACAGGGAGGAAAGAAATAACAAACAAACAACAAACCAAAACAAATTACCATCCACAAAACATAAACAACTAAGAAAACCCCCCAAAAAAATCTCTGTTTGCAGTTTGACACCAGTCTTATCATTTATCTGCCCCTAAAGGTAAACCATGATCTGATACAACATAAAGAAAGGTCACCATAATGAGACTGCACCATCATTAATCATTTGCTGTGCTGGATGCCTTCACGTACTTTGTTATCTGCTTTTATACAAAGTTCACCTGGTCTCAAAAAGGTAAAACCATCAAGGGAACAGCTTCTTTTGTTGTTTTTATTTTTTTTTATTCCCAGCTGTAATAACAAAAATATCAAAGTATCAACAAGTCGATCAAGTCTTGCTCTCTAATTACCTGAAAGGAGGTTGCATCCAGGGAGGACTTGGTCTCTTTTCCCAGGTAACAAGCAATAGGCCAAGAGAAAACAGCCTCAAGTTTAGGCAGGAGAGGTTTAGGTCAGTTGCTGAGAAAAACTTCATAGAAAGATTGGTCAGGCATTGGCACAGGCTGCCCAGGAAGTGGTGCCATCACCATCCCTGGGAGTGGTGTGGCTGTGGTACCTGGGGACAGGGTTTAGGGGTGAACACAGTGGTGTTGGGTTAATGTTGGACTTGATAACCTTAGAGGTCTTTTCCAACCTTAGTGATTCTATGATTCTAATTAACTTCAGAGTTGAATCAGTTTGCAAGTTCAAGCAATGATCCACTGAGCTCTTACAGGGGATTTTAAGCATTTAAACCTGGCCAATAACCTACAGGGACAAACATACCCAGTCTANAGCATTTAAACCTGGCCAATAACCTACAGGCCAATAACACACCCAGTCTAAGAGAGCAGGGGGCCCCTGAGAACTGACCCCCTGCTTCTGCCGGGGAAAACCTGCAGTCAGCAATGGTTTGGGGTTTTTTTAAAGACACAACCAGGAACATCAGGTCCTCAGAGGAAACTGTCACTTGGCAACAAAACATACTTGGTTGACAGGGATAGAAACACTTCCAGAATAAAGCCCTAATAGAGAGAGAGATGGAATCATCAAGGCTGGAAGAAACCTTTAAGATCACCCAGTCCAACAGCCAGCCCACCACCACCACAGTGAAGGGTTTTTTGCCGATACTAATCTGAATCTCCCGTCTCAGCTGAAGGCTGTTTCCTCTGCTCCTCGTTGCTTGCACAGTGGAACAGACCGGCTCCCACCGGGAGCTCATCCACTTGCAGGGATCCCAAAAGGGATGCTCCGGGTGACACGGAAAGAGCACCAGAGATGCTCCGTCACGGCAGGGGCACAGCAGCGTTACCAAGGCGATTGTCAGAGGAGAGGAGAGCAGCCCTGGGAGCACAGACAGGGCTGGGAGGGCACTTCGCTTGACGCCCTGACCCGCAG
>WEKX01009592.1:46704-108158 GCA_013390025.1 Pitta sordida
CCCCGCCTCTTGCTGCTAAACTGAACCACATCATTAAACTGAATGCCAAGACCAACAGATATGACATTTTTTGCTGCCTGCAGCAAGGACAACAAAGTACACTTCTGCACATTAAAGGTATGTTTGTTAGGATTTGGGTTTTTTCTTCTACAAAACATTTAATTCTCAAAGAGCTGTTCTCTACTGACAGCAGCTAAAAAATACTATTTTTTTCTCTGCTAATTCCAGCTGTAAATATACAGAGCTGACTAAATCCATTTAAAGTTACTACCTTCCTGAATTCTACCGGGGAAATGCATCTGACAGTACAGAACAGAGTAATTTCTTACAGGAGACACCTGTAAAACTTAGTCACAAGTTATCTGATCTCAAAACCAGGAAGCAGATATATACATCTAGGTCATGAACCAATGCTTGTGTTCTCACACAATTGCAGATACATGACTTAGTCTTTACAATACCTTGTAAGATAACTCTAAATTATTACCCTCATATGATAGGGAAAGAGAGAAGTGCTGTGATTGGTTTCAGTTTAGTGAGTAACCAGCTGAGCTGGTAAATAAACTGACAGAGCAGTAGCTGGGAAATTTCTTCACCACTCCCTACAGGGAGGAAAGAAATAACAAACAAACAACAAACCAAAACAAATTACCATCCACAAAACATAAACAACTAAGAAAACCCCCAACAAAAATCTCTGTTTGCAGTTTGACACCAGTCTTATCATTTATCTGCCCCTAAAGGTAAACCATGATCTGATACAACATAAAGAAAGGTCACCATAATGAGACTGCACCATCATTAATCATTTGCTGTGCTGGATGCCTTCACGTACTTTGTTATCTGCTTTTATACAAAGTTCACCTGGTCTCAAAAAGGTAAAACCATCAAGGGAACAGCTTCTTTTGCTGTTTTTAGGGTTTTTTTATTCCCAGCTGTAATAACAAAAATATCAAAGTATCAACAAGTCGATCAAGTCTTGCTCTCTAACTACCTGAAAGGAGGATGCATCCAGGGAGGACTTGGTCTCTTTTCCCAGGTAACAAGCAATAGGCCAAGAGAAAACAGCCTCAAGTTTAGGCAGGAGAGGTTTAGGTCAGTTGCTGAGAAAAACTTCATAGAAAGATTGGTCAGGCATTGGCACAGGCTGCCCAGGAAGTGGTGCCATCACCATCCCTGGGAGTGGTGTGGCTGTGGTACCTGGGGACAGGGTTTAGGGGTGAACACAGTGGTGTTGGGTTAATGTTGGACTTGATAACCTTAGAGGTCTTTTCCAACCTTAGTGATTCTATGATTCTAATTAACTTCAGAGTTGAATCAGTTTGCAAGTTCAAGCAATGATCCACTGAGCTCTTACAGGGGATTTTAAGCATTTAAACCTGGCCAATAACCTACAGGGACAAACATACCCAGTCTAAGAGAGCAGGGGGCCCCTGAGAACTGACCCCCTGCTTCTGCAGGGGAAAACCTGCAGTCAGCAATGGTTTGGGGTTTTTTTAAAGACACAACCAGGAACATCAGGTCCTCAGAGGAAACTGTCACTTGGCAACAAAACATACTGGGTTGACAGGGATAGAAACACTTCCAGAATAAAGCCCTAATAGAGAGAGAGATGGAATCATCAAGGCTGGAAGAAACCTTTAAGATCACCCAGTCCAACAGCCAGCCCACCACCCCCACAGTGAAGGGTTTTTTGCCGATACTAATCTGAATCTCCCGTCTCAGCTGAAGGCTGTTTCCTCTGCTCCTCGTTGCTTGCACAGTGGAACAGACCGGCTCCCACCGGGAGCTCATCCACTTGCAGGGATCCCAAAAGGGATGCTCCGGGTGACACGGAAAGAGCACCAGAGATGCTCCGTCACGGCAGGGGCACAGCAGCGTTACCAAGGCGATTGTCAGAGGAGAGGAGAGCAGCCCTGGGAGCACAGACAGGGCTGGGAGGGCACTTCGCTTGACGCCCTGACCCGCAGCGCTGGGCAGTGACCTCAGCGGGGACAGGTCCCCGGCTGCCGCCGCTGCCCGCTCAGCTCCGCGCAGCGGGAGCCGCTGCCGGGACTGGGACTGGGACTGGGACTGGGACTGGGACTGGGACTGTGACTGTCACTGTCCCTGTCCCTGTCCCTGTCCCTGTCCCTGTCCCCGTGCCCGCCCCACAGGACGCGGAGCACCGGCCGCCCCAGGAGCCGCGCCAGGCCGGCCCCGCCCCCAGCACCGCGCNGCCCCCTGGGAGCGCTGCCTGCGGGGCCGGAGCCTCCCTGTGCTCCCGCAACCTCAGCTCGAGTTCCCGCCCCCGCCGCTCGGGGATGGTCCGTCGGGGCTGCAGCCCCTCTTGGCTCCCGCAGCTGCCCCCGCCTTCGCACTCGGATCGGTCCCGGGCACCTCCTGATGCCAAACCCATCCTTGTGATTTGCTAAAACCGCGTGGAGGGTTCGTGGAGCAGGTGTTGGGTGAAGTAACCGCGGCTGCGGTGGGTGCTGCCAGGCGGTGGGAAGCACATGGAGCCCAGAGGCCTTTAATTGCTGCTCTCCCCCCTTCGCTGCCATCGCTGCCCACTGGCCTTTGGCAGCGATGCCCTGGGGTGCGGTGGCATTTCTCTCTGAAGCAGGAAATGCTTTATTCCAGTGCACTGGCTTCCCTCGCTGGCCGCAGACACAAATACCTCCTGTACTGCTCTCAGACGTGGGGAAGAAAGTTAACGATGTCTTTTCTTGTATTGCTGCCTTTTGAATTAAGATCCTGGTTCTAAGGCATGGTTTGTGCAGTGAGCACGGCATGATATATGGGAATAGCATCTGTGGTGGTAGTCTTGAGTCCTGGGCCATAGGAAGAAAAACATTCACTTGCTTAATAGGGAATTTTAATGACGGTGACTCTTGACAGTTCTACATCAAGGGCAGGGACGACTTGGGCAATAGAAGGCCGTGAGGAAAGGGAGTAGTTGCTTTCAGAAGGACGCTGCCCTGAACAGCTCAAATAACCATGTGGGATGAGATCTGGCCTGTAATGTGGCCCCTGGCCCAGGGCTGAACCTGGCATCATCTCATGAAGAGGAAAGATTTTAGGAAGGGTAATAATTTTTTTAAAATCACTATTATTATCTCTTGAATGTCTGTTCTCATTATAAGGAAGTCATAACTATTCAGGAAATGTCAAATGCAAGATAAACGTGGGATCATCTGAGGACACTTGGGAAGCACGTGGCGAAAAAGATTACTTACTGCAGTGTAATTGTAAATTCTAAAATCTTCTGAGGTTATTGAGTTTGATGCGCTTAAACACCTGAACTGGCCAATACTGTATCATCTGTTTTATGTAGAAAGTTTTACATTTTTCAGTCAACCATTTAATAGTTCAGGTGAATTCTGGCAACCAGGTCTTAGAGGAAGGTAGCCACGATTCTATAGTTTTCTGTTACATTAGTCCTTTTCTGTTACTTTGAAATCAGTGCAATGGAAATGGCAACAAATGTTGCTTGAAGAAAGCGGAACTGTCCTCTTGGGGAGTTGCCGTGACTTTGATGCGTTTGTGCTGTAATATTGAAAAAGCTCATCAGCCCAGGTCAGTTTTTAGTGCTGAACTGTGGCATGGAGTTTAAGACTTGTTCCAGACACCACCTGCAGGTATATAAACATCAGATTAAACTTATTCTGTGTCTGAGGGAAGGAAAGGCTTTTCTACAAAGCAAGACCCATTCATTTCCCGTTTTCCCAAACCTACCCACTGTGTTGTCAGGCCTAAACCAAATGCCAAGTTTGCATCGTCTTTTGCTATGCAAAGCAGAGAAATTCCAGCATTAACTTAGAACACACATTACGCACATGCACATACTCAATGTATATTTAGAGAGAGTTTCTGCTCAGAGTGATTTGCATTCCCAAAGTATTGCACAATGAAAAAGCCCAGAGAGGGGACAGCACGGGCTTTGTCTCTTGCAGTATCACCTGCCAGGACACTCAGTGCATCTGATGGCAGAAAAGCCTTAATATTCCACTAATGGGGTGGCTTTTTTGTGAAGCTTCTCATTGATATTTTTCTGTTTACCTGCTCCTATACACAGGATGCAAACGTCCTAAAGAACATGGAAAATGATGCAAAGTTTTACCAGAAACATGAGCGAACAATTCCTCTAATTTTCTGCTCAGCAATAGTCTGTCATAACTCGCTTATAGTTTTGGGTTAATTTCTTTCCATCAACCACAGAATGTCTGAAGGCTGAGCATCAGTACCTGACATTTTAAGATAAAAAACATAGAAATGCTTTTTTTTTTTCCTCCAGCATTAGGTTTTAGAGAGCAAGTATAATGCAGAAAACTTACATGACATGTCTTCCTTTAAAATTACAAGTTTAGGTTTATTTATGTTCAGATTAAAAGGTCATAAGTATATAATTCAGTGGTTATAGTACCATTTAATTTTTTCTTTTGCATTCTTTCGTGGATATCTCCTTTAATGGGAGAGTCAGGGCTATTAGGATGACACATGTTGCCACACCTGGGGACGATATGATTTCTCCTCCACCTCTCTCCTCCTCTGTTCCTGTTTTCCACTATTTTGTAAGTTAGAACCAGCATGAAAATTATTTACTGTGTTAATTATGCTGTTTGATTATATTTTTAATATTTAAGTGTCTTGTAGGCATTATGTAGTATGATAATATTTGTGAGACAGCTAGGCTTCTAATTCAAATTAAGTACAAGAATTTCATGTCAAAAGACTGGTCACATACTTTGAACTAGTTTAATATGCATTCCTTATTATTATTATTATTATCATTAAAAGCAAAAAACCAGAGAAGAAGCTGAAAAAGACCTTCATGCTTCCAGGGGAGATGGACTGAAGGGTCAGTGATTTCAGGACAGGTCTTTGACGTAGCCTAACTCCTAATACTCACCCTGTCTCTCCAATTCATATGCAGTGTGGTCCGTGCTTTTCCCATCAGACAGGTTGTCCTGATGTCCAGACTTCTTGTGTCAGTCGTTTATTCTTTTCCCAGGCCCCATTAGTTCCTTCCCATCATCTTCAAGAAAACTACAGTTATTCAACCTAGGGAAGACTAAGAAAGAGAATTTCCAATTTCAAGTGTTTAACAGGTGTCATTTGGGGGGAAAAAACAATTATGTCTTGCAATCCAATTTTCTGTCAAGGCATCAATTTTAATGTAAACCTAAAACCAAAGCACAGTCCTTTAACTAAAATGTTGCTAAAGTGTTTGTTTTGTGACTCTTGCAAGGGTTTCTACATCCAAGCAGTGTTGTAGATTAGGAAAAGCCAGTGTAGCCTGAGCAGAGTTTTAGGTACATCCTCTTCTCTTCCCCCTTTTGGGTGTTTGCTTTGGTGGAAGGAAGCCATTCGATATCCTCGTGGTGAGGAGTAACTTCGCTTCCAGCTGAACAAAGGATGCAAGAACACTGAGTCAGCATCTCATTTCAGCCTAAGGGCAATTAAACCTGAGCGACCTGATTGCCTTCCCACCCCGAGTCATTCCAGCACAGGAGAGCAGTGGCTTACGCAAGGATTCTGACAAGCTCTCTGATAACATTCTTCGAGCCAGAAGGGAGTGGTTCAGACTGACCTGAGTGGAAAAACTGGCTGGAGAGGGGGACTTACAGATAGAGATTGGTGGTTTGAAGTCTAATAGGTGGACAGTGAGGTTGATTTTTGAGGTGGATGCTGTTAAACATCTTCATCGGTGATGAGGGCAGTGCAATAGACACAGTCACCAGGTTTGTTGGTGACACCAGCTAAGGAACAGACAGGCTGACAAGCTGGGGTAAGGGCAAAAGGACAGGTCTTCTCATTCCCTTTCATACAGATATCTTCAAACACATATCTTGAGGACAACCAGATGTAGGTTGTATTATTTGTTTGGTTTTGGTGTTTAGTTTCTCAACTTCTGATCTCAGAATTGGTGGTTATTGTGCAGGTCAATTATCGGTCCAAGCACAGCCAGCAACTGTCTTTGTGCAAGTTGGACAGGATGGGGAAGCCAAAGCCTTGATCTGGGGCCTTTCTCCTCACTGCAGAAGAAATGTTTATTCCTGGTGTGGTGTTTCATACCAGTCATCTTTGCCCTTTTCCTTAGGGATGTACCATGAGGGGTCCAGTAGTTTGCCCAGTTTCAACTTTAACACAGTTATCCATCTCCCTTGGTTCTTACCTTTCTGAAAATGTGTTAACCTGGAGTGAGGCTGAGCTTGGAAATCTGTAAGATCCTTTGGCATGCAACAGGTATCATTCCTGTGAACAGTGTGGGAGAGTTTACGAACTTCTAATTAATGAAACATGAAGCGATGCTATTTAACTCTGAAATTGTTACATTGAAGTTCTGCGGTTTTAACTTGCCCTGTTTGTGTTTTGGCTCTTTGGTTGTTGCAGACTCGCTCTTTGCTGGGAGTGTTTGAAGAAGATGCTGCTGCAATATCCAATTACATCAATCAGTTATTTCAAGCCATGCACAGAATATATGATGCACAGGTAGTGTTAATGAAATTCTTACTTTGGGACACATTTCATGTCTCTCGCTTTTTGGAAATGATTATTTATAATATGTTTGCTTTTTATCTTCCACATTTTTTAAATGTGGAAATGAAATAAAGTAAGAATTAATGATTGTTTTTCTGTGAGGAAGTGGTAAGAACTAAATTCTTGTGATTTCTTTTGCAACAGGATTGCTTATGACAAGTAGAAAGATTTTCTGGTCTAGTAGTTCTAGTGTATATCCCAAGTGTTTCTACGGTGTTATACACACTAAGTGATGGTGGTATATATAGTAGCATGTACCACGTGGGAGATGGGGTTTTACCCACAATATTTTTGTTGCCCTTATCTATAAATAGCTGCACTGTTATGACAAGGACAGAATCTATTTTGTGTTTTTTTCCAAACAATTGAGTTTATGGCTGTATTTTTAATTTGTATATACTCGAAGTACTTGATTTTTTTACTGATTTTTACCTTCTATTTTTCATCAGAATGAACTAAGTGCAGCAACTCATCTGACTTCAAAACTTCTGAAGGAATATGAGAAACAGGTACTGTGTAAATCATTGTTGTCGTTCTGTGGTCAGGACTGTGTATTTTTGAAATCTTTTATCTCCCAGATCACAGTGTAGAGTATTTTGGTTTGGTCCAGACAAAATGAACTGCTGTGGTTGGTGGTTCAGACTTTTACCAAAAGAATCTGCCATCTTTGTATGAGAAGAGATTACAAAGAAGTGTCCAGTTACCAGCCATAGTTCCATCTGTGAAGGTACAGACTGTGGAATCCATTACTTTCTTCTCTGGGAGCCTGTACAATGAAGGGCTCCCTATTTGTAGCTTTGCTGCTGGGCCTCCTTTTCTGAGATGCACATTAAAAACAAGAATTTGCTTTTTTGAGGAGGCTGCTGCTCCCTGTCCACCTTTTCCACCTCATGAGGTGGACTGCTTCAGTGCAGCTTAACTGTATAATGTTTTAAAATAATGAAATACCTAAATATTGCTAGACATGAATAGTTTTGTGAATGGCAGAAAACACTGCAGACAACACAAGTCTTTTGATCTTTCAGCGTTTTCCACTTGGGGGAGATGATGAGGTCATGACTTCCACTCTGCAGCAGTTTGCGAAAGTGATTGATGAGGTGAGTGCTTCTGCTTACCTTGCTGATGTTCTCCTCTGTAGACTTGAACTTGCTTCACTGTCCCAGCCTTCTTAAGACAGGAGGTGCAGAAATGGCACTCGTTTGTCAACAAGGTAACACTGAATTGTATATCACAGCATCTCTTTAAAGTTATTTAACCTGAAGATGATGAATAAATTCAGGAAAATGAGGATACATTGTTTGATTTACTGTAGATACAACCCAAACCGTTCCACAATGGCAGTTGGTGACTATTTTCACGAGGTTATTTGTATTACCTGACTAGAAGAACCTCCTGCTGTTTGTATTAGACAATGACTCTTAGGACAGACAAGTGAGCACCATTGAGAGCTGAATCAGGAGTTTTGTTGTGATCCCTCTCCTGACTTTTAATGCTGCTTGAACAGCGTTTTGGGAGGAAGAACACTTTTTTTGTGGAAGATGGGCTGTGAAGTAATTGGAATGAAAGTGGAGAAATAAAATGACCAGTCATCAGAATGTATGAGCCCATCTTTGGACATGATCCAGTAACTTGGAACAAAGTTAAAAAATTTCAGACAAAAACTAAACTCTAAAGTTTGTATGTGAAAAGTTGTTGATGAGATCTGGAACCTAGAAAAAATAGCTGGGGAAAAAAAAAAAAGAATGTACAAAGGTATGTTTGAATTGCACCTGTCATCTTTGAGTGAAATTGATGTCAACATACCATGATTTGGTTTGGTCCCAGCACAGTTTTTCTAAGATTTCCTTGTTTTTCTTGTCTTTTTCAGCTCAGCTCTTGCCATGCAGTACTTTCTACTCAGCTTGCAGATGCAATGATGTTTCCTATTACCCAGTTTAAAGAAAGGGATCTGAAAGGTAGAGGACTTGACCAAATACTGCTTTTCATCAAACAATTATAAGTAGCAATTATAAAAGCATAGCATTCAATCTCTATAGCTCTTGTTTCACTAAATAGAATACACCACTTATTTTTCAGCTCTCAAAAGTATCCATCTCCCCATTAAAAAACAAAAGTAAGTTATTTCTGTTCATGAGAGTATTGCAGTTGAAGAATTTAACATTATTGTTTCAACAAAAATATCACATTATGAAAGCACTTTTCTTCTATGAACATTTTGCAGCTACTGAAAAACATTATCAAAGAATACTTTACAAGTAATTTGAATTTTCAGAAATATTTGTTATATATTATAACCCCATGACATTGATATAATTACTAGACTAAATTCAAAGGGCAAAGTGCCAAAGTTGTAGTACTTAGTTTATTAAGAGTTAATGACATGGTTCTTCAACCCTGCTGGTAATACAGGTGACATCTCATGGGCAGGCACAGTACTTTTTTTGGTCACCCAGCCAGGCACAGAAATGATCCCCAGATCCCAAGCAGGAACAGACTTGCCTGGCCCTGGAGTGCCTCTGCTGGTACCTCAGTGCTCAGGGTGGCACAAGGTGTTAACTACTATTGCATGAGAAACCTTAATATGCAACTGCTGTATTTATAACAACTTCTTTAAATTGTGATACGTTGTTTTGTAGAGATATTAACTCTGAAAGAAGTTTTCCAAATTGCAAGCAATGGTAAGTGTAAAATATTTAATCTTATAGATGTTACAAGACAACAGTATTATTTTAGATTATTTATTCAGAAAACTGGAGAAGTTAAGCCTGTAGGTTTAAAGGGACTGATAATGCTACCTAAAAAGAGTAAGGTGCTAGATCACTTCTTAAAGTCAGGACTGGATCAATAAACAAATTTCATGTCCCTAAAGTGAGTTGGATAGTTCTCTTCCCTACTGTCAGCAGTTCCTCTTTAGCTAGCTCTACTACATTGTCATAGAGAACTTACATTTAAGTAAGGATTTTGCTTCTTTGCTATAGAAACAAAAAAGATTAGATTGAAGTTTTCATAATGTAAATTTGTCTCTAATACATAGACAAGTTATATATAGAAAGTTTCTGTCTTTGAAGAATAGTGGATGTTTAGGGAAATTTGTATCAATTTGGTGACATTTGCATCTGCTTAGAATTCTTCTTTAGCCCAAGTATTTGTGGCAGTGAAGTGATGATAACAGACAAGAACAATTCTTGAAGGTGTTTCTATGACAGAACATTGCATTCAGCTCTCTGTGCAACATAGTGATAGAAAAGGTTTTATGCTCTGTTTCATACGTAATTTATTTATCAAAATTATCATAAATTCTCTCTTGATTGCTTAGACCATGATGCTGCCATTACCAGATACAGTCGGTTGTCAAAAAGAAGGGAAAATGAAAAGGTTTGTAAAACAAAATATATTAAGATTTTTAGAGGCAATTATAATTATAATTTTTATCTTATATTTTTGATGGAAGGCAAAGTGTTGCAGATTCCATCTGGCATTTGATTGTTTTAGCAGCCCAGACAGAAAAGCAGGTTTCCCCAACACATGCCTGTCCTGTAACACTGATAATGTTTTAGGATTAACATTGGTACACCACAATCAGCTTGTTTTTTAAAAAAATAACCACACTTTCCAGGAAGAAGAGAATGCTGTACTTCTTTTACATGTCTCACATCAATTAGAGAAGCATAATTGCAGGGTAAAATATGCAGTTCCTGGTCACAGAGGGTAGAACGTGACTGTCTTGTTCTTTCCATGCTGGTTATAAAGCTGTCCAGGAGGCATGTGATCAGTGCTAAGTCTCAAACATTCCTTTTCCCCCCCCCTCCCCTTGTGTCTCTCTTCAGATCAAGGCTGAAGTTACAGAAGATGTATATACTTCCAGGAAAAAACAGCATCAGACTATGATGCATTATTTCTGTGCATTAAATACTCTCCAGTACAAAAAGAAAATTGCTCTGCTAGAACCCTTGCTGGGATACATGCAAGCTCAGGTAATTTCAGATTCTCAAAACTTCTGAAAGAAGTTGTAAGACCTCTTCTGCAGTCCAAGGAAGGAAATGGAGAACAAGACCTTCCCCATCCACTTCCCTGTAGTGCCACAGCTGCTGCCATGAAGAGCCAGCACTGGTCACTGCCCCCTCACCACATGAATCTCACTGTGATACATCATCACTACCACTGGAGGATCTTTTAGGAAAGTCTGCGTGACAGATACAAGGGTTAATCCTACCCCAAATCCCAGGTGCCTTAGTTTGCTACATTGCCTTCATTTTCATTACTGGGTACTTGATTCTGCTAATGGGAAGAGCTGATTAGAGCTTCCATGCAGGCAAGCCCACACTGAAGTGTACCTTGTACCTTCTTAGTTAAACTCATTCCTATGGCAGCTATTCTGAAAGTTCATCCTGGACAAGTCCTCCCAGGTTTTTCCTCTCCCGTGCACCCAAAATAACCACCAGCTGGCAGAGTGGTGGACTAGCAATGTACAGAGAGACTTTGGAATTGCTAAAAGATAAAACCTTTGGGGGGAGGAAGTTTCTGCATATTTCTGTGTTTCCTTCAGACAAATCCATGCACATCTTCATGATACAGAGAAATCCCACTGCAGTGCCAGCAGCAACCTTCACCTGCAGACACAAACATATTCTGCTCCTTTTGTTAAGAGATTTTATTGGGAATGAAAACATTTCTTTGAGACACTGACCTCCTATGACTTCATCTGTTAATTGTTAAATGTAGTTTTATTAATTGTCCCTTTTCCTCCCTTTTTTTTATAAAGATAAGCTTTTTTAAAATGGGTTCAGAAAATCTTACTGAGCAACTGGAAGAGTTTTTGAACAATATTGGCACAAGTGTACAGAAGTAAGTTGTTTTTGTTGTTTTGAACTTTTATCAAGACAATTATTCTCTTTCTACTTATTAATTTATTATCTTTAATATCTTAGTGTTCGCAGGGAAATGGATTGTGAAGTAGAAAACATGCAACAAACCATAGAGGACTTGGAAGTGGCCAGTGATCCACTGTATTTGCCTGATCCTGATCCTACAAAATTTCCTGTTCATAGGAATCTAACACGGAAAGCTGGCTATCTCAATGCAAGAAAGTAAGACTCACTTGTTACTTAAAACTTCCAAATGATTTAATTTTGGGAAAGGAAAGCTAAAAAGCTGAAATAGGTTTTTGACCTTAGCTTTGCTGATTTTACATACTTAGTTGAGTAAGTCACATAAGAGCTGTTTTGTTTCTTTCTTTGGACTTCTTCAGCTAATCAGCATTAAATTCGTTGTTCCCCTGACATGGTGACATTCAGGTGCCAAATGTACTTATCCTCATTTTAGTCTAATTTTGCTTGAATTTTGGCATTAAAAAATAGTTTATGAGAACGTAATTTCCCTACATTGCAAAGGGAAAGTAACAAGATTCTGACTATCAGGATTGTTTTAAGAGTATCTGTTAAAGCTTTGGGATTCCATTTATTAACAAAACATCGTATGTTTGATACTAACAAAGCAAAGCATTCTCTGCTAACTGAAATACATCCCCTTTGAATGAGCTGCTCGAGATCGTGCAGTAGCAGCCTGTCGGCCACGGGAGGGCGCTGCCTCTTGTCGAGCCCAGCAGGTGTTCAGAGTCATTTCAAATAACTCAAGATTTTTTTTTTAAAAAGAAATCGATTGCTTTTACAACAGCAGTGAAAGGAAAATGCTCACTGAACACAATTGCAGCGATTAATAGAAAATAGAAATTCCTTTCAGATTGTTCCTTTTCTGTTATTCTGTAGGGGTGTGGGGAAAACAAAAAAAACCCTCCCTCAAAAACCTCCAGACAAACAACAAAATACCCCAGGATGCTCTAAGGAAAATTTTGGCAATTTTGTTGAATTGTACAAAATACTTGGAAAACTGAGTAGTTCTTAACACAAAGTTCCTCAAAACTTAACCATGTAAATGCAGAGTTCAGAGGACTTACCCATCATACTGATAATGCACATAATTTGAATGTGCCTGTTGTGTAAAGCAGTGCTGTAAAGGCTGATTTGCAAAACTGAAGCACTTAGCTCTTTTTATTTAAATTATTTCACATAATTTAAGAAAGCAGTTATTATTTTATGCATTTTTTACCCAGCAAATAGGTTTAGCATGAAAAAAACAACAGCTGGAGAGAGACTAATTTAGCTGTGACAATGACCTAAAACATTAAATAGGGGGCATGGTTTGTTCCAGGTGACATTCAGCTCAGCTGAACTCCTAATCCCTCTTTTTATCTTTCAGTAAGACAGGGCTGGTATCTTCCAGTTGGGAGAGACAGTTTTACTTCACTCAAGGTGGAAATCTGATGAGCCAGGCCAGAGGGGATGTAGCTGGGGGACTTGTCATGGACATAGACAATTGTTCTGTGATGGCTGTGGACTGTGAAGACAGACGGTACTGTTTTCAGATAACATCCTTTGATGGCAAGAAGTAAGTAATCTTACATTGCTGTTAGCTGAAAGTAATGCTGCAATCAGTAATTCAGAAAGATTGTCTGCCTTGGGCCAGATTATAGCTTAATATAGTTTGTGAATATTTAGAAGCAAGATCTTGGATGTCCTTTAACTTTGTAATGTCTGGATTTTTGTTTATAAGCTCTATAATGTAGCTGAGTAGTATTTCAGAATAAGGTGATGATAATCAGTTTACAATTGTGTATTGTTGCATTTTGTGAGTACTTAAAGTATTACATGGGCACAGTTAGAACTTTGTTCCTTTTCTGTTTTCAATGAAAATAAAAGCTTAGGTTCCTCCCATCCCCAGTAAATGTTGACTGCTCTCAGCACATACACAGAACCTTCAGCCTTTTCTAACTTGTTGTTCAGCATACAAAGATGAAAATGGAGTTTTCTTGCTGAATGTATTTGGGAGGCATTTTAAACAGACAAAATTGTCTTTTCCATTATCCTCTTTCAGGTCTTCAATCTTACAGGCAGAAAGTAAAAAAGATTATGAAGAGGTAAGTTCATGGGAGGTTCACATGGAGCCCAAAGAGTTGCTGTTGCACACAGAGTGCATTTGTGACCACAGCTGGATACTGCAGATATTCCAGTTAGTTTTCACTTTCAGGGGAAAGTTGAAAAGCCAGGACCCAGGGGCAGGTGGTTTTCCAGAGCAGAGGGAGAAAACAGATTGCAGTTTGCAGATGCAAGAAATGGGCAAATTCCACATTATAATTCCAAATTATGTCTTGAGGAACAGTATCATCTGCAAAACAGAATAATGAAGTAGAGAGACTCCTGATTTTTTTTTAATTCTTTGGAATTGTGAGTTAAGCTTTCTTTAGTTTTGATCTCCAGTGTGACTAAAACAATTTATTTCAAGTAAAATCTGATATTGTAAGGGGCAGTATGCAGATGATAGTGAATTTAATGACAAGCTGAGTGTGCAGAATAGTTTGGTCCCTGAAGTTACAAAGAAAGAAAAAAAGTGCTGAAACTAGGCAACTGAGGTATTTAATCAAGTTTGTTAGAAAGAAGACAAATTAATTTTTCTTTTGCTTGCTCTTTTTCAGTGGATATGCACCATAAACAACATATCTAAGCAGATATATCTAAGTGAAAACCCTGAGGTAACTTGACTAAAATTTACAGTTATCAATAATATGTTAAGGTATAAGTATGTAAAATTAAAAAGAGATCATCTGGATCTAATTGAACAGTATAAAATTAAACCAAGTACCTCCTACATGTCTAACATTGATAAATATTCAGATGGATATATTTAATTTCTACTAGAGAGAACTGATAGTCTTGTGAATATGAATCTTGCAAACATGGCAATTTTGCAGAAAAAAACTCCACAAAATGTTGCTTCATTGTTGTCTCCTACATTTGCTTATTTTGCCAGACATTGAGACTTTCCTCTGTTGCTGGCTTTTAACAATACTGACAGTATTGTAAAGCAAGTGTGTTCACTTAAATTGAGAAAGTTAACATCAGGATATGTGTTACAGGGAAAGTTAGACGAAAATACGAACTGCTGTGTAGTGAAAATTTAGAAATGCAAGATTTTCACAAAGGGTTAAGTTTGTAACATGAATTGCATATAAATAAAAGTAAAGTTTTAATACTTATGTTGAGAAAAATGTTCTCAGTTATTTTTCCCATCTCTGCACTGCAGGAAATCGCTGCCCGTGTCAATCAGTCGGCTCTGGAGGCTGTCACTCCATCTCCCTCCTTTCAGCAGAGGCACGAGAGCCTGCGGCCAAGTGTGTGAGTTCAGGAACTAGAGCTCATTTGAAGAGCACATCCATAAACAGAGTCCTGGATAAAGTTTCAGGGAGAAAAAAAACCCCAAACCTCCAAAACTTTGTGTTCAGAACTAAATCTTTGATAGGCTAGAGGAGGATTTCCTGCAGTCCCCTTTCGAGCACTGTTCAGCATCCACTGTTACAAGTGATCCCAATGCCAGCTGGCTGATGCTTTTGTTGGTTGCATCGTATGTCTGGTATTTTTCTGTGTCCAACTCCTGGAAGCAGACCTCAGATTGTTTTATACTTAATATGTGATTATATATTGATGTTAAAACAATCTGATGCAATTAATAATGGAAGTGGCAACTTTTAACTTCAATTTGATAGAAACAGGCTCTGTTTTGGTTTATTCTGATCTTCAGGGGTTTTAGTGTTTGTTTTGTTTTACATCTAATTTCTAGAATATTGCATTGGTCTCCCCTATGGCTTAATTTATTATCAACCAACCTGACCTCAGACAACCTCATTCTGCTGTTTTGGTTTTGTTGCAGACAATCTCGTCCTCCTGCAGCTCGGACCAGCAGCACAGGGTCTCTGGGGTCAGACTCGGCAGCGCTGTCGGCACTTTCCTTGGATTCCCTCGTTGCCCCTGACACTCCTATACAATTTGACATAATATCTCCAGTTAGTGAAGATCTGCCTGGCCAGCCAAAATCTTCAGGGCAATCAGGCAGGTAGGAAATGTAGAGAGAAGGAAAAAATTCCTAAAGTTAATGTTACTACATGATTCCAAACAAGGAAACCACGTTTAAGCTGCAGCTCCAACACGCACATCACCCTTACTCTGACTCAGGTCACAATATTTGCAGTGGCAGTGAAGTAAAACAATTTATTTAATTGTTAAATGAAATTGTAAGAAAGGTTTAACTACATGCACTAGACTGAAGGTGTAGTTTTCTCTTTCGCAGCAGCTTTTCTTGCTTTAACAGCCAATGCTTTTATTTACTGATTTATTTTAATCTTTTGGTTTCACAAAGTATTTTCCTTTCCTATTGCTTGCTCACCCAGCAGCTTGGGTTATTTCCTCTTGGAAACTCAAGAGAAATTTGGTAGCCCTGCCTCCAGGTGATGATGGCATATGGTGACACCCTTCTTAACCTGAAAGGTGAGTGAAAATGATCTAGGCTTCTAGACTGATTTCATATGCAGGTGAAACTATCTGAGTTCATCCCAAAACATAGAAGTATTTTCTCCTACTTATTATTTTTTTAGTAGGAGGTTTACTGGAAACCAAAGACATGCAAATCTGCACTGCATTTCTGGAACTATCTTTACAGAATTCAGATATTAAGAAAAAATACTTGCTGACCCAGCTGCTCTTATCGAGAACAAAAAAAACCCCCAAAGAGCTGAAAACTAATTTATCTGACTCTAGTCACAATAATATTTTATATCCCCTTGCCCTGTAGAATAATATTTGAATTTTCAGTTGCATCTCACAGATATAAGAGTTACATATATTCAACTATGTTTTCCCCTTTTTTCTTCTTTATTGGCCGTTTTTGTTGTTGTTTGGTATATCAGGATAAGCAGATCTCTGCTGTATCCGTAAGGATAAACTGATCTAAAATAGACTTGATCTGTATTCCAGGAAGTGGGAAGTCTAATACTTAAGTTCATGTCATCAGTTACAATTCTATTCTAAAAAATCATATTTTTCATAGTAGAAATGATGAGACTCTTGCTCAATATTTTCAATTAACCATAACTTTCAATGATGAGCTGCAGATAGGCCACAAGCTACTTTAGAAATATTAATTTTTTAAAAAATAAAAATGCTTTCCTTGGGTTCTGGTACTGATGACATGTATTTATATTTCATTTTTGCCTTTTGAGAGATCCTGGAAGATTGTGCATTTACTGTTTCAGTTTAATCTGAAATGACAAGACAAGTCTGAGCACTAGAAGATGCCAATAGAGACAATTTGCCTTCAGTCTGTTTACTTAGGTCATGTGATTTAAACACTGTGGCAATTCCAGCTTGACTGCAGAGTACCAATTTCAAACAGTTTTATTACATTAAACCAGACATCTCTCAGTTAAAAGATTTTTGATAAGGTAATTGATAAAACTGGCAGTCAGTCTGACATGGAACTGAATAATTTTTTTTTCTTTGTTCAGAAATTTACTTTTAACTAATGAGAAGTGACACCTTCATTACTCCCATTTAAAACCTAACTTGAAGTTCATTGAGACAGTAAGAAAGGGTGATTTCCTCTTTACAAGCTTTAAATAAAACGTCTCCATTTCCTGTGCTCTTTTCAGCATTACTTGACTGCTTTGGAAAAATGTAGACTTGGAAGCCTAGAGTATTTTCACTTTTCTTTGTAACTGGTAGCAGTTCTGTCTTTGAGAGCCAGAAATAGCCACGTTTCTCTTGACCCTCTAGGAGTAAAAGCCCAGTGATGTTTTCAGAAAGCTGCATTGGAAACAAACCCAGTGACTTCAGCAAGTAACTGAGCACTTTGAGATAGCGATGAGAAGTGAGTGCTCCTACAGAGCACTGAAAGGACCAGCTTTGGGCAGAGCTTCCTCAAGCTGGTCTCTGAAATTTCACGCCCAACTACACCTTTTCAAATATTAACAAGGTTTTGATTTGGGCTTAATCCAAATATAAAAAAAAATCATATGAACAAAACTTCCCACGGCAGCAATAGGACAATAACATCTGGTGGTTTTCCCATAATGTGGGCCCTCAAATACAGTGATTTGTATCTCACTCCTGATTCAGTTGCTTGTCCTTATGATTTATGATACATTATTCCTCCAGATTCCAAGTGAAATCATTTCATGTTGATCCTTGACGTGAGACTACTGCATTATCCCTGAGTGCTTCCTGTAGTCTGACTCCTGGTTTAATGTTTTCATTTTTTAATAGACGCACAAATCCTTTTGGTGAATCTGGAGGCTCAAAATCTGAAACAGAAGGTAAAATAACAATTTTATTTCAATGCAAAATAAAAATAGAATTTGAAATTAACTTTCTGTTTTCATCTCTAACTTCTCTCTTCTAAGTTAACACCAGTTTCAGAAGGCTAAGTTACATTGCAATGTATTTGACAAGTTGGGCTAAATCATACCAGTCTGAAAAGCTATTGTAAAAATAATTCATTGCAACTTTTGTATTCATTAAAGCAAACGACAAGATGTGTGACATGTACCTCTACTTGCTCAGTATGAGCAATCTCTTTCCCAGTTAGCAGAAGTCTGGAGTTGTCCTGACTGCAGTCTGTCTTTGGCTTTGAATGGGAAACCCAAAATGGAATTTGCTTTTTTCAGTACTTCTCTTTTTTCTTAGATTCAATTCTTCATCAGTTATTTATTGTAAGATTTCTTGGCTCTATGGAAGTGAAGTCTGATGAAAGTCCAGATGTTGTTTATGAAACAATGCGTCAAATACTCGCAGCTCGTGCCATCCATAACGTTTTCAGGATGACAGAATCACACTTATTAGTCACTTGTGACTGTTTAAAGTAAGTTTGCTTCCTGACTTCTACTGATGTTTATTTACAGAGTGATCTTCTTTCACTTTGGTAAAATTTACTTTCTGGTTTGTCTTTAAAACCAAATTTTTAGGTTAATTGATCCACAGACACAAGTCACAAGATTACGAGTAAGTAACTTTACATTTTAAGATAAATACTCAGCAATGTAATTCTTCTACTTCAAAAATAATATTATTAGATGATAGCAAAAATCACTGATAGCATGAGATTTCCAGGCAAATTTCCACTGAAATTAGGAGATTAATGCAGACAGAAAAACACTTTGAAATCAGTTTTAAGTGGAGTGATTTCAACAGGACAACTGACTTTTGAGACCCCCTTCCTCCACAAGCTGAGACGGTAAAATAGTAAAGAGAGAACCTAAAGGTTGGAGTCAGGTTAGGTCTGAAGCCTGAAGGGTTGGTTTCATGTTGGGCTTTTTTGTTTTGTGTTGGGGTTTTGTTTTTAATGCATAATTACGTTGAAATTGTTGAATGGTTTCTGGTCTAGTTTCTCTTTTTATTAATTCTTTATGAAAAATGCACTTGAATAAGTAGAATTCTTGTGAGGATATCAAATAAGGCCAGACTAACTCCTCAGTAATATGAGTCTTTATTTTTAATTTTTCAAAACTGTTCCCCCTCTTTATTTAATTTCTTCATTTTTAAAAACATTCCATTTTTTGGAGGCTCTGAATTGCTTTCATTTCCATAAAAGGAAATCTTAAGCATGAGAATGTCTTGTATTTCAAATAGCACTTTTTCCTTTTTTCACCTTTGTGACCTTAAGTTCAAAAGAGCTCCAAAGCTGTAACCTTTTACAGGTGAGATACATCAACTGAGGGCGCGTCCCATACACTAAATGCAAACATTGAAGGGCAGGAAAACCTCGTCACGTTTATAACAGCTGTAGCAGGGGCTTTCAGAATTTTAAAATTTGTCCTTTGGCAAGTCTTAAAAAGATACATTTGGAGTCCATTTAAAACCCTCTTTTAGGAACAGGAATGCAAAAAATTGTTTTCATGTAACAAAGGAATAAGGGTATGTGGTTTGTTTGGGTTGGGATTTTTTTTTCATTGCTTATGTAATTCAGGAGAGCTGAGCTATTTGCAGTGCAGGTTTGGGGGAAGTAGTGCCTTTACCTGGTACTAAATATTGGAAGCTTATTCACACGTGTAACTAGTATGACTGATTAAAAGCAGTGTATCTGCATTGAGGAAGATGAGTGACTTGCTGTGATCCATTTCTTACACAGAGCGTGTGTTTAGGAGTTTGCCTGCCTTTTGAGAAATGTATCCGTGCTGTCTAATCCACTGTTTGTGGTTTGTAATTATGTGTTTAGTCAGGTTGTAACTTGTGCTGTGATTGTGCATTTATGATTTTGAAAGCAATTCATGTTCAGTATATTGAAACTTCATATAGAAAATATTTGTCCCGAGTTTTAACCTGCCCCTGTTTGGTCCTTTGGCAGTTCCCTTTGCCCAGTGTAGTTCTGTGTGCGACACACCAGGAGAACAAGCGCCTCTTTGGATTTGTGCTTAGAACTTCAGGAGGGAGAGTTGAGAGCCGCCAAACTTCCATCTGCTATATCTTTGAGTCAAATAATGAAGGGGAAAAGGTATTGCTGATGCTGTAACTTGTGTCAGTTTTGAATCTGACATGGGTTCCAAGATGTCAGATCCATTCAAGCTGTCCAAGGGATTTTTGGTTTATGTACTGAAAGACAGTTCAACCTGGCAGTTTCAATACCTGCAAGTGCTTTAATATGCTGTTACCTCTAATTTGGGATGCTGGCTTAATTTTAAAGGCATTTTTTTAGAGTTTTTTTATTGTTTCCTATCTGTTTTGTGTTTAGATTTGTGACTCTGTTGGACTGGCCAAACAGATAGCTTTTCATGCAGAACTGGTAAGAATTATTTCTTTTCACGCATTTGAATGGAAGGAAGAGGGTATATTTAATGTGTGTCATAGGACATATTCTGCATAAAGATGCACTAATACTGTTGGGCATTTTAAGGGATTTGTTTCCTAGAATGTAAACTCAAGTAAGAAGACTAAATATACTGTGGAGCAATATCCAGTATAGGATTTAGCTTGCTACCTTAAACAACACCAGTCCTTTACAAGAAGAATAATCAATGCAGTGATGACCCAGTCTTGAGCAAGCTCGCAGTTGTACGTGGTGTATGAAATGTCTTAGGTTGTTACTTATTTTATTGATACTTTTGCCCTTTAGGATCGAAAAGCATCAGAAAAACAGAAAGAAATAGAGAGAGTCAAAGAAAAACAACAAAAAGAACTAAACAAACAAAAGCAAATTGAAAAGGTATATTTCATCATTATTTCTTAATTATCATAAGTAATTCCTGAGCAGTTTTTGTATATGTTTTTGTACAATAGTTTTTAAAGAGAGCTCTTTGAGGAGATAAATGACAAAATGTCGTTGCAAGGAATATGTAAAAGCAGTGCTTGAAGGAATACCTGTCACAGGCCCAAAATGCAGTAATTCCTCGCTACTTCGTGGTTCCCCCCCACATCTTTACTGCACTTACCACTGCTTTTTGGATTTCACTTAGTGCAGCATCTGTCTGGAACCAACCCCCTCGATATTCAAGGGATTACTGTAATTTTGTTTGCTGGTTAAGGGCTCAGTCACACAGTGAGGAAAGGGGCTGAAGAATCCCTCAATCATTAAGGTTGGAAAAGATCTTGAAGATCACTGAATCCAACCCTTAACCCATCACTGCCAAACCACCACTAACTCGTGTCCCTCAGTGCAACATCTACTGGTTTTTAAACACCTCTAGGGGTGGCAGCTCCACCACTGCCCTGGACAGCCTGGTCCAGCGCTTGACAGTGCTTTTGGTGAAGAAATCTTATCCTAGTGCTTGTTAGCTGGGAGAAGAGCTGGAGCCCCATCTGGCTACAATCTCCTTTCAGGCAGTTGTACAGGGTGATAAGGTCTCTCCTGAGCCTCCTTTTCTCCAGGTTAAACATTCCTAATCCCCTAAACTGCTACTCACCAGATCTGTGCTCCACCTGCCCTTCCCCAGCTCTGTTGCCCTTCTCAGTGTAGACAAGGATAGTTGTTCTGCCTTGCTGTGCTTTGTGGGCTGTAGGTGCAGCTGTGTTAAAGTGGGAACTGTTCTAATAATGCAACTACTGAAAGGTCAATGCTTTGGTTTCCTATTCAGTCTTTTAATTTCCTCTGCACAGTAAGATGTGCACTGGTAGTCTTGACAGATAGATTAGAAACCGTAATAATGGTATCCTGTGTCAATGCCAGATGCCTTTAAGGGTAACATTGTTTTTCTGATTTCCCAACCCCCTCTTCCCAAATTAGGACTTAGAGGAGCAGAGCCGGTTGATAGCTGCTTCCAGCAGATCCAACCAGAGCGGTGGAGAAGGACAATTTGTAGTCCTTAGCAGTAGCCAGTCAGAAGACAGTGATTTAGGAGAAGATGGAAAGAAGAAGAGAGAATCCGAAGCCTAAGGCTGTCTACTTCATTAAAATTGGAATCATGGATATATCTGGTAAAATGGCACAAGTTCTGCAAGAAGCAAAATGTTGGTGGAGGGTCTGTTGTATTATAGAAAGGACTTCTCAATATATAGACCCTCCTATGCCTTGATTTTTCTTTCTCAGTTAAGTGGTTTCTATTTTCCTGTCAGTATAATTTCTCTTCTGTATGCCAGACGAGGCGTGGTGATGCTGCCGTGTTTATCACAGATCTATGTTCTTTCAAGGCTTCTCTGCAGTAGGAAAAAAAATGTGGGTTTTTCTCCCCAGTTACCTCTCTGTGCAATTGAATTGCTTTTGAAGCAAAACTTAAAACTCCCATGGGGCTTCAGCAATACACTGAAATTGGATCTTTGTGCTGCACTTTGGAGAACACCTTGCTGGGAACAAAAGTGGATGTCCAAACAAGACAGTGCTAACCTTCCCCCAATTTGTTGCACATAACTTCTTAGACTTGGAAAGAAAAATCCTTATTCACATCACTGAGATGTGCAATAGTTCTAGACAGAAGCATTTTTCGTTTCATTTTGCACTGTCTTGGGTGTTTTTTTGTGAATATAATGCTGAAAGACTTCAAGAGGAGAAAAAGATACCATCAGACCTAGAGAAGAGCTGATGTGATGCAGTTGAACTTTGCTGCATGAGGAATAGCATTCCTCATCAAATTGTAAGAGTAATGTATATAGCCTTGTAGCACAAGTGCCATGTTCTTGGTTATTCCCCAGTGCTTGGAATAAAAAGCTGTAAGCCTTTGAGTTCACTTTTATAAAACATGCTTAGAGTTGTAGGAACACCTTCAATTCCATCATTTGAAAAATCTTCTGCATATGTAAATGCCTTGATGCCAGTACACTACATCTGCTGAAAATGAGTTGAGGCTCTTTAAGTCTTTTTATAGAAACTGACTTTGCAAACAGAATTTGCTGTTTTGGAAGTAAGAGATGATGGTATCCTACATCCCAGAGTCAATCTTGGAAAGCAATTTTCAAAGCAGTGTCTGTTTACAGCCTGTAATCTGCACTCCATATTCCATACCCCATGTAATATTTATTTTGTATAGTATTAGATGTGCATTCACCTTTTGATCCAGAAAAGAAAACTTGTTTGAAGAGAAATATTTATTTTTGCACTAATTACTATAAATATTAAAGTCCAGTGGAACAGAAGATAGCTGTCTAATAGTGGCATGAAAATAACAGGATATCTAGAGAGAGAAGAATATAGTACTTATAATCCAAGTTATATTATAACAGTTCCAAGTGTTTTACAGTTCATTGCAGGGCATTTCTGGTGTTCAGGAATAGAAGCAATTTTCAGAGTATCTCCCCTGCAACTGGTGATGGCCCAGCCCTGGCGTTGCTCAGTGCTGATAAAGTAAGTGAGGAATCTCAGGTCTGATGTCTGTAAGTGCAGAGGGCTCTCTTCACACACATTGGCTAAAGCTGCCTCCTGCCCCTGGTGCTGGAGGCAGGACTGTGTGCAGGACTTCACTGCACCACTCCTGGGACAGGAGAGAAGGGCAGCAGTGCCTGCCCTCGCAGCTCCTGGGCAGGATGCTCCTGGCAGAAGTGGTGGCACCAGCCTGGGGAGGGGCTTGAGCAGTTGCCAAAGGGATTGCATGGCACCCCTGCCTTGACAGAGCCTCCACGTTCTCTTCCTGAGTTAGTTACCAGGCCCTGTTGCAGTGCATTTTTCAGCCCCAGTTACTTGCCAGAAATATCTGGTTCTGCTGTTGCCCAGTGAGGCCAAATGGTATTGCCCTGTGGCCCAGATACGGCTGCCACACTCACATGGACCACACCAACCTCAGGCTTCTTTTAGGAGAGTGGCATTTTAATTTCATATCTCGTCTCTTACTCAGCTCCCATCCTTAAGAGACTCCATTTATTCTTGCCCGCAAAAACATATAGAGGGGCCACAAATCCAAATTTTTCCCTTTTTGGGCCTAAATCAAGGCTTACAGGTAGTGGCAACACAGCCAGTTTGTCTCTGTAAATTTTTCCAGTTCATGTTTCTTCTATTTGTTTTTATTTGTTTGTTTGTATTTACTGATAGTTCTGTTTTCAAGCAAATAATATCCCCAGGTAGCTAAAGGCTACTGCCTCTTACTTGTATGTTTCTCAAGTACCCAGTGAAGATGAAGTAGTTTTGGAAAAGCACAGGAAGACTGTGAAGTCAGTGATCTCCAGTGTCTAGAATCTAGTCTTCAGCTTGTCAGAGAGGGACTGATTGTGTTAAGAACTTGAGCTGCATTAGCCCAGGCTCCGAAGGAGAGACAGGTAATAGATGATCACTCCTGTGACAAAGCATTTCTGATGTGAAACCTTCCATCTATGCCATTAAATGTAGTTTTCTAAAACAGATAGTACAGGAGTGAAGTACATTTCAGTTGTGTTGGCTGATTTTCATCTTAACCACTAAAAGAAGGGGAAATGATTGAAGAGTATGAATGAAATGAGGGGGTTGGGGGTTTGCTTATTTAGGAGAGTTTGGTGTAAAATGAGCATGAAGGTATACAAGCATCTGGGATAATGATGAAAGCTGCAGAAGCAAATGGCAGGTCAGCAGAGCTGAGGAGTCAGCCAGGAATGGTGCTTTGAGTTAGTTGGGGGTGAGAATTACTGAGCTTTGCCGAAGGGGAGGGTCAAGCAGCTCTGTAATTAGAGTTCTGTCTGAAGGCACAAATAGCTGCTGAGGTTTTATCCATGCTGTCCTTCCCAAAATAAAAACACATTTGGTACCTTTTTTCTACGATGTCTAGAACTACTTCATTAGAAAAACAGTTTTTTTAATTTAAAAAAAAATCAGAATGCTTAGTATTTTCCTCAGTATTTTAGCTGGAATACATCATGTTCTGTTGGGAACTGCTGTGGTAGGATTTCACCACCCGAACATTTTATTGTTGTAACTAAATGACTGGTTGGTTTCTTCTCCTGTAATTTACTTCTCCTGTTTATGATTTCCTATGGCCTTTTACTCAAAGACTGATCTTTCCAGTACTTCCAGCTGAAGCTGTAGTTTGCTTCATGTGCATCTACTCTTATGTCAGTCACTCCTGAAAATACTCTTTCAAGTCCATGGTTTTGAAGTGACTTTTTGTCGGCACTGACTTGTCAGTGTTCAGGCGGAAGTGATGTTGCTAATTGCAGCCTCACAGTTACTGCCACACCAGCAGCCCCTGGTCAGGGGACAGTAAGCTTGGCACACACTGCAGAGCATGCAAGCCTTGCTGTCAGCTGTTCCAAGCTGCAAACATTGTCTATGTAATGGCATGAATATAAAAACATAGAGTGTGCTTATGGGTATGGCGTTACAGGTGATACCTGACACTCCTCTGTGGACACTGGGAGATTTGGCCAAGTCTGAAGCACAGGACAAAGTCAAAGTCATGTACAACTTAGGCATATACAGCTGGTTACGAGCAGGTAGTGTAAAGGAATTTGGATGTCCTAGTCTTACTTACTCTGTGTGTTTAGGCTTGAAATTGTATTAAGACAATTTACTATCTAACAGTAATCTTTCAGGGTTAAGAAACATTCTGCTCCTGTAAAGCTGCCAGATTTCCTCCTTATTTGGATGTAAAGCCAGACCTGAAAATCCTGAAACAGCTGAAGCTATTTATGAAGCTATAATTTATGTACATTGACAGGAAAAAATAAATTTGACTGTTTGTTTTAAAGTAAGTTCTGATTAATTAGTTGCACTGAATTTAGGACAAGCCAATGAAGAAAACTGTTACCATGTAGTCTCTTGTTATTTCATAAATAAATCATTATGGAGAAATAAAACCTGCCACTGCTTAGTGAATTTAGTAGAGATATTGTCTAGTCTAACAGCAAGAGCTGATATTTTATATTCTTTCTCTATATTACAAAAATTCTTGCAAGTTAATTGGTCTCTGAGGCTTTTCTTTTGATCAAGCAGTAAGTTGACTTTTCTTTTTCTTGCCAAAGTGGTATCTAAGTTGTCATGACAAGAAGTCAGTGTGTCATTGTGAATGCACTTGTATTCCTAATAAGTTTATATTGCAAGCCAAGGACTTTGTACAATCTTTCTGGTCATTTTTGTAATAGAGTGGAGTGGTCAAATTCTCACAATGATGTTCTGGATTGGTCCTGTTCTGGTGAAGTGTAAGTGATTTTTGCAATATTTGAGACTGACTTGCACCTCTTCCCTTAACAGTTCTATTAAAAACCACCAATGACATATTTATGCCAACTCTGATTGTTGTGTCTTAATCTTGGAAATATGGATAGTAACCCTATTGCACCAGGGCTCCAGTCAGCATTTTGTAGATTAAATAAAAGCTTAACTGTAATAACTTTCTGGATGGGACTTGTACTGATGCAAAAGCCTCCTGCATTTTTCATAATACTGACTGTCAGGACATACCATTACTGGTAACAGGATGTATTCCCTTCCATTAAACAAACTTCTAACATGCCATTATCTCCCTCTGTTGTCAAGTGTAGCTCCGTTCTCTTAATTCTCCTACTGTTCGCCAGATAACCTCAGAGGGAGTTGTTTTACTTTTGCAACAATCAAAGACTGAAGCTGAGGAGGAGCCGTGGCTGTGCCAGTGCTGCCACACAGGACCGTGACAGGCTCTGCAGAGCCGCTGGTACAGGAAATGTCTGAGGTCACCGGGGCAGAGGCTCTCCCAGCACTGCACTAATATGAGCACTGCACATATCTTCACAGGCTTCATTAATTTACTATATGAGAAATGCCATGTAAAAAGCCATGGGCCATAACTACATTATGGTTACATTTGTATTTTATAAGGTTTCTAGATTTTTCTGGGGAAAAGCAACTTTTGACTTCTGTAACTTCCATGATAAAGATGCATGTATAACTAGAAAAAAAAATCCATGCTTACTTGATAATGAAGGAATAAATACTACTAATGCCAAATGTGTTGATTAACTTCTTTTTTCTAAAATATAGACTGACATTTTAAGTATTTTAAAAAGAACAGGCATCCTGTATAGGTATTCCTAACCCAAAAATTGCAAGCAGGGCTCTGGACATGTAAAAGGAAAACTTAGCTCTAAAGAGGGAGAACTCTAAGTTGCATGGAGGATGAGACATACCAGTACCTGAGAATGAGCTGCAGCACTACCCCATCTTTCAGCAGTGCTGCTGTGTTGAAACATTGATATGTCACATGAGCTGCTGGGATAAGCAGAAGTTTCTCCAGCTTAATCCCATTTCATTGCCTAGAATGTGGGATTGCTTAATTGGGTGACAAAAAAAATCTACTGGAGCTGCTCTTCAAAGCATTACTATAGAACTTCACAAATAAAAGCTAGTTCTTGTTAAAAGGGGAAATACAAGAGAAAAAAGAACTACGTTCCTTGCTGCTGTTAGTTAAATTTCTGACCTTTACTAAACCCTGGGTTTAACCCTGCAGTGGGGGTGGTGTTATCTGATACAACAGGCTTTAATTTACCAGTAACACAAGGTTTGCAGCCCTGCATGTTTCATTTTCTTAACATGTCCCAGTAGACATTTCAAATACTGTTGCCATAACTTTGAGAGGTCAGATTCCAGGAGAGGCATAGAATGGGATCACCAATACTTACATTTTGGGATTCTCCCTATTTTCTTCAAGAGGTGAATGTTTGCATTCCTTAATACCCATAGGGAATAAAATCCCAAGAAAAAAAGCAGCTGCACAACAGTCCTATGCATGTTAACATTCCCTTCAAAACAGAGGGCTAATACTTATGTACAGCTGAGGTTGTAGAATCCTGTGAAGTTTTCCTGTCCATAAAGATCATATTCCTTGTACAGTATGTAGTCTTTCAAGCAGTTTGGCAGTGGAAGGAAGGTCATGAACACAGGACAACGGAGACGCAACCGGCCCATGCATTCCCGTATCTTCAGACGACAAAGATGCTTCAGAGAGCGAGGATTTGCTGGACAGGAGAATGAAAACTGAAGTACTACCAGCAAAAAAAGCTCCAATCTCAAAGCAGCATGTTTTCATTTCAAATGTAAATAGACACTTACTTAAAATGAAATGGATGTCTGGCCAGAGATCCTGTTCTTTGAGAACTGCTTCGAGCTTCCAGCAGATCTTAACGTGATCGACGTAATCTAACATTACTCGCACTACTTTCCCAGACACATGCTTCAGCCATGACAAGGTTATCACTTCACAGAACTGATAGAAACAAAATGTTTAACAGGATAATATTCAGTACAGCTGTAAATGATTTCTGCCTAAGCAGGACAAGAGCGATTGAATAACTTGAGCAGAATTCAAGGAAGAATGGGTGTTCTGTCAGTCAAGAGGTGTTAGAGGTTGTCACAGCTTGCATTAAGCCTTACTAGCAGAATCTGAAAATGTGTGAGAGTTATTTTGTACTAGATCCTAAAATAAAGTTAAGTAGCGGTACATTGGGTAACTAAGTGCTTAAAAAGAAGTGCTACAACTCCCTTAGTGAAATTCAGAGTTGTGTCCCAAAGTGCTGAACAGGGGAATCCACCAGCCCAGTGTACACCTCATCCCCTTTAGGTTAAAGAAGGGTTTATTCTGTTCAAGCAGACTTTACAAACTGCAAAATAGTGACACTAGAAACCTCCTTAGGTTGGTCCAGGATTGTTAAATTCTGCTCAGTTCTTATCCTGCCAGCTCCAGGGGTCTTTATAAGAGCCTTTCAGTATTGCTGTTATGGTACAGGACAGCACAGTGAGCCAGCCTGCAAGTCCCTGCAGGACTGCCCTGGAGAGTCAGTTCCATACTGCTTATCAGCACATTGTTAGCTACATTTTCACAATTCAGAAATACAATTTGCAATCATTTGCTGTCGTGTACCAAGGCCTCACGGCAACACCTACTGAACTTTAAAGTGTCTATTCCTCGCTTATGTGCAAACTTACAGTTTCAACCTTCTTTTCTGTCACTGCATGAAGTACCTTTAAGGATACTGGTAGCAGGCCGGCACCTGAAGCCGTGTGCGAGACCTACCATGGTGTCTTTGATGACAGTGGAAGTCCAGCCATCGGTCACATACTGGGCGTGGGAGCCGCTCCCGCGCAGGCAGTCGAAGCAGCGCTGCACGTCGTAGCCGTAGTTCAGCAGCATCCGTAACATGACCTCATCCTTGAGGGCATACTGCAGGGCCGAGGGGAAATGGGTTGTGTTCACTCTGCAGAAGTAATTGACATTGGCCCCGTGTCGGAGCAGCAGATTCATTAACTCATAGTTGCCCATTCTCAAGGCTATTTGGAGGCAGTTGATGGGGTCTTGGTTTGTCAGGGCTCCAGCGTCCAGCAGCAGCCGTGTCGAACAGATATCCGCGTTGGACACAGCGAAGTACAGGGCTGATTTCCTGTGGTCATCGTAGCCTTTGCGCACCCTCTGATCCAGCATAAAATTGGCATCAAACCCAGACTTGAGGAGAAACTCAAGGCACTGAGGATGTGCTCCTGCTGCTGCTGAGTGAATTGGACTTATCCCACTTTCTTTGATGGCACCAAAATCAGTAACTGGAACTAAATATTTCAGGGCTCTGAAAGAATCATGCACATATTGGTTCACCTAACGCATCTTTGAATTTCTCTGTTGCTGGGCTTCAGAATTCATCATGAGTATAAAAATCATCTTAATCTACCAAGTCAGCATGCATTGACTTGAATTGCTAACAATTAAATTGTTGGCCAGCAGTACATACTGACTTTACTACACATAAAGTATTCTATTATACTATATACTATATTATTCTATATTCTGTACATATATATATATATATATATATATTCATGAACAATCCCATTTCTTGCTAGAGGATTCCTTCTCAGTAGAAGCATTTCCTAAATGTCAAGAGCACAGTGTTATTGCTTAACTTGGAGGGATTAGGGAATTAATAGAATATACTATATTTTAACATGGATACATATAATTTAAAATGTAATCCATATATACATTTAGGTTTAATTAATATATTCAAAGAATGTATTAAAAGGAATTAAGAATCTTTAGATTCTCGTTTCTCACTTCCTGGTTGTGAATTTAGCTACAATATCTTCCAGTAACCTTGCTGTCTTTAAGATAGGGATAGCCCTTATTCCCTAAGTCTATTTGCCTGTTTAGTACATTTACCTTCCTGGGATGGGGTGCAAATGAGACACTGACCTAAAGAGAGTGAGGATGTCCCAAGAACCTCAACATCAGACTGGACAGTATTATTTGGGACCAATGGGGAAATACTACGTATAGGAATTAGAATGTTCCTGCTAAAATGATGAAGATTTATCCTGACTGGTCTCTCACATTCAGACACAGAACAGTCATATTTACACAGTGAAAAACTATTCCTTGTACAAAACTACAGATTTGCTGCCTGCTTTGAATAAGGTAGAATTAGCAAAATTAATATTTCTGGTGTCACTATTACTTGATGTTTAAGTATATTAACTCACAGAAAGTGTCCTCTATATGCAGCTCTGTGGATTGGCAAATGACCCGAGTGCTTTGGTACATTGGCATCAGCCCCATATTCTAGTAAAAGACTCACAGAATCTGGATTTCCTCCTCCTGCTGCTTCAAATAATACAGAGGCACAATCCATTGCCTGTGAAAGAACATCCGCACCTGGAAAGAAGCAGCAAGGATTTTCCCAGAAGTCACTGTAATTTTGGGATTTAACATTTCAGTACTACACATGTGGCTCCCACTTTCTATGTACTTGAAGAACACCACCACCTCCTCCAAGGGAGGAGATTCCATAAATCTGAGTGACCTGTCCCAATGTTCAGCCTTCCTCACAAGACACAATTTGTTAGGTTTCTATTGGTGCATGTTGCCTCTTTTCCTGTTATTGGGCACCAATGAGAGGAATAGGAACAGTGTGGTCAGTAGGTCCAGGGAGGTTGTCCTTCCCCTGTACACGGCGCTGGTCAGACCTCGAGTACTGTGTGCAGTTCTGGGCTCNGGCTCTGCATCCCACCATCCCATCAAACATTTATAACACTGGTGAGCCCCTCCCCGAGCCTTCTCATTCTTTAAGAACCTATAAATTAATGTCTTACCTTTTTGCAATAAGAGCTCCATAATTTCTGTATGTCCCATCTGTGCAGCCAGTGCTAGAGGTGTGAGCCCATATCCACTGCGAGGGTCAGGATCCGCTCCAGAATGAAGGAGCAACTTTACCAGATCCTTCCTGCCCAGTCTGGCTGCCTCATGTAGAGCTGTTCTCTTGTGGACACACTGCAGATTCACTTTGGCACCAAATCTTATCAACAAGGAGGCAATTTCATAGGAATTATGTTTAATTGCTGTAAAACAATAAGCAAAGCATGAGACAGAAGGTTATTCAATGCTATTCTATGCACTACAGCTTTTGTTACGTGGCAGCCCAGGAAAGCTGCTCCTGGCAGGGCTGTTTATACACTGAGAAATGTCACCCTAAACTGAAACGTTTAACTTTTCAACAAGGCTGTTCTTTGCTTTCAGGACAGCACTAACTAAACCAATGGATCATTCTATGGTAATCTCCTTTCTTTGTAATCCTCTGTTTGGCAATGGAACAGAGCACAGCTTTCCTTGCCACTAGATGGAGGGCACACCCAGGGCCTTGGTGCAGTCGGGAGCTGCCAGCAGAGCTCTTATTTCACCTTCATAAACAGTTAACACAATATGAAATAAAGTTTAAAATTACTGTGTCATATGCCTTCTTAGCTTAATAAGCCTGAACTGTTAAGTCAGTAAGGATCTTAAAAGATAAATTTGCATTGGCTCCAGTGGATGGAATGACTAGGCAACACTCTTCCCTCCTTCTTTCTTTGATCTTCTCGACTGTGCAGGGTAACAAGTGTCCCTCAGCAAGACAGATTAGGCTGAGAAGCTTCATGGGCCACATCTGCTTGAAATACCAGTGACAGCACACTGTGATAGAAGCTGTGCTGTCCTATTGTACAGAACCTACATGGCAGCTTTAGATAAATCCCACACATCCCTCCTTGGGGGATGGGGCATTTTAATACTGTGCACTTCCAAAGTATCCAGGAATTCTCTCCTTTTGTAAGCAAAAGATGCCAAGGGAAGCAGAGGATGACATTCTGCACTTGATGGAGAAAGCTAATTGATTCTTTGAGGGAAAAATGTATGTTCAACCTGAATGTCAAACTCTTTGCAACTGAGGAATGAAAGATGGCAGGCATCTGGAGCTTCCTGCATTGGATCAGACTTTGTGGAAAGATATCTAACTTCTCCCAGTTCTATGTTTATGGGAAAACTTTAATTAATAATACTGCTAAAAACGTTGTAGTGACAGACCCTAACTTGTAATTGACAACTCATTTAAAGTCTTGGTGTCTTCTAAGAAAAAGAGACAAGGACAGACACATTCAATGCTGAGATTAAATTTTTTTTCTTCCTATAGAAAACTATTTTAGATATTGATTTGGAGCCAAATAAGTCAAACTGAAACTTAAAATGTGTAAACATAATCTCACCTAATTCCCTCACCTCTCCACCCCTCAAAAAAGGTATTCACCTATAACTAAAGGAGAGTCTCCCTCTTCATTCTTAACGTTGGGATTGCAGCCATTCATCAGGAGAAAGCAGACATTGTCCACAAAGCAATTTCTTACTGCCACCAAGAGAGGTGTTTCCCCATTCAGAGTGGTCTGTTCCCACACAGTGGCATGGGAGGCTGAAATACAGAAAAATGCAGAACACATTTGAAGCTGGGTAATTCATTAAACTCAATTTTGTAAAAGTTTTTGGTGGAAAACCAGAAGGACTCTGTACCTTTCAAAGTTATTTCAAGGATGTTCTTATTTTGCTGTGCTGCAGCTTCATGCACAGGCAGCCAGCCATGCTGATCTGCTTCTTCAAAAGCAGAATTGTGCCTCACCAACTTCTTCAAGGCTTCTTCTTCGCCTGTGATATTTTAAGACAAGCACATATCCCATCCCATCACCATAAGACGAAATTCAGGCAGCTAACACATTGAGTGTCATCTACCCTCAGTGTACCCAGAATAAACAACTTGCTCTATCAAAGCAACTTTTTTCTTGGAGGGAAGTTTGCATGAATGGAACAATCAATGATCGGCAGTGACTCATAAAGCATTTTGAATTGTCCATTGGAAAAAACTCCTTATAATAACACGTCTAAAATATTTGAAATAAAATCCTTTCATGAGCCATAGTGCATGGAAGTTTTACATACAAACAAGTGTTCTAATGAAACTGAAGTAAAAGGTATTGAGGTTGCAGAAGTAAAATGAAGTTGATTTAACAGAAATGAGACCTACCTCATTATTGTTACTTTCACTAACAATCTTATTGGATCTTTAGTTAACAAAAGTGGTTACATTTTCAATGTTGTACCTCATCAAGAAACAGCAAAACTCTCCTGGCTGGAAAGCCTGTTTAAGTAGAGGCTTCTGCTCTTGTTTTTTATGTCATCATTCCTGCTCTTTTATTTACTAACAACCACAGAGTGAGGGGACAGACTGCTCTCAATCTCTGCTGCTGAAATTCTCATACATAGGGAAGAATTCATTAGGCCAGCCAGCAAGTGTAACCAGAGGTCAGACACATTCTCCAGCACGTATGGAACACTTACAGTGTTTGCTTTTTCAGAAAATACTTGGCTTCTTGATTTCCACTCCATTAATATCCCTATACCAACTATGACATATGCAAGGATTGCACAGAAGGTTTCCCACTACAAGACAACTGTCCAAACAACTGTCCTACTTAAACTCATTGTTTAATTCTCTCTGGAATTCAGTATATTAATCAATTATAGCACAAAAAGTAGAAGTTTCAGAGGAGCAGAGTAAGAGCATCTCATACTGGAGTACACCTAAGTTTCACAGTTAAAGAACAGGACTGGAACATTCTTCAAGCAGAGGAAGAATTTTAATCTGAGTATCTTGCAAAGTGGAAAATGCTTTTATGCAGTATTAATTGACTAATAAATCAATACTCCCAAATTGCTTATTTTAAAAGAAAGGCCTGTAATTTTTCCCTAATTTCAGGAGATGAAGCATTGAAATTTCTGAAAGGGGTGACACTTGAACCCATGATCCCATCTCATAAGTTAGCTTTTGGATGTCCAGTTTTTATTTGTCTGACTCTTCCCAAGACGATATAAAGAAAAACTGCAATCAGGTGATTGAATTCAGGTGATCAAACCTTAGGTAGGCATTGCTCAGCAATCCCCAGGGTATAGGTTTAGTGTGGTGGATTTGTACTTAACTGTCCGAATTGCTGCAATTATTTTTCCATGTTCTTCACTTGCAGAATAGTGGAAACTGCACAAACAGAACAAGAATAAAATGAGAAGTAAAAATTATTGTGAAGTCCAGTATACAAATATACCTTAATTTAAATACTCAAGTCTAGACTACATGTTAGATTTCTCCAAGGTACATCAATTTTTGTCAGGATTTACCACATTAAATCAGTTTTTTGTTGGTCTTCCCCTGACACAATAAATATTTTTTCACAGAAAAAAGTTAAATAACAAAATGAGGGGAAACTACCATTCCAATCTAATTTTATACCACCTATTTATGCTCTTCATAAAACATTGTGCTCATTTAGATAATGATGTAAAACATCATCTGAAGGCATCATGCATTCCATATTTTCAAGGAAATGTGTATACTTTCTCAGGGAGTACTCAGACCTCGTGAGCTACCAGTGGTTTTCAGTATCCATGAGACAAGGTCAGGGCAATGCAACACATGGGGTGACAAAGGAAAGTAAGGTTACCACACGCTCACAATAATGCCAACAAGCAAAATAGGAGTAATAACTTATTACCTTTTACCCTCCGTTGCACTGTCACTCGTTGCAATTTTATGCCTCTCTTGTAAGCTCTCCTGAATAGCTCGTTGGGTAGGGATTTCCTCATCAGAATCATCATTGAGCACATACACAGAACTATACATGGCGAAACAGCACAACCTGGATCACTTTCCGTAGGGAAACACTGCTTTTTATTTGGAAGCAGATGTTAAATCTTCATGTTAAACCTGAAGGAATAGAAATAGCAACCACTGTTTCAGTATCAAGAGAAATGAAACATTAAAATAAGTGAATCAGAATGTCTCCACCTCAAGCTTCAGCCTTCTCCCAAGGGTTTGGGTTTGCACTGCAAAGAGTTAGTCTGTTTAGAACACAGCATGTTCTACTTAGAAACAAACTTGCAGTTCTGCCTTCATCAATGCATGCTTGTTTGTTTCTGATACTTGTAAGGGATATATACAAAATATTACAATGTATATCCAAAACCAGGGAAAAATAAAACACACTGGTGTAAACACAACTGAGTTAATAACACAGAAAAAGCTTAACTATACCATTAATTCTAAAAAAAAAAAAATCAACAACTAAAACCAAACACATAAAACTTCTCCATATTGAATGGGTTCAATTAAAAATATTTTGTCCTTCTGTACATACATGTTATTATAGGTTAAAATCACAGACATTCTCTTAGGCTCAGTCCTTATCAAAACATCCACTTTTGTCTTTCAAGATAGTTGGCCTGGAATCAAAAAGCCTCTCAAAACTACAGGGGAAAATAAAATAAAGTGAATAAGTAAAGCTGAAAACAAATAAATAAATTGGCAAAATGAATGAGCACAGCAACATTGAGGAAGTTGTCAAATTGCCGCTTACAAAGTTAGGAATAATTCTAGAAACATCTTAAAGCAGGGCAGCAGTAACTCACAGCAAACCTGCATCATTTAATTTGTTACCTGATCCATTTAATGGGTGCTTGCAAGGCCTTGCTCTGCAATTGCACGTGTAGCAAAAAAGAGAAATAGATTAGCAACAAATACAGACAAGTCACTGTTAGTAGCTGATTGTGCTACGGCACAATGAGTACATAAACATTTCAAATCTTTCTTTTTTGTAAAAAGACTATCAATTTTCCAATGAATTGAGAAAAATATACTGGTTTTCCTCACCTTCTGAAAGAGGGAAGACCTCACACTTTGAAGAAGTAATTATTAAGTTGAAAGTGATATTTTCAGGACTGAAAATGATCTCTGTAGTGCCCATGTCCATTAATAGCTCACTAAAAATACCTGATCATAAGACAGTCTGGGACTTGCTCCATGTTTTTTCACACAGGCCAGTTATGTTTAATAATCTGACCTGACAAATGGTGGCAACAAAAGAAGGAATTAAAAGTCCAGTTTTCTTGTAAAAATGTTCCTGGATTTGGAATGAGAATTTCTGAACTACAGGAGTAACTAGTACATTATGAAAAGAAAATCCTTCAGTGCTGTCCCAAGAGAGAAAACTGAAGATACTGTTAGGAGCTCACTAAAAGGAGTAAGATAGCATAAAAACTAAAACAAATAAAACCAAACATAAACAGGCAAAATCAAGCAAAAATGCTATTAAAAATATGTTTCTGATTGCTCAATCACAACTCATATTAATATAAATAGAAAATCAAATAGAGTTTTAAAAGGAAAAAAACGTTTCAGAAAGACAGAGTTCCAGTGGTGTAACACCCCATAAGCAGGGAAAGCAGGGACTCAGATGCCCAGCTGCAGAAATGCTGGTAGGATGAAGTTATTCCTACTGTATTTTATGGAGGGATACATCCGAAGAAATGACAATATACCTGAATGCAATGTTGAAATACTTTGCTAGAGATCTAGAAAGCCTGCTTGAGTGTATTATTTTTATTTTTCAGGAAAACAAATGTGCAGAATCAAGTTTATTGCCTGTAATATCTGTCTCAGAAAGTGCAGACTACTGTAATTTTCCATTAAGACATAGTGTGTGATATTTAACTAATGCATAAAACTGATGTTCACACAATAAAAATATTACTAAAGGCTAAACTACTAGTTGTTTGTTTGAAGATTTTAAAGACATTAATAATAACAACACAGACAATTAACACAAAATCTTGAAGATCAGAAAGTATTTGTATGCCCTTTTAATATAAAAAACTCCAGATGTTTCTTTTGCACACTGTGCTGCACTTCCTCTGTAAGCCAACACAAAGAACAGGATCCAGGATCTGTATCTGAAGTGCCCAGTCAGTCATCCAGCTGGCACAGCAGTGCCACACCTCTCTTGATCCAGTGCTGGACTGGTTTGTCTGTGTCAAGCATCAAAGCAATGACAAAGTTGGTGGAATGGCCAGTAGTAGACAAGGTTCCTTTGCGCTCACTTGTCTTGTAGAGTGGGCAAACATACGCATTAGATTCCTTTATGTCCGACTTGGTAGCTGTAAAAACACCCCAAAATAATCCATTACATTCAGCAGATCTATTGACAGGAAACATAATCAACAGGCAAATATGAAATATTTACATAACATCTTTAAAGATGCAAACTTGTTTTATGAGCAAAAGAAAAAAATTGCCTGGCTTTTTATTTTGGTGTTTTCTTGTGTGGTTTGTCCTTAAATACAAATAATTTATCCACAATTTGTTTTCAGGACTCTTCCTGTGATTCTATCAGCTTTTTAATACACCCAAAGACCCATTAAAATCTCCACAGTTATCTAGTTAAAGCATTGTTTATACTTGAGCCTTTAGCAGCTCTACAGGAATTCTCATCCAGCCGTCACAGAATGAAGCGCAATTCAAGTTACTCAAAATCCCAGAACAGAACTCTGCAGGAACTCTTTGTATGCCCAGCCTGCTTACATGGACCTTGTGCAAAGCCTAAAATAATACAGGTCTGGACATGTTCATCCAGCCTCAAGAGAGAGCACAGGCTGAGATAGTGGAAATTTTTAAGGTAGCCTGTTTGCTAAGAGAAACTAAGTTACAACAGTTGCAGTAGAAAGTCCTGACTATGTGAATAAGTAAAAACAGGGATTTACTCCTTCTGATCAAAGAAAACAAGAGGTGTGAAAAGTATCTTATTACTATGACAGACAGCTGGCACAGCAGCTAAAAATAGCCTGAGCAAATCGCACATGAGGTAAAACAGAGTTTCCGTAAGTCAGTTCAATGTTCCCTTACTTGAGCAGAGCCAGGAATTCAAGTACGTAACATGTGCTTTCCTACCCAAATTAACTTTTTGTGGAAGAAGCAGTGAAACATATTTACAAGAAATTAATTTAACTAGTCTTTTCATCTGATCCATAATTATAAATCTCTGTGGGGAGCAAGCCCATGGCTCAGAGGAGGTGGGACCAACTCCAGCGAGCAGGCCCTGCTTTCAACAGGAAAGTCCCAGGTCAGATGAACAGGAATTCCACGAACATTGGGGCACTTTTCTGAGGGCATCGATCTTCAGTAAAAAAGGAAACCACTGTTGTAACTTCTTGTTGAATAACCAACATCAAAGAAACTATACTCACTTGGCTTTATCCAAATGATTGGCATGGCATCGAAGAGCACTTTGGGATACTGCTCAGTTAACATTCCCCTGGTGAGAGAAAGCAACAAAGTAATTATTTGTGGCTTGAGGGTTTTGTTGGGTATTCTTTGGTTGTTGCTTTGTTTGTTTGTTTGTTTATTTTTCTTCACCATTTTCCAGGCATTTAATTTGGTGTGTCATTTCAATAATATGAAAATTATCATCCAAAATATTTCAGACAATCTTACTGGAACATCTAAGAAGGCTTTTCAGAACCACAGTAAAACACTTGGCTACTGACTTGGTCCTGTCCCAGCGAGCTCCATCTAAAAATAATCCGTGGATATAAACACCATCTTCTGGTGCAGCATCAGCAGTATCCTGAGGAATAACCTACAAGAAATAAGTTTTCCATATCATTAAACTTCCACAGCTCTGTGCTTTTTGAAGTATTATGCCACTAGCAAATGTTCAGATCAATCCAAAATGAGAATAAGAGACTAACACATTGCTTTCGGTGCTACTTTTATACAAAACCACAGAGCAGATTTTTGTGGGCTTGGTAATTACCTTTATTAATTACCATTCAATGAGGCTTTAATCACACAGACAAGGAGCTGCCGTATAAGCTGGTTTTTTGAGTGGAGGCCCAGGTCCAATGATAGAACTATCTTTTAATACTTTGACTATACCTCTTCTACAGATATTATACATATTATTTATATATATTATACACACACATACATATATACACACATATCTTTCATTATATATATATGTATCATACAGGTGGTATGCCAACTTTACCAAAGAATTATATGTATGGCTTCAGACTGCAGAGTGAGTTAACTGCAAAATGAAGCTTCCAGTCAGGATTTACTTACTTCACCTCACCACAACATCAGGACTCAGATTAATAAAATACTGATTTATAACTCATCCATACCTGAAATTCATATCCCAGAAGATCAATAGGGATTCTGTGCTTCCTAGCATAGTTTTGCATAGCTCCAGTAAGGAAAGCTTGAGTAAAATAGAATCCTGACAGCCAAAAAACAGCAGGCTTCCCTGATTCATACCAGTCCTGGAAAGAGGAAAGGGACACCTTCAATAATCAGGAGAGAAATTCCACACTCTTTGATCATTTTCTACATAACTATACTTGGAAAATCTAAACAAAGCCTCACTCCTTTCCCAATAATCCTTTAATGTAAAGGACAAACTATATAAAAAGTAGATGAAGTAATTGGCAGCACTGACTTGTGCACATTACCTGTAAAAACTTCAGCCTTGCCAGCAAATCCACAATGTAGCTCCCTAAAGGTTTTAGACTTGGGTATGAATGTTGTGCCCACTTCTCAGGAACCTTTCCAACAAGGAGGCTGCCAGACAGAGCCTCCAGTCCAGCATCCATAACAACCAGTCCTTTAATGGCCTTCTTCAGGTTAATTAGTGTAATACGAATAGTTCGGATTAAACTAGAATTAGAAAATAAGACAATTTTCACATGTTTTGCATGATTTGTAAAACATGACAATGTCAGTGGAAAAAAAAAAAAAAAAAAGGATTATGGAATAATCTATAGAATTTGTTTAGCTTGTACAGTGGATAACATAGAACATTCTTACTTGTTAAATCTTTCCATCTCTTGTACCAGCACAGTGTTCATACTTTCTTCATATCTCACAGGATATTTTGTTAGGCAACTTTCAATGTCAAAATCATTTGGAAGCTGTAAATGACAACATATTTGGAAATCATTCAATATATCATTATGCATTGGTTTTACACTAAAGGTATGCAAACATGAAAATTTGCAGAGTAATACAGTAGATACCACTAAACTTTCTGATAAGAATATTATCAATATAGTATTCAGTACTTCAATCCAAATAAAATTTATGGCATTTTTGATGTTCATGTTTTAAAAATCACCAGGAAGTTGTAATATCATGAAAAGTTATGAATAGTTTTCAACCTAATTTCCTAACAGGAATCAAGAGTTCTTTGAAGTTCTCTTTGCTCTATTTTCTCTCTTTTTCCTGTCATCTACTGATTTAATAAAAATTATTTCAAGTGAAGTAGAGCTGTGGTCTGCTACAGCCACACAAGTTCTTACTTTCACATTACATTGACACTGAAGATTCTAGTTAAGGAATTTCTGCTTTGTAAAAGGATACATTGAAGTCATTTGTACAATACAATACCTTACTGAGAATATCATCTGCAATTGCATAAAGAGTGCTGTCCCCTCCTCCAGAAGTTCCCTGAGTGCCTCCTCCTTGTGTTAAAAGCAGAGATTCAAAGATGATCTTAGTTTGCTGAAGATCTTTTGCAATATCCACATTTTCATGCAAGCCAAATATCTCGGGATGCTGACTAAAGGGAAGACTCTAGGACAAAATAGTAAATGTTTGCATGAGATAAAGCAGTACACTGGGAATCAGACTCAGGATTTCTTTAAGAAGTTGAGTAAAAAACTACCACTGATTTAACTGCAGGTGGATAGGAACCTCAGTGGATGATATTTGCAGACACTGGTGATAGAGCCCTCACCTCTCACAGAAAGCCATTTCCAAGGAATTCTCGATTATCTATGCCATAAGTCTTCCTATTCACTTATTGATTCCCTTACTTATTCCCTTCGCTTATTGATCCAGCATGTTTCCCTCTCAGAAACATGCTAGATCATGGCAAGGATCACACAGGGATGTTAGGCGAAAAGCCAAGCATGCAATTTAATGTGCTGCAAAACTACCTTTTTAAGGCAGAGAAGCCTCTAAGCAGTGCTTTCTTAGTGCTTCATTCATCACTGTAACAGTTCAAAATTTTATTGCAACTTTTTACCTTAATAAACTCAACATATTCCTCATATGTGCCCTTGGGTGGAGCGTAATAGTTGCCACTGGGAGAAAAGGTGTAACGAGGATTTTCAATGATATCCGGGTTGTAGAAGTCGTCCAGCATTGTCAGCAGCAAACGTCTGTCCCAGTCATCTGTCACTCGGCCCCCGTAGTTACACTCGCCAGTCAGGTAAGAGACAGCTTCAAAAGGAACGTGGCTGTATTCATTGATGAATAACTGAAACAGAGACATGAGGGATTCCAGAGACCTGCAATGTCTGCAGAACAGCAGTGTGACCTAACAGACTAAAAGGCTGGAACCTATGGCATGTGCAAAATGGCAGTTTATGGACTTTTCTCCAGAATATGATTAGCATTCCTTGCCTTTATAGCTGAAGTCATGTGTGTCCATGAACATTTGCTGTGCTTCACAAGTCCAGAGTTACAGGGAGTAATCAGTGATTTTACCTGCAGCTGCCTGATACTGATCCGTAAGTCTGATTCATTAAATCCATAGGGTATATTCCAACCAAGAGGCCCAAACTTCCTTCTCTCCTGAACAAGAGCGTGGAAAAAACAAACTCCAAAGAGCAGTTTCTCCCATACCTTTGAGAAATGAAAAGTGCAAAAGCAAAAGACATTATTAATGAGTTCAATGCAGTCACACCTTTGTGTATTGATAGCTCGTATCTCTGACAAAGAAAGCCAATCAAATAAAATCTTAAAATTTCTCAAGAGATGGGCACATTACCAGCTCCTTTCCAGGGCAGCCAGAGAAGAAATCCGGATCAGAAATAGGGTCAGAAAGAAATGACTGAAGTAGGTTTAGCCGGAGACCAGTCGGAGGTTCATTGGTCATCTTCACTCCATTCTGCAGAACACTTACTGGAAACTAGAAATAACAACAGCAAATCTGCACTCAGAAAGTGTGGAATAAATGATGTATTAACAGTGTATATTATTACTTGGTGTTTGTTAAATAAACAATTACCTGAAAGAAATTACATTTTAAAGATTAACAGCTTAGAAAAAGGTCTCCAAAGGCATCAAGAAGGACCTTGCTGTAAATAACAAACCTGCATTTTAAAACGTTTTGTTTATATTCAACAAATCACAAATAAAATGTAAGATTAAGTTTTTGAATTTATGTGAAACAAAAATTAAGTAACAGCAAAAACCTTCTTATATCCTGACAGATAGCAGTTTCATTTGTAGTACCCAAAAATATAATATATCACAATATCAAAATACCACAAAGGAAACTTGGTATTACTGTGTTTATAATTATATTTAAAATGTCCTTTCTTGATGAAATTGTCTCTTCAAAGCCTCATTGATTTTCAGACAAGTTCTACATAGTCAACTCGTTCAGGTATATAAATATTCCCTAAAAATGCCATCAACTTTTCCATTCCCCAAGTGCACATACCTTTGGTGAAGGGTAACTTGTAAGCCACAGTCTGAAGTCTGGATGACAGTTTTCACTGTTAAGATCCTCACATATTTTCTCCAGCACAGGCATCCAGGAGACAGCTAAATGACAATTTTGTAAACAAACCCAGGTTCCTTCTTCCATTCCTGTTTCAATCATTTTTGTAGCTATAGGTCCTTGTCCTTGTCCTAATGAGATGGACTGAAACTTGTCTCCTACCATGTCTCTGTCATTTGCCAGTTTCAGGAGGTCTTGAACAAAAAGTGTAAGATTTTAGCATTTCTTCATGAAAACGAAGTTTTGTCAGAAAAAGATTCATTTAAAAACTGCTATTTACATGTACCTACAAATTCTCATTTTTAGGAGCACAGAATTTTACCAGTGTGACATGATGAATTCAAATCTACTTGCAGAAAGTGCAAAATAATCCTCATTGTGTATTGAAGTGGAATTTCAGGTCCCTAACTTGAAATTTTTTTTCTGTGTATACTTACTAGACATGGGATCTGCTCCTGGAGATAGTACAAATATTAAAGGGATGGTGGAATTGGAATCTGAGTAACTTTTTGATAGATCAAAAGGTGGCGGCTCTACAAATTTCTTCCCCAGTTTATCTGTAACAAATGTTGTTATAGCTGGACCAATCTGATAAAAAAAGCAAAAGCAAACCATTAATATAAACATAGATAAAATCACACCAGACAAACAATCTCATATGATGCTTGTAAGTGTTTGTATTACTCACTTCCAAAATAAGAATAGCATTTATTTTCTTAATAAAATATGGTGAAGAACAGACTAGTTACTGTAACAGCCAGTGTAAAGGTATGGAACAGTCTATAAACTGACAAATTATTTTACCTTGTCCGGTCTTAAGCACCGAAGAATTATAATCTTCTGTAGTTGAGTTAACGTATTATTGAATTCTTCTGGTAATGGAAAGTTTTGGGGTTCTTTGCTGTCATACATTTTTTGCCATTCACCTGTATTTTCAGAGACATGACTCCTAGAGGATAAAAAAGCAAACACTTAAAATTACTGTAAATACCTGGAATCTGGTTTTTGATGTTTATCAAAGGCCAGTCACATTGTATTGTCATGGAAGCCACTCCACATATACATCAAAAAATAATCCCACAGTTGAGCCCTTCCATGCCCAACAGGGAAAAACCTCTTCCCATCACACAGCTGCAGACCTCAAACGTTCTGAGTTGACAAGAAATTCTGTCTGTTCCTCTGGCCAGCACTGCTTGGACTTTCATAGGTCGTAGGGAATTTTCTCCCTCCAGTATTTCAGGAAACTGCCAACTTTATCTGAAGGAAATTACCAGGAAATTCAACTAGGGAAAAAGAATTCTTTTCCTTCACACAACATGCAGAGCACATCCCCTGCAATGGGATGACTCTCAGGCTGTTTAAAGGCTGGATCATCACTCACATTGTTACTAAAACTCCAAAGGGGCTGAAGCACCAAACAACCTCAAACAATTTCTTCTAACAAAGAAGTGTTTCTGCACTCAGATCCAAATACTATTTATATCTAAGACTTCTACAGCCATGCTGGTTCCAGAATTTAGTGTTAAATTCTATTTAAACCCATGGTGAAATTCTACTGATTTCACCAGATTTTACCAGACAAACTCCTTCCCCAGAACTGCACTGGAATTCTGCTATATAGACTTCCTCTGGTTTTCACTGATCTCTTAAAATAGTTTCTCTACCATGGAGACATTCCAAAAGAAAAGTTTCTTCAGGAAATGCCTCAAATAATTTAGAAAAATAGTTTTACTAAATAGTATTATAACTAGTGATCTACTGGCTGACATAAGTGAAGCAAATATAATGGCAAAAAAAAGGGGCTGTTTTTACTCCATAGGCATTGGGACAGCAAACATTTCTTTCAGCATGTTAAATATGTGTTGGTTAAAACCCATTCAGCCAATTCACACCAGCGTTTTATTGTACCTCAGTCTTTCCAAAGCTGGCATTTCACTTGCACGACATAATTCATCCCAGGTCTTATCTGATAGCCAAGATGGATCTGGATTCTGGTACTCATTCTTGAGACCCACACCCCCAGTCAGTAAGAACATGAACTCTTGATGTTCTATTTCATTATTAGCACTATATTAAAAAAACCAGATAATATTCAGTAATCAAGATACAGTTTCATATACAGTAAAAAGTTGTTTAAAATATTTCCTCTTCACTGCCAGTTAGCAATGTTTCCTTTGCAGTAACAGCTGAGATCATATCTGTAGTTACAAAACTGTGTGCTACAAATGACTGACTAAGACTGTAGTTTTGTTTTCAAGACAAGTCTTAGAATCTAAGACTAATTTAGGTTGGAAAAGACCTCTCAGATAAGGAGTCCAATTGCTCCCCCAGCACTGCCAGGTCACCACTCATCCATGTCCCTCAGGGCCACATCTACACAGTTTTTAAATCCCTCTGGGAATGGTGATTCCATCACTGCTCTGGGCAGCCCATTCCAGGGCTTGACAACCCTTTCAGTGATTTTTAAGGGCTTTAAGAAAATAATGGGTTGTGGGAATAGAGTAGCCTTACAAACTGGCCCAGGAAGAATGGTCCATGTAGGGATGAGTACACAAAGTAATTAAGTGTGCACATTATGGTTTTGCAACTTTGAACTTATCAATCCATTCAAAACATATTCCCACAAAACTGCAAAAATTTGGGAAGACAAAACTAAAAAGCTGATGGAAAGAAGAAGACTGCCATCTGAGATTTCATGATGTGTGCAACAGGATAAAAGAGAGAGAAGAGAGAAAATGAAAAACAAAGGCAGAAGCCTAGAAGTTGTTGGCATTGCACATTGCTGCCTAAGATTTCTTCCTAAAATAATAGCAGTTGTCTTTGACATAAGGGTGCTATGAAACACTACCCAGGTTCTTTAAATACAGTCAGAGGTATAATTGACAATGTGTGGATTTAAATGAGCACAGGGATATTTTTTCATAACGTGCCCTGTCGTAGCAATAAATGCACTCACATGCCCTTTCATTTGTAAATATTATACATATCAGAAATCCCAAAATACTCTTACTCCAAAGGCATTGTTATCAATAAGCACAAGAACATGCCATCTCATCAGCACCATTTCCATTAAAAGAAAACCACTACTTTCTGTTATGAAGAGACATCACAATAGAGCTTACATGAGCAGATTACAGCACAGCAAGAATGAGAAGAGCAGCTTGTCAGTTTCAAACAGGGAACGACACACTTGGCAATACAAATTGTAGGTGAAGTGGTCATTTAGGTACTGAAGTCGCTTCTTCAGAATTTTGGATTTATTACTACAAAGAAAAGAAGTGAGAAACTGAGACTGAGCAACTTAGACAATCAGTTAAGAAATATGAATCTATTTTAGGATTGTGGAGGGTTTATATTAGACCCATGTGCTCCACAAGGGACTGAGATGCTAATTTCCCTAAAATTTCAATTATACTCCATGTCTTACAGCACTTTTAAGAGTCCCAAGCAAAATAATGAGCTGAAATCAATTTGCCGCAGTTTTGTTGTGGCACACAGTGTTCATAATGGAGGTTAGACCAGCATCAGACTCCACACTGCCTAAAAGTCACATTCTTAAATATACCTCAATATAACACATGCTTACAGTTCATGGTTCGCTTACACAGTAACTAAAAAGAGCAACTACTTCACTAACAAGTCATACTTTGCTTCAAAAGCCTACATTTAAGGAGGCAAAGAGTTTCAAAACGGACAGAACTATTCCTAAGAAGAGAATGCAAACAGCTCATTTTCCAGCAGGACTCTGTTTACCTGTCATGAATGGAGCTGATGAAGAGGTTGACAAACCAGCTCAGGGAGTACTGGTACATGGGGTCGATGTTGGCCAGGTCTGCGATGCTGAAGAACAGCACGGCCGAGTGCTGGGCCACGGCCCGATACGCCTCCCGCGACTCCGCGATCTTCAGCTCTGTCTTCTCTGCAACCTGAACAGCAAGAGTGGTACAGAACAGCTTTCTGTAGCCATTGTACAAAATATTACTACTTTAGTTGTATGCAGCACTTGGTAACAGCAGAGTAAGGCAGTTTTTATGTCCCTGAAGGTGATGGCTGTGCTGGGTAAAAGGACTTTTACCACAGAACTGCCTGATTTATTTACAGGGTACAATAATGAAAACAAAGGAGGCACAAAGTTTCTATACATCAAATGTATCAATCTACTGCCAGTATTCAAAAGTATGACTGGTTGTATTTAAACTCCATATTTAAATACATTTAATAGATACTGTTTAAATTTCACGTATTCTACTATAAATTAGCTTTCTACAAAAATGCTTTAAATATAAAGATGTGTTTCAAAATTTGACCATCAGACATTCTGAGATCACATGTGGTAGTAATTAAAAATATCAGTAAAACAAACATTAGCTTAAAGAAAACACTAATATTGGTTTCTGATAGGTCTATAGGAATTAAAAAATATAAAGCAAAAATATCCTATTTCTCTCACAAATGTTATTAAGCTCTAACTAACTTCAGCTGGTATTCTATGCATTGAAAATAACAAAAGAATCTTGTATATATATATTAGTCTGAATTTATTCTGATTGTACTTATATTAGTCTGACACTTTATTAGTCCGATATTACTGGTTATTAGTGTCTCCTTGGATACTTCTTGTTTTAAAAAAGTAGTTCCCTCCTTGATCTTAACATGTTACCTTAACTTCAGAATTTAATACTTTTCACTCAGTTCTTACAGAAAGATGCTTTAAAACATTTTAAAGTCTGAATAAACTACAAGTGAAGGTCCTAGAACAGACTCAATTTTATTTCTCTTCACATTTCACAAATACAGAATTGCTCTTTGTGCTGTGCATCTAACTCAGAGCCCTTGTGCCAGCTGCAAATTTAACATTTAATTTCTAAGTGGGGAAGCACACCCGCTCTCCTTACCAGTTGCTTTTTTGTGATCTCGTTAGCCATTATTTTAGCAGAATCCAAGACTTGGATGGCAGTTTCATCTTCCAGAATATCCCCCTCAGATGACTGTAAAGTTTCTAAAATTTTCTTCTCAATTTCTTTTAGATTCTTCTTATTGGCTGCAGACTGAAGGATGAGAGCATTTCTTTCCTCTTCTAAGTCTGGTCTAATGAAGAAAAACACAAACAACAAAATTAGTCAATGCTTTTCCTTTCATGGACTGCAAAAGAAGCCCAGGAAAAATCACTCTCTTTCTACAGTATTTATGAAGGATCTCTTCAGTTTAAATAAGATTTTCCTATTCAGCATCAATTTATAATTGTGAGTTTAGATTTACTTCCATCCAGTATTTGGAAACAATGGTCTAATCTCTCACATCTCAGCATTTTGTGTTTGACAGTGCATCCTACTTTATTGCATCCCTGCTGCCTGAAAAAACACCATGGAATATGCAGGACCAGTTTACTGCTGGAAACACCTTTTTTAGCAAACAGAGTTTAGCTGAATTGCACAGACATGTCAGTACAACACAGATGCCACATCTCTGTATCTCTGTGGGGGTTCTGAAATGATTCATAATTGTAATTTCAGAAGTACTTTGCATTTACTTAATACGAAATTAATGTGAAATCTCTATCCTTGACTGGTAGTTCAGTCACACTGCAAAAATAACACCAAAGGTTTCAACTAATGTTTACATGGTTTTCTAATATTCAAGGACTATTTCAGGAGAAATTGCCCTGAAAAACCCAAGGATTTCACAGCTGCTGTAGCACCTTGTGGACGCTTACCATGCAGTAAACATGACAGTCTGGTTCCAAATCAAACTTTTAAATTTTTCTAAAGCTGTTACTGAGCAACACTTACACCATGCAACATTAACTTTGCTATACAATAAATTAATCTCTCATACCCTTGGAATTATGGCATAAAAAACTTTCATGGCTCTTTGCCATAGAGAGACACTTACCTTTCTTCTGCCACGACAATACCCAGTAACTGGTCTTCAAGTCCCTCTGGTGTTATCATAAAATTGAGTAATAAAACTTTTGTGGCAATTTCAGGCATATAATGTGGATTTCTTAGTTTTGTGGTAATAAAAAACTTGAAATCACTGGAATACTCAATAATGCTCTCACCAAGCCTAATACACTCCATGCCTCCTAAAGTTAAGAAAAGAAATGTTAAGAAAACTTATCTACTCCAGTTATTCACAGGAAAAGAAAACCTTTTCTTCATTAAGTGAAAGGAAACTTCTTGGCAATGACAAATTTCCTGAAAGCTAAAAATAAATAAATAAATCCAATAATCCAAAACATTCTCACAGACTCCAGAGGGGTCACATTTTACTCTTAGCAGGTGAAATCAAGTCAATCCAATTAGTACCACTGAATTTCACATTTGCATATACAAATGTAGAGATAGTAAGTAAGAGAGCTGTGGAATTATTCTTGAATATTAGTCTTGTGGGCTATTCTTTCCCTGAATTACCTGTCTGAAAGAGGGAAAAACAGAGTTTCAGAGAGAGGAATATTGTGCCTTAAACAAAATGCCTTGACAGCTTTTCCTGATTTGTGCAAAATTTAGCAAATATTAGTATTAAACACATGAAAATGATCAAGGCAAAATTATTTCATTGACAATGCTCCCTTTGCAGATTTTATTTAGTCTCCTACGGTGACATGGGGAAGGCTGTTGCTGTACCTTGTTTAAAGGTTTGTTTAAGCAGCAGAGGTTCAAGAGATGGGTCTAGTTCTTCTCCAACATTTTCCAGCAGCAGTGGGGTCCCAAACTGAATGCAGTTCTCCACAGTTCTCATATAATCCGTGTCGCTGATCTTGATTATATTCAGACGGTTTTCCTTCTCAAAATTCTTGATCCATTTATTTGCTTGACCTTGAGGATCAATCATTAATGGCCTAGAATATATGAGAAAGTTTTCTTGGAGCTTGCAGGAGTTTTAAAAATGTTAAACTATTTTACATGTTTCTGTGCTGGGCTGTTGAGGAAGAAGTGGTGCAATTTTGATGATGTTGTTTTAAGGAGTCAGTGAAAAATGGATGTATAGGTGTTTTATCATAATCTGAAAAGTAACAGGTGTAAAAGTTGTAAAAACTGTTCATAAAATTTTCATGTGATAACTTGATAACTCTCAGAACCTGAAGTGGACAGTGGTATCTGGACCCTGCAATTTCCATGACCTGAATCTTATCATTAAACATGTGAAGAATAAAGTTTTCTCTGCAGTTTTAAAACAGATTATGCTGGCAACAAGGTAAAGTATAAAAAAATATTAAAAGGGGAAAACATCCCAACAACTTTATCCCAGAGCACTGCATTCCCTGAAAGGAAAGCTTTCAACTACATACACAATCTCTAAAGTGTTATCCCTCTTAAATTTCACAGGAGACGGATATAAAGATTCCAATTCTGTTTTCAATTGCATTGCCATACAGAAGCTACATTGTCTCTAGATATGTTTAGTTTTCTTTTTTTAAAAACGGGGAAACTTGTTTGGATTTGAAAATTAAACCTTTTTGTCACCTACCAACGCCTTGAATTGTCAACAATGACCCCATTGTCTACAGAAAATGCATCATTTGGCAAACCAGCAATATTCCAGGCTCTTATTTTTATTGGGTCACCAAGATTCTTACTCAAAGAGAAATCCTCAGAACAAGGGATATTTTTCTCCTGGAAGAGATAAAAAAAGAAAAATAATAACAACAAAAAAATTAAAAAAAAAGAAAGAAAAGGAAACAAAACACCATTTATCTTTATCCTGTGCTTCTTTAAAACTTTTAATAACTGCCACTTCAATCCAAAGTGACAATGTGCATTTTCTTTGAGGAGTCTGAAGTAGTTCAAGTGTATGTAAAAATCCTGGGAAAAATCAAACCATGGTTTCAATAGCTAACTACATTTCCCCACTGAATATTTTGTATAAATTCACTGGTTTAATTAATCAAATCTATAGAATACTGGATCAGCAGAATTGATAGCAATAGTCTTAATGAGGTTTACTAGGCTAATATTAAATAAATGACAAGGGATTTTTGAAGCCTTTTGCGGCAATCTGGAAAAAAGTAAACACTCCCTTAAATCTGCGATATCTCTAACCTGGCATAGTTTGCACCAATCTTTGGTACATTCCTGTCGAAATCCAGCAGTAAAAGCTCCTAGATATGCTATTACACCAGCTGATATCAGAACATCTCCTGTCAGATTATCATACTCTTCTTGAAGATCTATTGCAGCTTTATCCCATCTATGAGAAGCAGAATATACAGAAAAAAACGGTGCTGACACTTCCATAATGATATTGATGTTAAAAGTCAAAGTTTGTTCTTATTGTTCATCTTCATCTGCAGGTAGGCAATACAAAAAACTCATTTATGTCTTTTATTCTCATTTTGAAGAATTTCTCTACAATTCTCCCAATATTGCTGCCCATATTTTTATGTTAAAAACCAGTGAGGAATATTTCAAGGGCCCAGACATTCTTAAGCAGTACAATCCTCTGACAGAAACACATCATTAAAGGTTCACACAACTGAAGTTCAAGTTCTATTCTACATTGGTTGTTATAACTGACATTTGAACTTTAACCTGACCTTGATTTCTCTCCACCAAGGCCTCCAATCAACTTCTCTGCACGTTCCAGTTTTTTAGCACACATATCAACCTGGAATTCTAAACGAGCCTTTTCTTCAGTCTTCTCAGCGAAGGTTTGTTCCAAAGCAGCCAAACGTCCTTCAACTGCTGCAAGTTCTTCTCTCTTCTGATTCAAGAGTGTCATTGTCTTTGCCAAGGACTCCTCAGCCTCTTTTAAACGCTCTTTCTTGGGTTCAATCTCCTACTCAATTACAACCAATACACCAATGCTTAGAGTACATTTTTGTAACCTTACCATCAGCTTAAGGTGAATATAGGGAGCAAAGGGAAGATTCCATAGCACTGAGGGACTAGGATCAAAAACACACCTTTGACACCCTGTGAAACACTTCCATTCCTTTAATCCATTTGCATAAACCCTCTGCTGCCGAGGAAGCTTTAGCCACCACTTGTGGGTCAAACTCTGGATTAGTCAAGTATTCATCGCGAATCTTCTGCATGACAGCTTCCTGGACAAGGAAAGCATCACTGCTCAGCAAAGACTGCGGCTCACTCCAGTCGCAATTTCTGTTTTACTCCTGGTTTTATCCTTATCATTTATAACCATGCATTTGGTACATCTTCCATGTGGCAGCTCCCTAAATGTTCTAAGAGCATTACAGTCACATAGAAGCCTTAATTCATACTGTCTCTTGTGTAAAATACATTAATTTCATTATATGCTATATTTTTCTCAAGACACTGCTGTGGGGAGGATTATAAAAATGTATTTTTATTAACTTAAGACAAAATCTAAATTTGAGGACCAGTTTTATGAAGGGCAAAACATATTAAATTTCCAATGAATTCAGTAAATGGCAAGAATCACACCCTCAGGTAGTACGACATTTGGGAAAAATGCTGTACATATTTGAACTCAGATTACATAATTATATACATTTCTGCATTCATTGTATAACTTCCAATATAATTAACAAAGTATTACCCATTTCCTCATCGTTCATTCAGTCAAAATAATACAATTAGAAACAGATGCTAAAAAAAGGCATCAATGGGCAGTTAATCATAAAAAAGTTTAAAATGCTGATTAATTGACTTGAAAATCAAACAAAATAAAAAGGCACAGAAAGGTTGGACACGGATCACATGTTCACTAAAAGCCCCCAGTCAACTCCCAAAACAAGAGGATACAGGCTCAGAAGAAACAGAAGGAGATAGCTCTCCATATCACTTAAAGTAGACTTCCGGGAAGCTTTGGAAAAAGATCTTGTAGATCCCGGAAGTTTACATGAGCTTAAGAGGACTAGAGCAATTACAGAAAAGACATCCACTGAAAGGTACCAAATACAGATGTACTAAACTACATCTGGCTTTGGAGATCCTTCATTTAAAGTGCCAGAGACTGGAAGAATATTTGGAGAAATTATCATATACAGTGTTCCCACTCACAGAATCATAGATTATGGGAAGGGACCCACAAGAATCATTGTTTCCAACTCCTGGCTCTGAACAGGACAACACCAAAAATCATCCCATGTGTCAGAGAACATTGTCCCAGTGTCTCATGAACTCTGGCAGCCTTGGAGCCACAACCACCCTGGGGAATCTTCACCTACAAGGCTGACCCTGAGGAAGTTTCACTCACTTGCCAAGACCACACTCATTCTATAGACACCCCGTCATCTTGTACAGATCCTTGGTGACAACAGAAACTGATTCATTTGGAAAAATGAGGTCTCTAATACAGTAATTTTTTTTTCTCTGAAAGAAAGTGTCTGCATGGAAAAAATCACTGGAAAAACCTTACTGGAATAGGGTTCTCCGAACAGCTTTTCAAGTCCCTTAAGAAACTGATGCTGCCAAGCATTTTCTGGCTCGTAGTCCAGTAATCCCAAATCTACAAAACATAGTAGGAAACACCTTTTATGCCTTGAAAAAACCCACACAAATAAAAAATTATAAACCTGTTTTAATTAAAACTCATGCATATTTAATTACCTTTTATCTCCTTGAGATGCCAATAAAGCAGAAAATTTACCAGATCAAATATTTCCTTCCAATCACACTTGTGTCTCAGGGAAGTGATGTATTATTTACTATCAATATACAAATTGAGCAAATTATATGTGTCCTCTTTGCAGAAGGAATTCTGAAAGTTTTCAGCAAAATGACCGAGAGGCCATAAATAGTTGCCTACTTTAGTGGACCTTGGATATTCTTGTTTGTTAGACAAGTGTTGAGAAGAAAGGAATGACATTTTTATTTCAAGCTGTTTTCTGCCATTTTACCTTGCGTCCGGACCCTGCAGGATCCAAAATTTTCTCAGGTTTTTTCCCGCTGATGACACAGACAGCAGCCATGACGAGTTTGACACCAGCTGGAGGGTTTTTCATTGTTTTGACAACTGCGATATCAGAAGGCTAAAATACAAAATATGTACACCTAAAAAATTGTGACCAATAATCACTCAATAAATGAGCTGAGAGAAAAAAAGAGGAATTATAAAATTTACCAATAACTGGTAACAGAGGATTTTTAGAAAGCATGATAGAGTGTCAGCATAGGAATTAACAATATCCATCAATGTGTCCTACGCTAGGGAAATAAATACTAAAAACATGCACTCCTCCCATCAGTGTTCTGGGTACATAATAGGAAATACAGTATCCACANTAAACTGTAAATAAATGATTAAACAAAACTGTGTTTTAGAAAGTCCAGGTCAGAATATTTTTTATACACATTTGTGCCATCTAAGACATCTTGTATTCTTCTAAACCCCTACTAAAATGTCTCATGCTATACTAAATTCCTGCAGGACTTTCTCAACAATACAGCTTTCAGATCCTGTGTAAGTCATGACAAGTATAAAACCTTTAAACCAAAGATTCAGAGAATTCTTCGTCAGAAACAAATGCCATGTTACACACTAGTGGTTAACTCTAACTCAGCTGAAACAGGAAATTCAGCTGATACCACTGTTGGTTATCTCAGGTTTTGGTTACTTTTCCCAGGAGTGTGCTTTTCTGCAAACAATTTTTCAAATGCACTCCTCCCATCAGTGTTCTGCGTACATAATAGGAAATACAGTATCCACAATGACAGCTGTACAGGAGGCCCTTCCCAAAACTGAGGAAATGTAACACTTTAATTACATATTTTCATTTTAGTGCAAACTTTCACAAATAAGTGGAAGAGTTGAATAACATTTCCAAATGCTGAAGTCTGGATCAGCTTGCCTTCAAGGTGTCAAGAGCACCAATTGCAGCCTCCAAGACTGGCATGGCCTCTGCCAGGTCACTCTCACATTCATTTTTCAATGCCTGAGCTTCTTCAGCTTTTTCTGTAGCGATTTCCTCATCTACTTTTACAACTTTTCTTTTTTCTTCTACTTCTGCAGATTCTACTTCTATAATCTAAGGAAAAAACACATGAGGGAGCTGTATATTGTATCTTAGAATAAGAATGTAATTTTCTGTCCATTCTAATTATACATATAAGCATAAGTAAGTTTCACAGTACTGCAGGACCCTGTAAACAAGAAGTGAGCTCAAAAACCTCAGCTCAGCTCTTACCTTCTGAGTCACATATCAGTGACTTCAATACACACATGCTTACATTAAAAGTCACAAAGTTGTATTTGTACAACTCTACCTCCATGATGTTTGCATTTTCCACTTTAGCCTCTTCCAGTCTGGGCTGCAGCTCAACTAGTTCTTGTTTCATCTGAGCAACCTGTGCACATGTAAAAGAATCAGGTGGGATTCAGAAGGGTAAAGCACAATTTCCAACAATTTCTAAGACCTAGGTTTATCTAATGACTCATTTAATCAAACCATTTCCAGGACATATTTTTATCTCATATGTACAACATCTAACATTAAGAACTATGTTCACCTATGAACCAGCTAGGAACAGGAAGCTCTGCTGATGTGCTGCTTAGCAATATGCGCTTAGAGATGTTATGCCTCCAGCATAACTGTTCTAAGCCCAAGGAAAGAAGAGTCAAAATACATTCCTTACAATTTTACTGTTGAAATGTTCAACTCCATATTTGTCCTCTCTCACCTGTAACTCAGCAAAAGCTATTTTTTCTAGTCCATTCACATATTTCTTCTTGGCTTTCATTACACTGTCTCGTTTCTCAGTAAGAAGTCTCTGAAACGCAGCAATAAGCTCAAGATAAGAAGTAGGAGTAACATAATTATGGCGTCCCAGAGTTTGCAAGAATCTATTTAAAAAAAAAAAGGGAGTAACTTTAATTTTTCAGTTTATTGTTATCAAAGTTGTGTAACTGTTTGACAAATAATAGGAGTAAACAATATCAACAATTTTATATAATATTTTTATGTAGGCAGATAGTTACATTAACTTTTAATATAGAAATGAATGGTAATTAAACTCAATTACCTCTCTTTTATTAATTAATGGTTGTTTTCAAAAGAAATTAACTGACCTTTCAGAGAGTGACAGAACTGAAGTATGAAAGTATTTGCAGATGGGCACAACTGCCTGACGCTCAGTGTCTGTGAGATCAAGTGTTTCTAAGAACTTACTTGCCACACGTTCAAGGGCATCTTCAGGCCATGGCTGAGGGACAAGTAAGAACAGAATTTATAAAATTCAGCTCTTAACAGTCTTCATACTTTAAAATCAATTTTTACCATTCAAAACACCAGAATGAGGCACTAGTCCCACGTGCATCTAGAGCAAGGAGCTGATCTACAGTTATGTCAGAGGCAATTAAGATCAACAGCTTAACAGCAATTAAGATCACGTTACAGTTGCACTGCAATGGTTTCCCTAATCCTTTAAAATATGCACATTATGCAATAATATGGCAACTTACATCATCAAACTAAGACCACTCACTACTTCAGAAATTTGTAGTAATAAAACTTAAGTTTGTTTCATTGTAGAAATGTTGAGATCTCACATCAAAGAGCTCCCAAAATATTAGAGAAAACACCTACACATCATTCTGATAATCAAGGAGTAGTTCTACAAAGAAGACAAAAGGAAATCTAATGGGACCCAAAAATACAGAGTGTTAGAAAACTGAAACAGGTTTTTGATGAAACAATACAATATTTTTACATACCTGGAACCAATCAATAGTACAGCAGTTGATGAGTGATGGAAACTGCCTCAGACGATTGCGGAAAGCGTCTCCAATGGGGCTGAAGGCCACCACAATGTGGAGATTTTCCTTGCAGAAGTTCACAAAAAGTGCAAACAGGGTCAAGGGACTGAGTTCTTCACCTTTGCCAGTCTGAGCTACTGCACGAACACCCTTAGGAGTAATACATTGCATTAAAAATGTTACATAATTTCTCATTAAGTACATCCGAAGTCCCATAGCAACGCTGTTAATGACAGAATCACCAGGAAATTAAATTTTTTATTGCAAATGAAACGGATAAAATAAAGTAGAAAACCAGAATAGGATTGTGCTGTATATTTATCTGTGACCCTGTCACCTCATTCTAGAAATGATCACATCTGCTGCTTTGAAGAACTGAGAACAGACCAGAGAAAAAAAAAAATCCATTCTAAGATGAGTTCCAGAAGACACACTAAGATGAGACAGAGGTTTAAGACACATTCTGAAAAGTCTAAATGCATAATTATTTCCCTGAAGAAATAAAAACTCAATGCCTTCTAATGATAAATAATGAGAACTTTTTAGCTTTCATATTATATTAAAATATACTGTATTTACCTAATTGGAGAGGAAGACTTACATTTCAAACATCAAAACACACTCTATTAATTAGCTTACCACAAACAGTAATCTCTCAAAAGGGGAAGAAACGTGTAGATTTGAAACTAAAAGCTGCTTTATAAAAGTATTATCCTCAATTAATTTTGATGAGGAAATTTAAATGAGTAAAAATCAATCTCTCTGAGTAGAAGTCTCAGGACTATGAAATTCTCTCTAATGGTGTCCTACTGCCCTAGACAGAGTCCATAGACAAAGGCAGGCCATGAATGTCTTTGCTCTAACTGTTGAACGAAACATGATGGCGTATGTTCTTCTCCCACACAATACACTACAAAAATAACTCTGGCCACAGGGTATTTGTGAATAATCCAAGTTCTCTCCATGCACAGCAAAATGGGTTTGTGAACAGAATGCCATGGCAGAATTACAGTTAGTACTTGGCATGAGCTACTCCATAGTCTACTAATAACCAGTTGATTTATCTAAGGTCTCAAACAGATGAAATAGAATTGATTGCAAATATCCAAAAGCCACACTTCACACTGAACTGACAAAATAGCATAAAAGGGAAGTAAAATAAAAAAGAGTTTCTAAAGGTACCTCTGTAATTTCTTGTTTTTCATCTGCTGCAAAAAGATTGGGTACCTCGCCAGTGTTGAGAACACTGTCGACGTCTTCTAAAAAGCTTTCTTCTTTAATTTGTGCATCTGTGAGTAGAAATACAGTCTTCAAGCCTTTTACACCTGCACTCCTCAGAAGTTTCTGAAAATGTAAGACAGTTAAAATATTGTATATGCCAAAAACATTCTTCTTCTAATTAAGTCAGAATGCAGAGAGGTTATTAATACTCACTTTCAGATCTTCTCTCCACTCATTTGTCCCATAGCTCTTGGAAATCTCTGGTTGAAAAACAGACATTCTGGCCATGAATGCAGCCAGACGAGTCAAAGACTGCCGTCCACTTCCTCCCATTCCAACCAACAAAGCATTGCCCCCCGGCTGCTTCAGGATCCGGCTTATCCGAGACAAATGTTCCAACATGTACCTACATTTGAAAGGTGTGGATTACCAGAGTGGCAGAAATATATTAACCCTAATCACATTTCCAAAGTATCTTCATGTCAAGTTACACTGGCAAACAGGAAGAGGCAGAAATCTCCAGCAACAGGGAGGAGGAAGGATTTGTGACCTCCTGATCTGTCTCTGTACAGATAGCTCTGCAGCTCTGCCTTGCAGCTCTGGCTGATCCCAAGTTAAGGTAACAACTGAGGCCTGTAGAGTCTCAAATTTCCCAGAAGAAGCTGCAGCACCAGCTGGGTACGGGCCCACTGTGGGGCAGGACAGCGGAGCTGACAGGGCTAGGACTCTGACATCCTGCTCCTAGAATCCTGGTCCTTGGGAAATGAAAGTCCAGTGGCTGCAGGCAGAGCTGACATCCCTCTCCCCTGCTAACAGGCCTAGCAGAAGCACAGCACCCACCTGATTCGAGGCACAGTGTTTCAATAACAACTAAAGAAAATACTCAAAGACCCTCCTCAGGAGAAAAAAAAATTCACTATTTACTTTCAGATAGAAAAAGAAGAGGCATAAGAAAAAAAATCAGTTTACTTCCATCTGAAAAGGTGTAACACCACAAACACGTCTATGGATGCATTTAGGGGAGGACACATAACAAACCCCACAGTCCTAAAATCTGAATATACTGAATTATCAACCACTGCCTAAAGCTCTTAACAATACAGATCATACACACCTGAAAACAACAAGGTTCATTCTGGTTTTCTGGCTTTGATTATATTCATCCAGACACTGCTCCACAACTTCACCGAACTCCTGAACGTTTGGAATCTCGACATAAAGTCTTTCATCTCCCTCAAGTTCTGGAACCATGTAGTCACCAAAACACAAACTTCTCATGTTTTCTTCAGTTACCTATGGTAAATATTCAAGAAATTATGAAGCTAACTTTAATATTTAATGAACATATTCTTCATTGAAATTTTAGAAAATAAACGAGAATTTAGACAAACATCTCAGACACTTGAACAAGCACTTCAAAATATTTTGACTCACAGACAACATCCACAAAATTCTGTGTCCTGTATTAAACTATATCCTTATTCTTAATTTGTTCTTAGAAAACAATTGGCTCAAATAGCTACTAATCATGTCATAATCGTGGCCTTCAGATTACACCAAATTTATGCAGATATATATCACTACCAGATACTACTTTTCCATAGCAGAAATTTGTGTAAGTTTACTCACATTTTGAATGTCATACTTTCTGAAAAGAATGTTTACATGAAACACTTACGCTCCAAACGATTTTCATTTTTACTTCTTTCCCCCGAATGATGCCATTTTGCCAAATTCAATTCAAACTTTCAAGCACATTTGATCCAAAATTTCACCTGTGATTGAGTAACTTCCTAGTCCTAAATTTATAAGAAAAGCAATTACATACTTTGTACTTACGTACTGTGATACTCACAGGTGTATTTCCTTCCTTCAGGTGTGCAAAAACCTTATCAAATGCTTCGTTGAAGTGTTCTTTCACAATATCTTTCACTAGGTTGAACAACCAGGCTCTATCACTGTCTTCCACTAGACGGTCATAGAAGACCCGAAACACCTCGTGCACAAACAGCCGAATCATGACATGTTTGTTTTCAACTGAATTCCTCTTAATGAGCAAACAGCCCAGGATAACACGGGAAAAGTCACGCAGGTTGAACGTATAATGAGATTTGGCTGGGGTGGGCAAAAGATTTTTGATGGCTTTCTTATACACCTTCAGATAAGAACAACAAAATCAACAAAACAGAACACCAACTAAATTGTTATCATAATTCTTAAATGTCTTCTAATGTAAAAATATCTTCTAATGTAAAAACTGGGAGAGGAAGGAGGAAAGTGGAGAGAGTGCGTTTTTCATTCTTAGTCTCTCAGAGAAGGAACTTTGGAAGCATTGCAATTTTGCTTTGCATGTGACAGCTTCCTCTTCCTGTCAGACCCCAAAGAGATTCCAGTCTCACCCACATGACATTATGTGGGACAAGTACCACAGAGCCCACTTTAACACAAATTCAAAGACCATTTTCCTAGAATCAGAAGGTTACTGCAGTAATAAATACCAGAACAACCTTGTTGAGGCAAATGAAGTTGTATGTTAAAAAGAATAAAGTATTTTAAATCTTTGCTTCATCAAGTAAATTATTATAGAGCCAAAGGAACTGTAATGAACTAATTGAAGGAAATTCCCATTAAAGTATTTGCCTCTTACCTCTAAAGTGGCAGTGACAATTTGATTCCCAATAGTGGAGAACTCCAAAGAAAATTCATTAACCCTTAGGTAAAGAGCTACTACAGTAGAGAAGATGCGGATCAGTGTCTCGTCACTAAAGGAATTGATGGTGCAGATGTTGAAGTGTCGCAGGAAGCGAGGAGTGACGGGATTCCTCCCACCACCCGGAGGCCCCATGGCAGCCAGTAACTGTATGTCCACCAGGGAGATTCTGGAGGTGTCCTTCAAATCATACCTTCAAAATAAAGTGCAATGGAACATTTAGATACAGATATAACACTGCTGTTAGAGCTTAGATGCATTGATATTATAGAATACTTTCCATGCATGACATAGTTACTTAAAAATATAAAAAAATAGTGTGTAGTGTGTAATATTACCTATATTTGTATATATTTCATATTTTTAAAAACCAAAAAAACAAAACACCTCCCCAACTAACCAAAAAACAAGTAATCCTTTAACTGTGTGTCAGTTAATCTCAACATTTCAAATACTGGCTTGAAAGAAAGATTTGTTTAAACTGGGTTACATAAAGCCTGGCATGAAATTTTGACATGAGTATTGAAATTCTAATGTGGCAAGATATATTGTCTCTATCCAAGAATAGCAAATATTTGAGAAGTGTCTGGAATTATAGAATAATGCAAACTGGAAGAAACCTTGTGTTCCAATCTTCCAATCTAAGCAAAGTTAAAAACCTCAAAACAAGGTAAGACCTTCAGCTTTTTCATTCCTATCACCAGATCTGATTTCATTGTTAATTTAAAAAAATAATATTTTGAGATGCTGTTAACAAGATTTTAATGACTAACAGAATCATGGAAGATAGGGAAAACCAATGTAAGGATTAACACCAGAAGTTTTATGTAACTGCATATATATATATAGATATATGAACAGAAAATTGTCAACTCACTTTATGGAGAAAAAAAAGAAACTGCACTAGAAAAATAAAAACAAGCAAAAACCCAGACACAAAAAATAAAACTGAGGTGTAAATAATGAGATATATATATAAATACATATATATATATATATAATTATAGCAGCAAATTCAACAAAATATTTTCAATTGTATTTCAAATAATTACCAGAATCCATGATCAGAGAACTGTCTTAAAAGCTCTATAGGAGGCTGTGCCCCATACTTCTCCAGAGCAGGCATATTCATGTCATCTACAAAAATAATGCACTTCTTCCCCATGGGAGGGCCAAAGACTCCTTTGCGCCTCTTGTCCAGCCTGGCCATAATAATGTTCTATGATGCACACAGGAACAGCAAAATCACAGATTGAATATTCACACACTGAATCTTTTTGAAACTTAAATGATTTGTTCTGCTGACCTGGGTCTGATTGGCACTGGTTCGAGCTGAAAAATTAATGAAGAAGGGAAAGTAACGCTCCTTTTCCAAGTTGTTCATCAACTTGTCCTTGACATA
>WEKX01009592.1:108620-137660 GCA_013390025.1 Pitta sordida
ATTATGTGGGACAAGTACCACAGAGCCCACTTTAACACAAATTCAAAGACCATTTTCCTAGAATCAGAAGGTTACTGCAGTAATAAATACCAGAACAACCTTGTTGAGGCAAATGAAGTTGTATGTTAAAAAGAATAAAGTATTTTAAATCTTTGCTTCATCAAGTAAATTATTATAGAGCCAAAGGAACTGTAATGAACTAATTGAAGGAAATTCCCATTAAAGTATTTGCCTCTTACCTCTAAAGTGGCAGTGACAATTTGATTCCCAATAGTGGAGAACTCCAAAGAAAATTCATTAACCCTTAGGTAAAGAGCTACTACAGTAGAGAAGATGCGGATCAGTGTCTCGTCACTAAAGGAATTGATGGTGCAGATGTTGAAGTGTCGCAGGAAGCGAGGAGTGACGGGATTCCTCCCACCACCCGGAGGCCCCATGGCAGCCAGTAACTGTATGTCCACCAGGGAGATTCTGGAGGTGTCCTTCAAATCATACCTTCAAAATAAAGTGCAATGGAACATTTAGATACAGATATAACACTGCTGTTAGAGCTTAGATGCATTGATATTATAGAATACTTTCCATGCATGACATAGTTACTTAAAAATATAAAAAAATAGTGTGTAGTGTGTAATATTACCTATATTTGTATATATTTCATATTTTTAAAAACCAAAAAAACAAAACACCTCCCCAACTAACCAAAAAACAAGTAATCCTTTAACTGTGTGTCAGTTAATCTCAACATTTCAAATACTGGCTTGAAAGAAAGATTTGTTTAAACTGGGTTACATAAAGCCTGGCATGAAATTTTGACATGAGTATTGAAATTCTAATGTGGCAAGATATATTGTCTCTATCCAAGAATAGCAAATATTTGAGAAGTGTCTGGAATTATAGAATAATGCAAACTGGAAGAAACCTTGTGTTCCAATCTTCCAATCTAAGCAAAGTTAAAAACCTCAAAACAAGGTAAGACCTTCAGCTTTTTCATTCCTATCACCAGATCTGATTTCATTGTTAATTTAAAAAAATAATATTTTGAGATGCTGTTAACAAGATTTTAATGACTAACAGAATCATGGAAGATAGGGAAAACCAATGTAAGGATTAACACCAGAAGTTTTATGTAACTGCATATATATATATAGATATATGAACAGAAAATTGTCAACTCACTTTATGGAGAAAAAAAAGAAACTGCACTAGAAAAATAAAAACAAGCAAAAACCCAGACACAAAAAATAAAACTGAGGTGTAAATAATGAGATATATATATAAATACATATATATATATNGTTCGAGCTGAAAAATTAATGAAGAAGGGAAAGTAACGCTCCTTTTCCAAGTTGTTCATCAACTTGTCCTTGACATACACAGATTTCCCGGTCCCTGTTGGTCCCACCAGCAGCAGTGGTCTGCACAGAGAAAGCACAGGAACTGAGGAAACCTAACATTGTAAACCGAATGCAACTCAAAATCAAAGGTTTTACTAACTTGCCCTTCTCTTTCCACCTCTAAAAGCATTACATGCCTGAAGAAGAAACTAAAGTGTTTTAACATCTCCATTAAACCTCAGAATTTTAGTTTATTCCATCAAGAAAATGGGAAGAGAAAGAAACATTTCTCATTCCCTCATTCTATGGGAATACATGGGAGTTAAATTTCTCCTGAGAGATGTTGCATTAGTCCAAACTTCATACAGATTTCAGTTCTGGATTTAACCTGAGGCTGTTTTGTTTTTCATTCTCTCATATGATCTGACCAGGGCTAATATAACTGATTTTGATATGATTAATCAAAGGGAAAAAAAATAAAATACAGATTTAGTTACCAAAGAAGAAACAAAGTAAAAAAACTTTTCAAGCTTTCCTAACATTCTCATTGATCAGAATGAGAATACTAAAACTGGATTATAATAAAGTTTCATAGAAGAAAACCAAAACCCAACCTTGAGCCAAATTGTGTCATTTGTAGTAAATGTCTATTTTTAAAAGGCCAAATAAACTTTGAAGGTTTGATAAAATAAACTTAAGGGAAAGAATAAGAGACATTTCTTCATATGACCAATACTTCAGGAATTTGTACTGAAGCAACTTACTTTCCATGGGGAATGAAGAGCTCTAACAAAAAGGTGTATCGCACCGTGTCCATAGTCGGGACTATAATATCCTGAATCTTCACATTTTTATCACTGTAATTAATTTGTTCAATAAGTGCATTCCAATGAACCCAACCTTTGCTGCCTTTCAGCTAGGAAGAAACATAGGTGTAAAATAGTGGTGTTAGACATAGGAAAGGTTTTCTCTATTATTTCAGTTTTGAAAAATTAAAATAATGAATTTTAATAAATTAATGAACATTCACTGTTTCAGAAGTGCATACATTTATTTCACCAATAAAGTCCTAAAGGACATACCTAAACTTAGACTTCTTTCTTTTCTTAAAAATTTTGTTCAGCAAAACAGCAACAAAAAAACCCACACAGAAAACTACACCAAAAAAACCAGAGAAGAACATTTCTAATAGACTCTATAAACAAAATTGAAACATAAGCAAACTGCCTATGGCCTTAATATCCTGCTTCCTTCTGGACAGTCCACATTATTCTTTCTATATGAAAGCAGACATGAGTCTGTAGCATTAGCTATAGAATAAATATAATGCGCCAGTTTTACAAATATAACTGAAATGCACATCTTGTTATTTTCTAAAAAAACCTGGTCAGTACATCATTTGAAAAAGAAGTGAAAAATGCACTGTCGGGTTTAATTCAACACCAACACTTACAGTGCCCAACAAGCTCTGTGAAGTTAAAATATCCACCTGAGCTGTGTTTTCCTTCCACTCCTACTGTAAGAATCTATTCAGTGAATGCTGAAGCACCCAAGCCTACCTCATACATGTAGTCATAAACCAAGCCTTTCTCTTCCAAGGGACACTCCCATTTTCCCACACTAGTTGGTACAGGATCTGTTGTGGATTTCCCAGACAAAATATCCCTCAAGAAATTATCAAAAATTATCCTGCTGTCACCATCACAAGTCCCACCAATGGACCAGACTGTGGCAAAAGCAAAGCAACCCTGCAGGGGCAAAAAGATTAACAGGTGTCTGAAAAATTGACACGTACACTTTGTACAGTCTGTTAAGGCGCACAATTCTGAAAAATACTGTTAAGCAGAGAGGTGTTAAAAATTGTCCTTGAACAGCCCTGGTCTAAAGAGATTTAGAAATCTGATTAAAGACAGAGCACATAAATGTCTTACTCAAGGATGAATATATATATATATATATGGATGTGTGTATGTACATGTGTATGTATACATACTGACTAAAGCATTATGTCACATGACAAAGCCTGAGAAGAGTTCTAATCACAAATCAGGATCCAGGAATTTTCCAATTCAATTTTAAATAAGTTATTTTGATTAGTACAATTACTTTGAAAACTGGCATGTGCAGCAATAAATATATATCTTTCTGCAGGTTAAAAAACCAACCATAATCCAGGCACGGATGCTTTTGTTGGTGGGATCTTCTTGCACAGTTGGACAAATCAACATTTCAAAAAGCCTTAGGAGAGCTACTACAACATTGGTGTCGCTTGTAGGTACCAGCTCCTAAGAGATTCAAAAGGCTGGGTGTTAACATTTGACACATTCAGTTTTGGAGCTAACAAATTGGATCATTAGCTAATTATGAACAATTATTAGAAGGCAAGGTATACACTGACTTTTGCTCCAAAGATCATTTCCCCTCCTCGATCCTTGAAATGTCAAGATCTCAGGCTGTTAATCATATCCATGTGACCACTGCAATCACACATCTTAAACCAAAACAAAAGCCACAGAAGTAACTACAGCAACACAACAGAAATTGTAAGCACCGTGTCACACAAGTTTGCAAGGAACTGCACATACACTTCCCCAAACATTTGAAAAAGCAGTTCCCTGTTATCTTAAAAGAAAAAAACGTACAAAATTCTCTTGGGGAGACTTTTCACTTACAGAAAGATCTTAAATGCTTACTTTACTTTTGAAAATAGGGTGCAAAACTATGATCAAGTTTCAAGTCTTAGCTGACATTGTCATTCTAACATTCCAGACTGGCCCCAAGAGCTTCACACTCATTCTAACTGCTCTTGTCGTGATAGAGCAGTGGCTCCCTGCCAGGGGTTACCGAATGAAAAAGGCCAGTGACTACCATAGGAAAATACGGCAAAAAATACCTTGCACTGTTTCTGACGGACTTTTAATGCTGGTGGTATCAACCAATCAAAGAGCCTCTGCAGAAGATCTTGGTGTTCCTGTGAGTTCAGAGGTTCAGGCAGTTTATTCAACCAAGAGGTAACAAGTGGCCTCCAGCCCAGCTGAGAAGGTTCCAAATAAATCATTCCACACCGACTGACTGTAGCAGGCTAAGGGAAAATGGTAAACTCATTTTATTGTACATTTAATGCATTGAACTTTGGTTTATATTTTCATTAAATACAAAACTTACTGATGCTTGGGAAAGATCCATTGTTTCAAAAATAAGGGTCATCTGAGGGGACATTTGGATGACTTCCCCACTCATCAAACAAAGCTCAAAGGAAAAAAAAATCACATGCAAGATTAGAAAAAATTATCCAGGTCTTAAAGTTAAGAAGTTATCTCTAATTTTTATATTCACTTTGAGATTCCCAGGGCCTATTTACAGAAGTGCTGTAAGGTTCCAACTTTGACTTCATGAGCCATTATTTTGAAAATACAACCCTTTGTGTCTTGGGATTGTCTTGAAATGTAGTAGTGCAGGTTTAGAAACTATGGGATTTACATTGAATATAAGTCATTGTAAGTTTTGAAATTTAAATTTCAAATATTTATGTTACAAAATTACAATATGACCTTAAGGAAAGACTATATCTTTAATCTCTTTCAGCAGACTTGATCTTGTGATTATGATTCCAATAAAGTAAAATTAAATAAACAAATAAAACAAAGAAGCTTACAGCTTGTCACCAATGCCACCTTGCATTGCCCTTTTCAAACGCCACGCACTGTAGTTTGTATGTGTGGTTTTCTATGCCAAAGAATACATATTTTCAAAATGTCACATTATTTTATTTAGGCCTTTATTCCAGAGGCTGATACCTTTTTGTTGTCATCCAGAACTGTGTTCATGCTCTCTATCCACAGAGTGTCGATCGGGCCATCAAAGATCACCCACTTGCGCTCGGGGGTCTCGGACAAGGCAAATTCCCGGAAGGTTGTAGCGACCACGCCATCAGTCCACTGGCAGGGACAGAGGTGGGAATAGGAAATGAGACACACAACACAGAGTTCAACCCTTGCTTCCAGGCACAGAAACCCTTCCCTTTGCTCCCCATTATCCCTCCCTTCAATTATTATTCTCTTGTCTTGCACACAGCAGCACAACTTTGCAGTTTCACTGGGGGTCTTGCAATATCAGCAAATTTTAAAATAGAGGTTTTTTCACTTGAAAAAAATATTGCAACAAAAAAGACCAGCAATCTAATTTACTGAAACTTAGGTGGGCTTCTGCTCTGCCTTGCATCTATTTGTCTCCAGAGGTACCCTAGTTTTCACTAGTTCACATTCACTTCTCCATGTTGTTCCTTCTCCAAACTTGGGGACCCAGGAGTTCATAAACCTTCCAAGATAGCTCTTGCATTACTTTGATTATACTGGTTAAGAGCAGAGAAAGAAGTGAATCCAGTTAAGTTTTATATGATTTCCTACCATGAATGCAACTATATTGGGACAATGACCTTCAAAATTGTACTGTTGGGGGTTTTTCTTCATCTTTAAAACTATAACTGCATAGATACTTGGTACTACATATTTTATATGCTAACTAAAAACAAACCATAAAAAGTATTAGTCAAAATTTAAAATTGTGTTCTCATCCGCATTTAAAATACTAAAATTATAAATTTGATGGTTTACTACCTAGAATAATGGATGTCTGACATCCATAAGAAATGCTATTTTTGAAACATACATTACCTCATGGGATATCAGATCAAACTGCCCAAAAAGCTGACCCATAGTGATTGATTTTGGGTTCACAGTTCTAAAGATTACTTTCTCTTCTTCACCATAACCATGCTCTTTCATAAGAGACAGTGTATCTGCCAACACATGGAGCACTTTGGTCTTCCCAGAGAAAGATTCCCCTACCAGCATGAAGCTGTAAGATGAAAAAAATCCCCAGGATTAATAAATTTGTCTTGCAATTTAGACATTTACAGATCACATGAAGGCCAACAGTATCAACCATATGCTTGAAGCTAATTTTTATTTAATTTTCAAAAAGCAGAGCAAGTAAATTTGCCATGTATATACAAATCAATGTTTCTGCAAAAACATTTCATTTGCATGTGCAAATCTGGTTGCACAGCCACTGAATGCATGTTGGCATCTAAAACTTAGATTTTATGACCACATTGATTTATTTGCTGAACGAGATTACTTTCAAGTTTCATTTCAATCTAGACAGAGTTTATAACACTGGAAGAACACAAACAGAAAACTTTTCTAGTCACCCAACAGAGGGATGTGACTAAAATAATGCCTCACAGAGGTTAGTTAATGAGATAAATATTAATGGTTAATACAGTTATCTACATATTTCCTCCACACAGTTGCTATTCTGTAATAAAAGCAAGGAATTAAAATGGCATAGATCTGATACTGATATTTTAATATAGACAAGCTTTTACAGTCCTAAGTCTTCACCATACTGATATCAGCACCTAATATCATCATACATACAGTGTTGAGAATCTTACCCATGTCTAACAATCATCATTTCATATGTCTGAATCATTTTCTGCAGAAAAGTTTCTACAGGTTGGACATTATGTCTATTGCAACACTCCTTGGCACATTCCAGAAAATCCTAAAACCAATACAGATCATAATCTTATCACTGTTACAATTTAACTTACTGTCTTGGACTACAGAAGAACAGTCTATGCTTATCAATAAGGGTTTTAAATTAATCAATAACTGAAATGCTACTAATCATAATACAGGAAACTTTCTGGAGAAAAAAAGTCACTTCTCTACTTCATATCCCAGAATAGGATTTAACTACAATTTTTATCTTGAAGAGAAGGCATACCACCATCAGGAAACCAGCAGCATGCTTTGCTTTCATCAAGATTGTAGTATTTACTGAACCTAAAAGTTAATCCATTTTGTCTTTTCCAACATACTGATCTTCTTCTCAACCATCGTCCCACAAAGGACCTATGTTTTAAGTGTTGCTATAAATAAAATACAATCAGAAAGCTTAATCTCATTAAATCATGTCCAAAATTAGTGAAGAAATCAGTCAGAGAGTCTAAAATCTGGTAAATCTCCAGGTCAGTTTCCAATCTGTAGGACACAACCCTTCTGAATGTAAGGGAATTCAGATGTGGATTATATTCAGCACAGATAAAAGAATTTACTTTGGTATTAAGTCTTACTGTAAATATTCAGCAACTTTCCTCATCTTGCAATAACTCGTTGTATTAATTACACTTACTCACAAAGCAAATCTCCCCAAACCTACCAGCAATGATTATGGCCAAGGAAAAATCACAAGAGCACTTACATTGTAGTCTGCCTCGGGAAGCTTGATGCCAGGAAATAAATCGCTAGTTATTCCCATGAACAGAGGTATATCATGGGACAGAAATTTGGGCTCATTCACATCTTTAATCGACCTAAGAAGCTAGAAACAAATATACATTTTACTCTTCCTGTTAAAAGACACAGAATAAATTGTTCAGCAACTAAAATAAACTGTAACAAAGATCAATGCATTAGGTAATGCCTTTGATAAGCAGTTAAGCTCAGCTGTGCAGTTTGTGTGTGCATTTTATTATCTTCACTTCACAAACTACAAAATGTGGATCAGTGACATGACAAAGGTGGAACTGCCTTGAATTGAATGCATCCATAAAATTCCTTAAAGAAGGATTCCTTCAGGGACTCACCAGTATATCTTCATCTTCTGTGGGAAATTTCAGCTTTAGATTCCCAGCAGCCACCAGCACAGCTTTGACTGCTCTCATGCCATAGTCATAGTGGTACTGAGAGGAAAGCTGCTCTGAACAGAGCCTGTAGGTCATGACTATCTTCACTGACAGGGACTTGGCGTTCAAAAACCCATATGAATAGAGTGAAATTTCTGCTATCAGAGCATAGTTAGGAACCATCATGGCTACTGTTCGGAAAAGAACCTGAAATAAACACCCAAAGAAATATCTTTAAATAATTAACAACTGAGGAATGGAAAGTAATTCAGAATTTTTACAGGTGATGGATCAGTACTGATCCCATCATGGCATTCCTAACTGGGAACAGTAAAAGTGTGTTCACTGAAGTACTGCTTAGTATGATAAGATGAGATGTAGATTATTTAAAACAACTACACTGGAAAGCAGTGGCCTGCAGAGCATTTGGGAACCAATGAAATAGAAGAACTATCAGTGTTTGCAGTTTATGACTCCCTAGGAAGTTAACCTAAGCAAGCTGCCATCGATATCCATCTCAACACACAATCCAGTACAGACAACTACAAGACACTGTTGCTCCCAGCATTTTCCCCCTCATCACTGCCTCAGTAATGCAATTTTCCCCTTGCACAGACACATCCAGCACAGCAGGAAGGAAGAAAAATGTGGTACATGGCAGGTGAGGGAAAGCACTTCCTCTCTTTGAGCCATCTGCAGTCACTGTGCTCCTCATGCTGCATTATCTCTGCTTTCAGTGAACAAAGCTCATGTAGCCAAAACAATCATCTCAAACACCTTATTTCATCAGGTAATCTAAGCAAATTCATTATGTCTATTAAGTGTTGTTTGCAAACATCCTTTTTAAATAAGACTACATGTGCAACATAAAAATACCTCCATGAAGCATTTTTTCCAAAATACCCATCCATGTCACAAAGTGAGCAACCAAATCTGATAATCTACCCACAGCCTGAGACTCACCTTTAGCCTGAAAAACTAAACATGGAAAATACTAATGAACATAAGAAAACCAAATATATTTCAAATTCCTTCAAAAAGAAGTACACAGGAGGAAAGAAAAAAAACCCAAACAAGCTTAGTATGTGTGAATCTTATAACAAGTGTATGTTTATATTCTAGCTGGTACAGTCTGGATTAATAGCAGCAATACACGTGGCCCTCAATTTCTCTGAATAAGCAGAAACCTCTATTTTAATCTTTTACCTTCAGATTATCTGGAAGCTCAGACCGTCCTGCATAACCCGGATTCATAGTAATAGCTATGAAACAGTTGGGGTTAAGCTTGAGCTCAGTTCCCTCAAAATTAACTGTCTCCATCTTTGTCTGAATGGCTCTCTGGATGCAAAGGATCTGCTGTGCCACCACAGACAGCACCTCCAGTTCGATGCGATTGAATTCATCAAAACACGCCCATGCACCTGATGAAGCCAAACCCTTGAAAAACTGCAAGGGAAGAAAGAGAGTAGTAATATTGCTAACAGAGCCATAAAGGACTCAAAAGAAGCTAAGAGTATCATGTTGGAAGCTTAATTACACATACACAAATACAATTATGAAACTAATATCTAAGCCTGTTTAGATCACAGATCTGTCATGTACTGAAGAACAAAGCCTTTTCTTGGTTCTAAAGAAAGCTAAATCAGAAGATCCCAATCCCTTGAACTCTTGTTTCTTTCAGGTTTTAATTAGCAACTTAATAGGATTTCATAATGCACAGAAAATGAAACATGCAGAGATCGGTGTGTAACACCCAAGGGCAGCAGATCAGAGGTGCCACATTTGTTTCAGTGTCTCTGCAAAGCAGGGATCCTACAATTTTCATCCTAAAAATAAAATATAAAGTGTATTAATTTTTTATTTACCTTTCCCATTGCCAGGTAATCAAGGCCATCAGAGCAGTTGAAGACAACGCACTGAACAGCAAGAGCTTTAGCCAAATCTTTGGTGGTCTCTGTTTTACCTGTCCCTGCTGGACCCTCTGGGGCACCACCGAGGTTTAAATTAAAGGCTCCAATCTAAACCACAGAAATAGTTTATGGAAATTATTTGTACTTCTTTCATTCAAAATTATCCTGAATTAAAACAGTAAAGTTAAATTGCATTAGAGCAGTTCAATAATAAACACCCCTACCAACACCTCTCCCAAGAGCAGGGATACTAAAAAGTTGCCAAACTAGTACTAGTATTAGGAACAATATGATCACAAGTGGATCCTTCTCCTCTTAGTTTAGCAACCACAGAACATCAGAAAAGCACTCATAATCTGTTCTCATAATCTATTCAGCAATAAAATATTGGGTGCTTTTTCTATTTGTGATATCCACTACAGAACAATCCACAAATGTTTCAGTCAGGTTGATGAGTTGCCCAGATTTGTCATTAGGAGTTTCAAGTTTAATGTTCTAGAGAAAGTACATACAATCCTTGAACCCCTCATTTTAGCAGACCTAGCAGGGTCTAACAGCGCCTGTCTAAGCACGGCTGCAATGAGGAGTGTAAGGAATGCCGTGGCACAGCAAGTGCCGTGCCCAGCAGGGCACAGCGGGGCCATACCAAGGTGCGGTAACAGCGGTCTGTAAGAGGGGTGATGACCAGGCGCGGGGAGTTCCCCAGGTACTCGTAGGCGTATTTCACGTTGCAGTTAATGATGCACACACAGACGTTCTCACTTTCCCAATAGTAGCGGAGCTGTGCAAGCCACTGGAAGTCTGTTTCTCTCTGCACTCCTGATAAACACAGAGTTGAAAGCAATCATACAAGATAACTGGATTTTCTATCACACTTGAATTCAAAATTGATTGAAATTATTAATGTTGAAGCTCATAGCCAAATACAAACCCATCTTAAAACTGTACTGTTTTAGGCAGTAAAATCCAATTGGTTAAGTATTTTTCAATAACTATATGTAAAGAAACATGTGAAGAAAAATGTTTGTTTTGAAAGATAATTACCACTTTCAATCATTTCCTTGATGACATCTCTAGCATGAACATCAATAGTAACCAAGGCACCCAGTGTAGTCCTTGTTTGTTTTGACAGTTTTCCTCTTACCAGCTCCACAATATCATTAAGTTGAAGCTGAAGTGTTTCATAATAACCCTTCAAACCCTAGAAGAGAAAAGGTAATTTTGAAACTGAGTGTAACACAGTTCCAAGTGTTCCACACTTCTTCATGTTGACTAAATATCTTAAGAGATTGCTTACTAAGCTATTCTTTTACATGATCATATCTTTGCACCAACATTTTTCACATTCATAGTTACAGATTTATGTTGCAAAGCGACACTTAAATCTATGCTTGCTCTAAACAAGAATATCCAAGTACCTGCATGAAAAGTACATAAATTCATCTATGTCCAACTCATACACTCATGATTTTTAAATTTTATTTTTATGTATTAGAGAAAGGTATTTGATTAAGCAAACGACATCAACTGAAATGAAACTTTAAGAAAGATTGAAAAAAACGTATGCATTAAAGTACCTCAGATCCACTGCTAAGAACTTCATGTACCTCACTTGTCCAGTACATTTGGGACACACACAATACTACTTGTCCAGGCCACTCCAGAACCCACCGTTTTCTTTCAGTCTCCAGATATGCCTGAAAGAGTTAAATAAACTATATAAACAAATATATGTGAAAATGTATCATTACATAATACAGAAACATAAAATGTGATCCTACTAATACTCTTTGCTAAAAAAAATACTATTTTCCTATTTGCAACACTCAAGTGGACTTTTAAATACTCTTTCTCCCATAGATTTGCAATTTGCTACCCAATAATTTTAAAGTTTCTTGCAATTATCTTTTCATATTACATAAATATTCACAACTTGTTAGCTTCATTCAAAGAAACATTTCCTGTCTAATGATTTTCTTTAAGGAGGGAGAAAGCATATTACAAGTGTTGCACTTGTAATTTGCAACTAAAGAAACCTGAATTATTTACATCAGGTGATATATCCCATAAACAGTGTTGCTGCCAAACTTTTAAAAGAATTTTTACCCAGTGTTATACAAAAACAATCTGATTCTTATTCAAAATAAACTCTAAATATAAGTCATGTTAGTTTGGTCCTGGCTCCATAATTTCATCAGCTTCTATGTTGAGGAAGAATTTTAGAAAGCCAAGAAACAGCCATGGAACAAAGATAGGTTCTACACCTATGAAATGAACACAAACCCCATACCAGTCTTGATCTGGCAATAACATCATGTATAGTCTTCAGCATAATATCTTCCACTTGAATGAGCCACTTCTCCACTGCACCTCGAGCTTCAGAAGTAGAAATGGTTGAAATCAGTTCTATGCGCTCGCCTTCCGAACTACACATTCCTTTAATATCCAAATTGTGAAGGAAATCCAGTTTAGCAATGCCTTCAAAACACTTCTTCAGGTGGGGCTGAACTCTGAGAGGATCCTTAGTCTCTGACAGGATCTCCAACATTTCATCATTAGACAAGAAAAAGAAGCTAAAATAAATTAGAAAAGAAAGAAAAAAGACAACTGTATTACCAAGCTACTTTTAAAACTGACCTTATTCACAACAAAATAAACATTCAGAGTCTGTACTTTTTAAGTAGCCAAAACTCATCCTACCGGGGAAAGAAGAGCCGTTTTTTCTCAAGGTAAGCATTAAGTCCTTTCATGATTTTGTCCAGGAGCTCATTACAGGTCCGAAGCTTCTCTGACAATCCTTCCATGGAAGTAGCAGCAAGAACCTGTAACAAACACATCCAAACTCTCAGTTATAAACGAGACACTCCAAACAGCAGAAGTTAATAAAGAACAGTGTGACTTTGTTCCTAGAAAGCCTAGACACAGTTCATTGTACACATTCTGAAAACAAAGCATCCCCTCCAAAAGAAAAAGTGAAACAAGCTACTGTTTCCTGTTAGTAATGTATATTCTCCTTACCTGTGAGTTTTCGGCACAAAACTTCATAATCTCTCTCCAGCATCTATCCACAGTCTGGAACTGACGCCCCTCCTCTGGCATCTGTTGCATGATATCCTCAGAAGAAAAAATGGGTTCCAAATAAAGCCACTGTGCTTGCACTTTCAGCCATTCATCAATGTTCTCCTGAATGTGAATTAGGCGACTTTCCCATTCCTTAATAAATTTTTGAAGAATGTTACCTTGATATTTTCAAGCAAATAATGTTAAAGGCAATAAATCAGGAAAGGTAGACACTGGTAATCTAGCTCCAGAAGAGAAAAAAAAGCTGTCTACCATTAAACAAAATGAAAGAAGAATATTTAGGAGTAGTATTTAGGTTCTAACACATACATGGAAGTCAAAGGAGCTCAGAAATTTTATCTCCTTGGAAATTAATTTTCAAAAATGCAGTTATCACTTCAGTGCTATGAACTTTTAGCAAGTTAATAGCTGGGCAATACCAAGGAGGCCACTAGTGACAAATTGTTTCATCTCCCCACAGTAAGGACTCTTGCACCTGCACTACAGCAGGGACACAAGAACACCAGAAGGGCCGCATTGCATCCCAGGAGAACTCCAGCCAGTCCAGTATCATTTTCCTAAAGTGACAACAGCAGACATCTCTGGAGCAGTAGCTGGAGAGGCTGCCTATAGAGGGGAAATTCTCCACACGTCCGCTGAGCCTGCTTGAGCCTGAAGATCACCTCCATGAACCAACACAGAACTAGGGAGGGTAAGTGCAAAGCCATAGTACCAGCTTCTGTCCTGCAATAGTTCTGGTGTTAGCACCATAAACATTGCTCTAGCCTTGGAAATACAAAAGCAGGTGTAAAGCACTCCCACCACAGTTCAGAGGCCTGATTATAAAGCCTTCTCCCAGCCACCAAGAAGTTTCCTAGAGTTCAAAGCATTATGGTTCATCCAACAATATGGTTCAAAATCTCTGTCAAACCCCCAAGGAATAAATTACTGAATGTTGTTATTAACAATAATAGAAACATAATTTCCAGTTACTAAGAAGCAAGGTTAAAGACATCAATGGAAATGGTGATTTGCAAAGGTTGCAAAAAAATAGTCATGTTTTCTTGATTGCACCTGAATCTGAATGGAAGAGGGAGTTCTCAGAGAGAAATAAAGTGAATATATGAATGACTCATACAAAACTGAAAAATTAATGAAAGCATTGCATTAACAACTCAAACATTAAAGTAGCAATACAATTGGTGTACTTTTGCACAATAGTTATCCTACAAACAAAAATGGTTGGAAAAAAGTACTGATTGTACCTTGATTTCTTTCTCAAAAGGTTTAATGAAAGGTGATCCTCTCATTGTCTGAGTTTTCATAATCTGATCATCAAGAAGAGCCTGAATATCATCCACTGAAGACAGAATATGAATATCAGTGTCACGGTACACATTTGTATTGAAGGAAATTGAATCCCAGGTTTCCATCATGGCATGCATTGCTTTCTCCAAGGAAAATTCCTATTTAAAAAGAAAACAGTTTGGTGTAGTCACTGAACTAGATTTTGTCCGACTCATTAATACAATACATAAGCTTATCTAGCTGAATAAGCTATTTTGCTCTAACAGCATAAATTAATCCTTGTTGTTACTTTTCCTAGGTATATAATGTTTGAGCACACAGGAAGGGGGACACTTGGGAAATAGTCATGAGGTAACATGAGATACAAATGTTTACATGCACGTCACTGTCTCACCAAATCTCTTTTGTAGCAAGTCAGAGTATTCACTAAGAGACCTAATGTCGTATTTGTCACTATCGAATTACCTTGCTTGCACCGACACTTATAGCTGAAAACTCTTCCAAATAAGGAGCCAGATTCTGCTTTAAAACTTTTCTCAGGGTAGTTCCAGAGTCTGGTGTTAAATCATATCCTGCTATACTTGACATCTGCTGCCAATGACGTTCTCTCAAGCCAGGGTTACAAAAGATTGTCACAGTGGGGACATTCTCCTAATTCAGAAAAGACATTTATACAGTAAAAATTGCCATATGCATTATTTCTTAACTTCTTAATAATCTTTGATGTACATTTAAAATTCCACTGCAGTAGCTGATGACAGGAAAATCTCTTCTGGAAAGTACAGATGGCTCCATTCAGTTATTTCTAAGTAATTACATTAATTACTGAAGAAGTATACTGAAGAAATATAAAACTATGAAGCATCATCTTAAAAGAAAAAATGAACAATTTTTTCAGCAATATTATGTTAAATTTTGCTTCCATTAACATAACATAGAATCCCATGTCAAAATTTCCAACTGCATCCTTAAATATTTCTTTGCATCCAAAAATTACTTTTCTCCTGCATGAGTTTGCTTGTTATCAATTCACATTCCTAGAAATAGCGATTCAGAGGGTGCTCTCTCTGTCTCTCTGTATTAACAGCCTCTGACACTGCACTATCCCCCTGTACTGAGCATTTTCCCCATAGAACCTGATATTAATATCCCCTCCTTAATCTTACCTTGAAGTCTTTAATCTGCTCCAGAACTGCAGAACACATTGTAAGAGTTGGATTACCCTTTGGTTTGTCTCGTGGTGTCTTCTTCCTGTCCTGCTGAACTTTCTTCTGCTTTTGTCGCAAGAGTCTTGACAATTTATACATCTCTCTATAAAACTCATCAAGCTCAGCCTCCATGCTTTCCCCATTGAGTTCCAAGAAGACTCCATCCATCCATCTGAGGGAAAAAGCACAAGCTTATAAAACAGAATAACAAGTGTATCCCACAGATATTTAACATTTTGTTTTGCAACACAAACAAGATGTACATTAATAGTTACTTAAAGCAAAGCTCTTCTTTCCAATTATCACCATTCTGTGAAAAATTCTAATGCGCAGCTAAATGAGGTTTGATTACATTCTTCTGCATTTGCGTAATTCTCTCACATCTGTCGCATCCTGAAACTCAGTAACTGCATGAATTGAGAAATAAGTTAACCTCTGGATAGAGATCAACATAGCACATTTATAAATACACTAGGTCTTGTATTTTCAAAACACCCTACCCAGCACTTTGGACAGCTGATAGGTTAAACACACTGTTCATTACATACAGTTTATAAGCTTTCTAATTGAACTAATTGTTCCTTCCAATTCAGGATTTCATATGATTCTGTGATTCTGATTACATTTAAAAAATAAACTGACATTTTTTTCCAGCTGAATTAAAAATAGCAAGCCTAGTATGTGGGTTATATCACTATTATACTTGGATTGCTAAAAACACATTAACAAGAAAATGAATCCATATTCTACAGCTGACACAAACCAGACCAGCGTGAGCATTTTTCTCACTCTCCCTCATTACAGTATAAAGACCTGAACTACCTTTTTTCTGTTCTCTGCCATTTCAATATAAGATTGAAGAGTTTCTGATATGGTTCTATATCAGCTTTTATGTTGTTTAGGACTGGGAAGTCACTTGGTTTCCATGCCAGCAGATCCGCTTCTTTATTAATAAGAGCTACTGTTTCATCAGCCTCCTGTATGGTTTTCTGCAATGTCCTCACATCAGCCACATACTGAAATCAAACAATTGTACGACTTGAGAGATAATTAAACTATGCTCTGAACAGTTACTAAAATATAGTATGCCTTCATGTTAAAATTCTGGCAAATGTGAGTTAAAAACTTCTCTACTTATCCTTGAGTAGATAACCATGAAGAACTCAGATGAACACTATGAAAAATAAAGTTGGTTTTATCACTGAATTTGAGCATTTTCAATGTATGTGAGCTTTAAAACTCACTCCTCTGGGAGGCAGGCACTCATTTGTTATGTACCTAAGGGATTTTTTAGCTTAGAATTTCTGTCTTGTGCTTTGAAGTATTTTGTTTTTAAAAAACAAAATTGCTTACCAAGCACAAATATGATATAATCCAATTACAGTGCAAGACATGGTCTGGCAATTAAACAATACTGCTAGAAATTCACAAAGTTTGGGAGATGTGGTCTGCTCTTCATTAGCACAACAATGAAGTTTTGAGGTTCATAGGAAAAAAATCAAATTGCTACCAAATAGCTTCTGAACTGCTGGTTTTTTCCCTCAGTTCCCCAATATATCAAAAACAGGAAAGGAAATTATTATTCCACTTAGGTAATTTGCCAATAACATTACTGGTGCCAGAATTCCATGCCTTATGCAAAACAGAGCAAAATAAATAATTCACTTTATCATCTGTAATACCTCAGCCCTTTCTGGGATCACCTATCAGCTCATTCAAGCAGAGTTTTATAGCAAACTCTCCTCTAAAGAAAAATTGTGGGTGGGGGAAAAAGTGCAATTTTTATGATCTTATTCATTGTGGTAAGAGGATAATAAATGTTTTAGTTCAGATTCGTTTAAATGACTGATTCCTCTTAAGCTTTTCCATGAACACTGTGTGTTAAACACACAAAACGTTTCTACCCATTTTATGCTGTTAATCAAACCTGTTGCATGCAATCCAGTTCTGAATATTCTTCTAATTCTGCCACAGAACGTGCCAGATTGCCTAACTGCTCCTGTAGGCTCTCACATTTCTCTAGTAGTTCCTGCTCTGCTTTCCTTTTAGACTGTTCCATCAGCTAAAAAAAAACGAGTATTTTTTAAATGACAAAAAGGCAATGCAAAGGTGGTTTAAAGTCCTTTCAATGAGTAACATACATATTAACATCTAAACACTTGGTACAAGCAGATGGAAAACTAATCATACAGATAAGCTCTTATCCTTAACAATTGACATTTCTTTAGGAGTTGCCTTCCCTGTGTCCCATTTAAGTTTGTCCAACCTCTACAGGTTAGCCTGGAACCCTTATCTCAGGAAGCACAGCCGTCAGGATTGCCTTAAAGCCTCCTTTGCAATCAGACTAAAGACCGGAATGTATTACACTGAGAAAAATAGGAGTATATTCTCATCTTTGGGATTCAGCATTTTCCTGCCAAAAAGGGTCACCTACAGCTGTTGAAAGCCAGTGTAATCCCACAGGTACCTACTGCTGGAAAGGCAGCAGTTCTAGGATATAAACCACTCTAAAGCCCCGGGTCTGCACACAGGAGGGTTAACAGGACATCAACCACNAAAAAATTTAGAAGAAATTATTAAATCCACGCTAAATTGCTATAGAGAGGCAAGAAAACACTAAGAGCCTTGAAGCCTTGACTTACTGTGTCATAGCTAGAGACAAAAAATGCTAAGCAAGATAAATGCAATGAAGTGGAAAAGAAATCTACAGTCACACAGAGAAAATGAGATGTTGAATATTTTCTATTAATGATTGCTACCTAAAAAACACTGTTCCCCCTGTCCTTTTTTTTTTTTTTTTTGGAGAGAACAAAATATCACTTTTACTGGATGACTTTCCCTCCAGGCACTGAGTCTTCCTAAGAGCCTGGCAGTTACATTTCCAGTACAAGACAGTGCAGTGAATTTTCACCTTCCTATGTTTTACCTAGTACTGAACACAAATAAACTACCAGGATAATAAAATTCACTTAAGTTTTTAAGCTACAGTGACAGTTTTAAAACTTATCCGCAATAAGTCCTCTTCACTAAAAGCTGTTACAAAAATCTGGAAATACATTATTTATGCTTGTCTAAATTAGTATGGTTCATGTGACGTGTATATACATTTAGTCTGCTGAGGAAATAAATAGCTTAAGTAAAGTGAGAAGTCAAACAAGCCAAAATATACCATCAGCTAAGAAAATGCTCTTACCTCATCATGCTCTTTGAAAATGAGATTGATCTTCTTTGGCCATAATATAGCTGCTGTATTTAGTTCAAGGTCTTCAGGAGTAAATAAAAAAACATCTAAGAAGTAATTCATTTGCCGACAGCGCTCCTATTAAAAGAGATTTCACAAAACTTTAGATATCACAAGTCTGTTTAAAGTATGGAGGAGGACAACATTATCTATAAAGATAAAATAGAAATCTACATTCCATGAACTTTTCAGAATCCTGCTACTTCAGCCACTTGAACATTAACATTCAAAATATATGTATAAAATGATTCAAATCCCTGCCCTGTTTGTGAGTTTGTTTCTCTATATATGAGTCCTATGATCTGTAAATCTGTAAAATGCACTTTACACGTCTGTTACTTTCACTGATAGATTTTTAAGCACCCCTCAAGTAAGACTCCAGGTACAAACAATAAACTGAGTGTCCTACAATCTTCTATGATTTAGTGAAAGCTGCATTTCCTCATTGACATGAAGAATATATGGAAATGGGAATAAGAAGTAAAGGCATATGGCAAAGAATGAGCTGGACTTCCCACTTCTGTCTGAAGTAAAACAGTTTATTCATACATGCAGCATGATGAAAATCTCTGCACTGCAGAATGAATTCTCTGTTTGTATAGACCAGCATGTCTGACAAATATAAAGAATTAGAGGACAGTCACACACCTTGTTCCTTAGCAACAGGTCCTGAATATCTTTGGTTTTGACCCTCTTTATAAAATCCTGTGTTTCCACCATTTCTTCTGTTGTCTCAGGGACTTTTAATGCACATTCCTGAATGGCTTCAAATTCCCTGCATATCCTATGGATTTATTTTAAATAAAATACAAACATTCTAAGATTTTAGTTTGACAGGCTTCAAGCTCAGTTTCAATGGAATTAAAAGTTCAAATTACTTCTTTAAGTGTCACCCACACACAAATTCCATTATTTGTGAAATTAAAAAGGGAATACGACCAGGTCAGTCTAGAAAAATACTGTTTACTGACTTGCAATAATTGCTTTGTTTGGATTTTGGGGTATTCTTCTGAAGGAAATGCTTTGGTTACCTGTTAGTATTAGTAAATAAACTTTAGAAATGTATCATTAGTGTACACACAAACACTTTCCTAGTACCTATTTAGTCATTTTAGTAATGTGGGATCACTACCAAACTTAATATAATTGTTCATCTTAACTAAGAAATTTAATGAAAGTTTACTCACGACCTAATCTGTACCTGCACATTAAGCTCCTGTTTAACCAAATCAATACCCTGTGGTAAGTTCACTTGTGTAGAGAATGAAGGGAAGGTGGTGGATGCAATTTGTCTTAAATTTAGTAAAGCTTTTCAAACTGTCCCTCACAGAAACCCTCTAGAGGAGTTGTGCAGCTGTGGGGTGAGCGAGTTCATGGTGTGTTGGGTGAAGAACTGACTAAAGTGTGGAGCTCAAAACATCACAGCAAATGAGGCTACTTCTGGCTCTCAACTGTTACCAGCAGTGCTGCTCAGGGTTGACTTCTGTCCCATACATGTATTTATCCATGATTTGGATGCAGGACTTCAGTGCACCATTACCAAATCTGCTGATCATACAACTGAAAGGTTGGGACACCTTGCAGAGGAATCTAGAAAGATTGATGCATTTGACTGTGATTAATGGGGTGAAATTTAATGAGTTAAAATGCCAGATTCTGCACCGAGCATGGAGTGATGCCTTCAGAAATGGGAAGGAGTGGCGTAAGAGCAGTCCAGCATTTATTATGTAAAAACAAGTCTAGCTAGTCTTTCCTTTGACAGTGCTGTAATATTGTAATTCACACTTAAAAATCCAGAACAGTAATGAAGTCCTTTGATCTTTTAGCTCCCCCAAGATCCAAGTCTATTAGTATGTTCTCCTACTTGTTTTTGAGACTCAAATGGCAAAAAAAAATACAACAGCTGGTGTGATCTGAATGAGATCATTAGTTAGCCATGAGTGTTCATTAAACAGAAGTGTAGTATATTTACAATTCTTCTACATGTTTCTACTATGCATTTAACACAAATAGCATTCTACTTACTTTTCATTTTCCTCTCTGTAATCTGCAATTATTTTGTCCATTAGCATTTTTGCAAGAGTGTTTGCACGATTAGCCAAACCTTGCTTTACATCCTCACAATTCAAACAGATCATAGGGAAATAAATATTCTCTGGTAAACTCAGGATTTCCTTCTTGAGGGTGAAGAATTCATCTATGAGCTTCAGAAAAACATTAAACTTTACATTTCAGAGCTGTTGTTTAAATATATGGTTACCTGAGTTAGTATTAGATATTGAAGAAAATAAATAGTATTTTCTTCTATTTACCACAGATTTTTCAGAGAAAAAATCACTTATAAGTTTGTAGGTAGTCCACATCATTTTTAGATAAAGGCCAAGAACCTGTTATCCTCTATTCCCTTTTCATTATTGCTGTATAGCAAATATATATATATAAAATGTAGAATCAAAACTTACAGCAGTATATTCATCAAAACTGTGCTGTTCTGCTTCAAATGTTTTTATTTGTGCCTCTGCAGTTCCATCTACAAGCCAGCCATACATTTCAACTACAATTCAATTACAATGTGTTAATATCATTAAAATGACAGCAAATTACTTCTTACAAAGAAATGTCACAATTATTTACACCCTCTTCTATCACTCACCATAGTTTTCAAAATGTTCCTGTGCGCCTTCGAAGTTGTCTCTGATGGATTTTTTCAGAGTGGATGTGGCCCAGACTTTGATGTGCTGAGGAAGCTCAGCATCCACAGTTGTGGTGCCTCCCGTCAGCCAGGAATGTACTGTTGGGATGTTCTAATGGAAGTGCAATTTTGGTTACTTACATTTTAAAAAGAAATGCAAGGATATAGATATTTTAAAAGTAAGTTTCAAGCTGCAGAAGTCACTACCAGAAAAATATGAAACTAATAATGACCAAGGTCAGGTGCTTCTTACACATGTAGAATGACTCTTCCTGATCCAAAAAGTTGAACAGGATACACGTAAAAGGAAAAAAAAAGCTACTCCAATCTTTATATTGTATGTGCAAATATACCAAACCAAAACACTTCTCTAAAACCCCAGTATGTATGATGGAAGACTAATACTCAGTTTACAGGGATACATCCCAAGGCCCCAGGAAGGCTCTGTTCCCTGGAGCCACAGACACATTCCCAAGACATCAATCTATCGATACTGTAAGTTTTTGTTTTTCTTAGAAAGAAAAGGAATATCATCAACTCTTACTTTCCTTGTCTTTCTCTGGGGACTTAACCATTAATGCAAATTTATTGTAAATCATTACACATATAATTAATGTTATTATTATTATTATCATTGCACACCCAAACAGCAGACTAAGACAGTCAGTGGAAGGGGCACCAATATTTTATGAACAAGGAACTACAAAATTATTTTCAGAGCCGTAAGTGCCACTGGGCATCAAGATTCATGATCATGAACCTGTAGAATGTTCATGAAAAATAAATACCACAGGTTTCATTCTGCTCCCATTGTCATGGTAGTCAGATTCCTAAATCGCTGATATTTTCACATACTGAGCAACTTAACAATTATGTACTTTAATAAAGACAAAAACACACCTGGAGAGTCTCTCCTATACATTCTACTACAAATAAAATTGATTCTTCTAAGTCTTGGAAGCTTGGATAAAACTCAATATTATTTTCTTCAAGAGTCAAGTCCATCTTAAATAAAGGCAGATGATTTCTGTCTCCAGGATCAAAAAGTTTCACAAAAGCTTCAGTGGTTCTTCCCAGTAACTCTTTCAGCTAGGTAACAACAGAGATCACCTGTTAGTTCACAGAACAAAGGCTCATCCCACTTTCCATTCATGTAGTAAGCCAGGATTTCCATTCATTCTAGTTCTGTTGGACAGATTTATGGAAAACTGAAGCAGTGTGACTTTTTCTAATAACTCCATGGGGGATTAGTCCCAACCCTTAAAGGATGTAAATGAATGAACAAATAAACATTTCAGTAAAGTCCATGGTCTATTACCCACACATGCTTCAAGTAGAAATGAAAGATCTGGAACCTCTGAATTCTTTTCTTTTTTTTTAAATGACAATGATTTGATTAGATTATTGCTCCGTGATTTTCTACAAAGTCAGCAGTGATTTAACCCCACCACGTTCATAATGGAGACGAAAGCTGTTTACCTGATTAGACATCAGCACAGTCACACAGTTATAGAAGGAGCCAACCCGACCCTGCTTTACACCATCCAAGGCCTCCTTCTGAGTGAAGAGGCTGACAACACTTTTATACCACGTGCCCAGTATCTCCTCTTCTGCTTTAGAACAGCCGAGAGATGCATCAGTTTTTAAAGATTTACAGTCAATTGGTCCTTTCAATCTAGAAAAGAAAGTTACAGGTAACTTTATACACAAATTAAAAAAACCCAAACAACATAGAATAAAGTAATAGTAATAAATACTGTATTACAAATGTATTGGTTTTTTTAGCAGAAAGCAGAGTGAGAACTTACACACCACTTCAGTAGACTATAGGAAGAAAAAAAATTAACCCGAACTCCAGGAAATACTGAAGAGTTACCAGAAAAAATAATGAGGAAAAATATATTGAAAACTATGAAAATTTGAAGTTTCAAGATTAAACATAAAATTTAACTGATGAAAACCAGGTAAGTCAATTTTTCAAATGCTACTTTAAACAGACTTCTGTGGGGATCACAGCATTAAGAATAAGTAGATAATGAGGAGACCTTTATGGAACTGAGGGCAAAATATAAATCTAAAGGGCTGATACTACCAGCAATGTAAATACCAAAAAAATACATAACAGGAAGAAGAAAAGTCATATGTCATAACACAAAGTAACTTATTCAAAGTACATTAAATGACACATCAAATAAGTTTGTCATATAATTTCCCTGTGATAAATAATACAATTGAAAAACTTGTGTTTGCCAGCTTCCAGAACCCATAGGGGTTAATAATCCAGCAGAACAGACTTTACCTGGAACTAGAGAAATCCACTATAAGAAAGGAAGAGAATGCTGCATAACCAAGATCCAGTAGAGTTTTCATTGTGGGATGGAGAATTTGCAAGGTGGAAAGGATTTGATTCTTTGCTTTGATAAAACTGTTATGCCACGAACTAGAAAAATCCTGGCCTCTGAAAAAAACCCCCATGAAAACCAAATGAAAACCAAACAAATAAACAAACAAAAATTTAGAGCTCAAGCAATACTTAAATAAAATATTCTTACATATAAAAGAAGTATTAAAAAGCTTATTCCCCAACATGAATAGTTACTTTAATGCCACACACACTGCGTCAGGGGAGATTTAGACTTGACATTAGGCGGAACTTTTTCACAGAGAGGGTGATCTCTCAGTGGAATGGGCTGCCCAAGGAGGTGGTGGAGTCACCGTCCCTAGAGGTGTTTAAGAAAAGGTTGGATGAAGTTCTTGGTGATATGACCTAGATATTAGGGTAGGATGAGGTGTTGGTAGTAGGATGGCAACAGGTCAGGTCAGGTAACAGGTTTGACTAGATTAGATTAGGTAACGGGTGATAGGTGATAGGTTGGACTTGATGATTTCTATGGTCTTTTCCAACCTTACTGATTCTGTGATTCTGTGATTCTGTATGCTCTCTATGATGTAGTGGATGTCAAAGATGTTCTGTCTGATCAAATATATTTTATCCTCCACAGTACTTTCAGATCACCTGCTCTTCCAGCAGCTCTTTCAAATGTAAACTCTTAACCACATCAGCTGCTATCAAGAAGCCTTTATCATCCCTATTTTGATAGCTCACATTCTGGTGCTTCCGCAAATTGTGCAATTCAGGTATTCATACTCAGCCCACCTGAATTCCTCTTCTGTTCTGGGAGAGCACAAGGTTTCATCTCTTAACACCAGCGTCACATGAAACCTTGGCACATGTGCAGCTTTAGCACGTCAAAGTACTGTACAGTGCTGCTATGTGCCAGGAAACTGCCCTGTACACACACACACACACTTCATTCCAGAGGCAGCTGCAGGCTGACTTTGGTGTCTGGGCACTCGGAGACAGTGGTTTCAGTCGCAATCATTAGTGCTGCTCTGTGTAACTGTAACGGCACTAACAGAGCCCTGCCAGCGCTTAACCATTGCAGAGCATTCAGGTAAGACATGTTGAAATGCAAGATCCTCTACAGATGGAAAAAGATGGCCCATTAAGGGATTTCAGAATTAATGTTGTGCCATAACTCTGTTCACGCTGCTCAACAACAACCCAGTGTGTTTTGCCAGTGGGTTCTTTGATAACTTAGTCCACTCACAGGGGTAACAAAGGCAAAAGTGCCTCCTCTTCCTCTTCAAGTCCTTCTATACCTGGTTTAGGAAGAACACTCCGCACTAAGTTAAAAAATAAAATAAATTAACATAAGAAGAAAATCATGCCATATTCAATATGCACAGGACTTCCTGTCTTTCTCCAGGTTCAATCAAGCACCCAGTAGCACAGAAAAGTAACTGTGCCACATTCAGAACACATTCCCCCAACAGTAAATCAAAAGTCACACCTTCTGAGTACAGACTTTGTTGATGGTAACTTTGTTTAACATAATTACAGGGAGACACTGCGTATAATTATCCCACTGATGACCTTACAAAGAGGTTAGTCCCATGTTAAACTGTATATTTTTAATATTTTAAAAATATCAGCCACCTACAAAAATATTGACAAAATTTGGCTCAATTTCAGATTTCAGATACTATAAAAGTAAAAAAAAAAAGAATACATGACTTCAAGGGAAAACACTTAAAATTCCAGTTTATTGCTCTTTTTAAATGGTTCCAAAATTGAAGTGAGTTGTATGAATGATATCTGAAAACAGTAATTATTGTTGCAGATTTTTATTTCAGGCTTCCTCATGCATCAAAACTACCATCAGAAAAACTTATGCATGTGTTTGTGGATGAACAGCTTAAAAGCTTCTGCTCCTGAAGAGAAAGAATGACTAGAACATCAAAAGTTTCTGCTTTCTTTAGGAGCAAATAGTGACATTGTCTTGCATCAAATTAGCTAAATCAGTTAAAACCTTAATGAAATAATGCCATCAACAATCAACCTTTTTGACATGAGGTCTGCAGCTGCCTTTGTCACAGCTGGAATTGCAACTTCAGCCCATGAACTTTTTACTGGTCTGAATAAAACAAGTTTTGCCTTAAATGTTACGGCCAACACACATTTGATGAGGCAGAAAAAGATAAAATCATAGTTAATAACAAAGATCATGCCTGGCCAAAAGAAAAAAATTAGAAAAATTATTTTCAGTGCGAGAATATGGAACTGTTTATAATATATATACTACCATTACTACAAACATGAGTAATTTGTGGTACTTACACACACATCTTCTCATGCTCTTTTCATAATCCCTTACTATCTCCCCTAAAAGCTCCTCAGTGAGCAGCTCTCTACCTCCGCCTTCCATAAGGGGCTGTGGCACCAAGGTGAGTATGGACATGAGCCACTGCTGGGGGATGGGAATCATTGGATTGCTCTGCACACGCTCCTTCATGAAGAGGTAGTTTATCTGAAAGGACAATGTTGTCAGAGGTCTAATAATTGGCTGTGTAAATACTTTTGTGTTAGGCTTGACAAAATTCTCTTTCAGAGAGCCACAGAGCCTACAGCTCCAGGGACACTGGCTCTGGGAAAGGCATGCCAGGAGGATCATGGCAGGCCACCAACACTGCTGCCTCCACACTTTCTGTGCCTGGGCCACCCACGGCCATGGGGATCCTCAGTGGCAGCGTCAAGGTGCTATTCTGCTTAGGGCTCAGCCAGAAAGCCCATGGTACATCCTGGGGCTGCAAAAGTCATGCCAAGCAGATCACAGCAGGCTGCTGAGTATACATCCATTTTTGTACAGGCAAATGTGTAATGTGTGACTTCTAATGGTCCACAAGATGACATTCCTACTGTGCTTCTGTTCCATGTTTGCCCATCAAGATTACCTTTTCCTGTGTAATCACTATTGATTGATATAACCTACTCAGCTCCTCTGAATAGAGATAATTTACTGTCCTACTCCAAAGAAAGCAGATGGAAGAATTTAACTCACTTTTTGTTGGTTTTCCTCATCATCCACCTGTATAAAAAGAGACAGAATATTGTTATGTATTAAGAACATATAAACAAACAAAACTATCAGAAATCTAAAATTTAACAACTATGATTCCTAAACAGAGACTTTATTCTGTAGGTGTACAGGTATCCATTTCAAGGGGACTGCCTGAGCGCATGAATACATTTACAAACTACAATAAGGGTTGAGATAAGTATTGTTACTTAAATTCTAAGAAGTTAAATAAGTGTCCAAATAACAAGGGACTAAATACATGACACTTAAAATACTAAAGAAATACTTTCTCACAATGGAAGGCAATCCTGGGATAGGAGGTGCTGGATCTCTGTGAGGTGTTTCTTCCATGGTTTTGTGATAGACTTTAAGAGCTCGATCAATTCTAAAAGAAAACATAGAATCAGAAGTGCAGAAAAACTACAAATAGCACATTAAAAACAGATAATGTTAACATTTTAATCAATGCAATCTGTTTTTTCATGATTACCAACTATTTGATCACTAAATCTCGCGATACATTAAACAAATGCCATTATTATTTGTCAGATGTCAAATGTGCAATGTCTCTTTCATTTGAATTTCAGCGTATCTTGAACTACATGAAACTCACAGTATCTGATTAATCATTTTGTGCTGCTCATTGCTCCTCCGGTACGTCAATAGTTTTTTCTGGAAGGGTGTCATATCGGATGTGACTGACGAAGGTAAAACCATGGGAGGAAACAAAGTTCTCAACGTTCGTTTAATGGGAGGTTCTTCATCTGAGTGCTCCATCTAAAACCATAACAAAACCAAGATTCTAGAATACAATCTTGTCCAGCAAGCAGTTTAACACGCTCCTGTAGAGGCTTAAGAGGCTGACGGTCGGGTTCCCGTGGCAACACGACGCACAAACTCCCAACTGCATTTCTACAGGTTCCCACAGGAGAGGAGAAAGCCAAAGCCACCTCTTGAATCAGTGCTGTGTCCGAAAAACGCATTAAGACGGGCGGCTGTGGCTGCGCCAAAAGATACAAAGCTCAGCCAGAGCCACCCAGGAGGGGATCGCCTTTTCCCAGCGCGCCCTCAGCCCAGCAGGGTCACGGTGCTGTGCTGGCCCCACGGAGGGGCTCCCCGATCCTATGGAAGGGCTCCCCGATCCCATGGAAGGGCTCCCCAGTCTCACCTCTGCCGGCGCCGCCCGGCTCACAGTAACAGTGCGGTTGCCCCGGAGCCGAGGCCGGGCAGAGGGGCCGGGCTGTGAGGGGCTGCTCGGCAGCTCTCCCTGGCCGAGGAGGTCAATCGCTCTCATGGTTTAAAAAAAAAAAAAAAAGAAAAAAAGAAAAAAACCTTACCTTGGCCGTCCCGTTCTGCCGCGGGGCTGACACAGCGAGTCCCTGTGCTCCGGCCCTGCCCGTACCAAGCAGATTAAAGCCCGCCGTGTTCCAGCTCACACCAGGAACGCTGGGGGAAAGTATAAATATTGTAATTATAATACCGGCAGGCATTAGGTGGCTGTTGCTAAGCTTCTGCTTTTTGTACAACTACAAATAGAAACGTGAAACAATTCCAGAGATTTGCTACCCATTTGCCCATATTTGACAGAAAGGCTTTAAAACGCTAATTTTGTGTCTGTGTGGGCAGAGCCTCATGCGCAGAGATGGCAGGAGCAGCGGGAGGGAATGATACGGGAATGTTCTGGGAATGTTCTGGGAATGTTGTGGGAATGTTCTGGGAATGTTCTGTCCTTCCAGAGCTCTGGGCACTCTCCCCCCGCGGTCTCCCTTGATGTAGTCAGTCTAGTCAGTTTCAGGTCCCAACCCGGACATAAAACGTTTCCTCCTAAACAGAGAACAATCCCAAACCCTTGATGTTAAATGATTTGTCCGTTACAAGTTTGTAGCGGGGGCGTTATAAGGGAGAGCTCCCTCGCCTCGGACACCTGCTGACCGCCAAGCTGCCCTGAGGGGAGGGGACTTGGCTGCTGAGGGAACTGATCCCGCTGGTTCTGCGGGCAGCCTCACACTGAGCAGGCCGGTTAACCGTGAGGAGAGGGGCGCGGGGCACCGGAGCCACCGGAGCCACCGGACCCCCCCAGTGCCCTCACGGCCCCTCACGGCCCCTCACGGCCCCTCACGGCCCCTCACGGCCGCCCCTCCAGCCCCTCGCTCGGCCCCGCCCCTTGGCG
>WEKX01009592.1:137713-156339 GCA_013390025.1 Pitta sordida
CGAGCGCGTGTTCACGCCGTCGAACGAGCTGGTGGGGCTGCGGCTGAAGCTGCGCTGCACCCCCGGGAACGGGCAGCAGCGCTACGGGCCCGCCCGCGAGGTGGAGAGCAGCGGCCCCGTGGAGGCCGGGCCCGGCGCCTGCACCTTCGACGCCCGGCACCTCTACACCAGGAAAGTGTGCGGGCACGGCTCCGTCCGCGCCGTCTCCTACAACATCCTGGCCGACGCCTACGCTCAAACGGAGTTCTCCCGCACCGTGCTCTACCCCTACTGCGCTCCCTACGCCCTGGAGATCGACTACCGCCAGAACCTGCTCAAGAAGGAGCTGGTGGGCTACAGCGCCGACCTCATCTGCTTGCAAGAGGTGGATAAATCTGTCTTCGTGGACAGCTTGGGCCCGGCTCTGGATGCTTTTGGACTCGAAGGGCTGTTCAAGATGAAGGAGAAGCAGCACGAAGGCTTGGCCACTTTCTATCGCAGGGACAAGTTCAGCCTCCTGAGCCAGCACGACATCTCTTTCAGCGAAGCCCTGGTGTCGGAGCCGCGGCACAAGGAGCTGTGTGATCAGCTGGCCAAGTACCCCCAGGTGCAGGAGAAGGTGCTGCAGAGATCATCTGTGTTGCAGGTACCAGCTGTAACATACCTCCTTCCTCTTTCCCCTCTTTCTTTCCGCTTTCTCGTCTGTCTCCAGCCAGGTGCAGGCAGGCAGGTTTGCTGAGCGCCCAAACCTCAGAAGGGAGGTGAGGGATGAACAGTCTGAAACATCAGAACTGTCGTATGTTCTCTATCAACTGGGGTAGTGGGCGGAGCAGAAGAGGAACAAAACATTAAGAGACTTTACTGAACTGGATATATGGAATTCCCAAAGTTTGCTTAAAAAGTGCAATGTTTTATTTGTTTTAAAATGGAAGACAGCTGTTGAGATTCTGGGCCAGGTAGTGATTCCTGGCTGGTGGTACTGGCTGCCAGATTTTTCACTACTTACACTCATATGTCAGAATATGTATTTTATAAAACTTCAGTCTTACAAATTACTGTTAAATAAGTTAATTGAGTTTGCTTTAATAACACCACTTTAGAAAGTGACAGCAGGGAGAGAAAAAAGGTTGGACCTGTTTGTGAGCTTCCTGATGCCAGTGGGTCTGCCAGCAAAGCTGTTGTGCAAGTACAAGCGTGTAGGATAGAGGTTTGTCTCTGGAATTTCAGAAACACTCATTGCTAATAGTTCCCTAGTCATGGACTGAGTAAGACTAACAAGCATTTCCTTGATAACTGAAGTCACCTCTAAATTTGCATTCTGTTTAACAATTATGCAATACTACAGTTTGCTTCCTAAAACCAGAGATTTAGCTCCAGTTCTGTTACAGAGAGAATTGATGGGAAAAAATATTTAAGAATGGTACAGCTTTAATATTACAAAAGACATGGCCAAACCAGACACTGTCAAAGGAACATTCATCAAATACCTGGATGTATTGGTAATATTTTGGCTGATACCCAGACTTTTATATAGAAGCTCCCAAGTTGTTTATTTCTTGTAAGAATCAGGTTCTTTGAACTGGATTGCCATAAAGGCACAGTGACTAGTGCATTTTTTTAAATACAACCTATCTGTTTAAGACTTACCAAAGACTTGTTTTTATTTTTTTTAAGGTTTCAGTTCTTCAGTCTACAGCTGATCCTTCCAGGAAGCTTTGTGTAGCAAATACCCACCTGTACTGGCACCCCAAAGGTAATTTTGGCATATGCCTGTAGGTAGAATGACTGGGTTTGAAAAGGTTTTTCCCTTCCCTGGGAGAATAGATTTCCCACCATTTGTTTGCAGCTATGTAACCTTTTCTTGTGGAACTGAGGGTTTCCTGTCTTACTTCTTCCCAGATGAATCAAGCTGGACTCCTAGGTGTCTGTATATATTTATTTTCCTAGTCTTCCTGAGAGTCAATAGAATAGAGCTGGAAGCAAGGCAAGTCATGTTACATGCAATTCACCCAAAGAGCAGACCACAAAACAGAGAGAACCTTGTGTGTGCTCGTGGCTTCCCAGTCCTGTTGTACCTGAAGGAGCTCTGTTAGTGTACTGCCAGGAGGGCAACCAGACTGGGCCACTGGAGATTTTAAAAGACAGTCTCCTCTTTTGAGTTGGTTTTCTTTTGGGTACATTATGAGGATGATTGCTACAAAATGGGAAGCTGCTGCAATACATGTGTTCAAGGTTCAGATTTCTTCTGTGTCAGAATTTAAATTAAAACACTGTCTGCCTTCTCAGACTTTCATAGTCAGAAACTTCAGATCTTCTCTATTTATGAAAGCTATCCTAAAACGTAAGGTTGCTGTTTCAGAGCTATGACTGATACATGCTTCCATAAGCTACTTGGAAAATTGCTCCAATGCTGGTGTGCGGTGTTTGAAATAACACTTTCTATTCGTAGGTGGGAAAGTCCGGCTCATCCAAATTGCTGTAGCCTTGACTCACATCAAGCACGTCACAGGTGACCTGTATCCCAGTATTCCAATCATATTCTGTGGAGATTTTAACAGCACACCATCCTCAGGAACGTACAGTTTTATTAGCAGTGGTGTCATTGCAGAAGATCATGAAGACTGGGTCTCCAGTGGGGAGGAAGAAAGGTGCAGGATGTCTCTAACCCACCCTTTCAAACTGCTAAGTGCTTGTGGAGAACCTGCTTATACAAACTATGTTGGTGGGTTTCATGGATGTCTGGACTACATTTTCATTGACAAAAATGCTCTAGAGGTTGAACAAGTCATTCCATTGCCAAGTCATGAAGAAGTAACAACCCATCAGGCTTTGCCAAGTGTTTCACATCCTTCTGATCATATAGCACTAGTATGTGACTTAAAGTGGAAATAGAGCAGCTCTAGCGTGGTGCTTTTGGGAGGTTTTAGACCAGATATTTAATGTACCACAGGGGAACAGAGGTTATGGTGTGCTAGTAAAAGGAAAGCCAAAATTATTACCAAGAAATTCATGTGTTTAATGGTTCTACCAAATATTATCACATTGTTCAGAATACTTGCATGATAATCTCCCCTTTTTTATATGCTAATGGGAAAAATATATTTAAGACAGGGTTTTGAAAATTGGATTATAATATCTCTTTTTAATGGGGTTTTTAACAGATTAAGAATTATTTTGTTAAAAACACAGGAATTCAATCTGATTTGTAAGATGATGTACAAATTGAACCCTCCTTAATTCAAAACCAAACACAGAACCCAAAACCTAACAAATTGATTTAATCTCACTGTAATTACTGTCATTACAATTTTTTCTTAAATTCAGGAATTCTCTTGATCACTTACCATTACTATATCCCAACTCTTGAGTAAGTGGCATGAACAATGTACTTACCACCTACTGAAAAGATGTTCTAGATTATCAGTGAATAATCAATAATGGCAATAATCAGCCATGTTAAATTCAAGGTTGTAATTGATCTGGAAGCATTTTGCTTGCCCAGGTCACATGGGTACTGAGGTGAAATTGGACATGTAGAGGTAGGTTCTACTTTAAACATCTGTTCCTGCTGTAGTTTTGAGTCATTGGCAATAAAAGAAACACTAGAGTTTAAGACAACCAGCTCTGGATGGGAGGGGACTTTCTGTCAATGTTGTCTGTTTCCAGGTGAGGAGGGAGACAGAAGAGTTAGTGAGGTGCATTAGCTGTCTGTGCCTAAATCTTCAAAAACGAACACAAGTGACTTGCAAACCTTTATCACAATGGTTCTATTGTGCTCCTCTCTTGCATACAAAGGTAACCTGAATTTTTAAGTGTTATTACCTGCATTTTTTCCTTCTAGAAATAGCCTGGTTTTCCTTCTTTTTTAGGAGACAATTTGGATGTGGGGAAATGTGTTTATCTGTACCTTCATTAAATGTGTTGGAGGGGTTGAATTATTTAACAAGCTTCTTGCCCTGCATCATTAGTCCATAGGAAACAAAGAACATTCGAAAAGCATTTCACTAGATCTTCCTCTTTCACCTAATAAAGCTCCCTGTATCACTTGTCTGTCACTGTTGGAAGTTTGGGGGTTTTCCTACTTACTGGTGTTTTTCATGGCAAAAATCTGCCTGGATTGATAGAAGTTGTGTACTCTCTAATTGCACAACAGCACATCTCCATTGTGGTGGGCTGTAGGTGGCATCTGGGATTAACTCAGATGTTTATACACCAGTAAAACCAGGCAGTCACTCTCAAGGAGCCTGCTGCTGTGCTGAGGGGTGGTGGCGCTGTCTCTTGCCCTGGTACCGGCTATGCTGAGGCATTTCTGCAAAGCAGCACCTCTGCTCTTAGGCCTCTTCCGTGTTATTTCCAATGAAATTACTACTGGCTTTTGCTGCTGTAGGATCTGGGCATCTACCATGCTGATAAACAACTGCACTGGTAAAGCCACGACACAGGTTTAGCTTCAGAGGTCTTAAAAGGCTAGAAATATGCAGGCTCATAAATCTCCAAACACGTCTCAGACATGAGCAGACAAGTCTCATGAGCTGTCCAGTATTTTGTTACCAACTCTGCAAACAAGGCAAATCAACAAATTCCACTAATCTGGGAGTGTAGAAGAGTAAATGTCCTGTGCAAGTAGCTTTTTTTCAGCAACATAAGCAGTTAATCTTCCCTCTTCCTTTCATCCCAAACTCTCTACCAGACCCTGTTCTGCCACCTCTGAATTCTGGCTTCCTGTACATGCCATGCCAAATTAAAATAGTGAAGCAATCCATCTCAAAATACAGGGATTTTTATTTCTCTTGTCTGTTTTATCATTTCAGTTGTCTGTTATATCCTGAGCTGATTCACCATAAAGGTTGTTTTGCCCAAAGAACAAAATACAGGGTTGGAAGGGGACTAGGGGATCAAGGTTTGACTCAAGACTTCGACCTGCTTAAGCAGATCCACCACAGAACATAACACAATATATTGATGAAAGGGTGCTGATTGATTCCAACAGCTTCGCCAGTCTCATGTGTAAACCCTCAGATTGCAATTTTTGCCAAGTCAGAGTTTTAGTTAAGCCAAATGGTTCCCTTTTTGGGGATAAAAAAGGGAAGCAAAATGGAATGTGGCAATAAAAGATGTTAGATCATTGCAAGACAGTACTTACCCTGTAAAATGGGATCCTAGATACTTTGGGTGGATCCTTGATTAGTTTCTGTTCTTCCTTAGAAGGTTTAATTCAGTCTTGCATATGAGTTGAAGATAGTGCTTGTATTCTTCTAAACCACAAAGTTAATAATAAAAGTATTTGTGATTCATAATTAGGCGTCAAGATGCAGAAGTGAGGAGAAAATCTTGTAAACAGAATGGAGACTGTAAATCACCTACCCGGGCAAAGAATTTTTACTAATTTAGTAAGTGAGGGAAAGCTTACACCTGAGGATGTAACATTTGCAAGCATATGGCATCTTAAAGGGCAGAAAAATTAAGTGGATGTTCTGTTCAAGGAAAAAAAATCAGTATCAACACCAGGGAAAAGACTGAAAATGACTGTGTTACTGCTGAGTCAGAGGCCTTCTACAAACTGCCAGCCCTGAAAAAAAAATGAGTGGAGAAATAACCAACTTCATTGAGTAATGCAGGCTGGGAGGCTGGCAAGAGAAATGTCTCAGTCGCTGAGAACACGCAGTAAGATTGAAATAGTGAAGTTTGGAAATGAAATTATATTACTTGCATAGGCTAACTGCGCTCCCCTTGTAACCTGAAGGAACGTTATTTTCCTTCTTTTTAAGTACCCATTCCTTACAACTGCGTTGTTTTTTCTGAACTTGAAACATTCAAAATCTGTAACTTGCTCCTGGAGCCAGAAGATGGAGCTGCTCTGGGACAGACTCGCCTGGTACAGAGAGCACCTCCCTTCCCGGAACGGGCAGAGCCCTCCCGCTCCCTGTGCCAGTCCTTGGGCTGCTGCCTCTGTCTCCCTGCACACCACGGACACGGAGCACACAGGGAAGCTGGAATCCACAGGAAGCAAGTGGTGAGGGACAAACACGGCACTGGAACAGGCCCAGTAAAAGTCGATGGCCCTGGCACAAGACAAGTAATCCTTTACTATGCCCAGGAGGAAACCCGGCTCCCTAAGCTGCTCCCACAGACTCTCCAGTCTCAGTGTCCCACGCTTAATTAGTAAAATGCAGCAGAGTCTGACTGCCAATAACAGCATCATGTCAGGAACCAGTCAGACTTTTCTGGAGCGAGAATGCAGCACTAGGGTCTGAGTTAGGAAAGTTTTCTGAGGTCAAGGCCCAGAGCCCCCTTGGTCCCAAGCTGTACTTACACCTGTACAAGGTAACATGGTGCTTCCTACTGCACACACTGTGATTTTAACTTGCATCTTCGCTCCCCCTACACATCTGGACCTTGCCCAACAATTCATTATTCTTCTCCAAATCATGTCCAGAACCCAGATTTGCAGAAATCCTGTTCAGCTTTTCTCAGTGTTATTCCATAAACGTAAACTCACCTACATTTGTTCCTCATTCAGCAATCGGAATGCTCCACATCCTTCACATCAAAAAATTAGGTAGGATTCTCTTCTCATGTTTGTAAATGTGAGTGGGATCTTTTTGTTTCTGTTTTGTTGGGGTTTTTTTTACTTTCCCAGACCAGCCATTAAGGATAAATTTTTTGCCTTCTACTCCATGTCTGATGCATTGCCTTCCATGTCTGATGCATTAAAGTGAAGGTGCTGCTCCTGCCTGGCTGTTGTCTGAGGAGGGACGAGTTTCTTCTTTCACATTGGCTCCTGCTGTGGACAAACTCCTTTCTAACAAGAACATGACTGACCTAAGGGCACTGAAAGACTGACCTGGAGGTAACAGAGACTTGGCAAGTTTTCAAGCTCTGGTTATTGTTAAATATTGCCCTGTGTATTTGATACCTTCAAAACCAACCAAGGGCTGCCATACCCTTCAGACTGGTCTGGCAACTTGGAACTGGTATTTTTTATTTTGACCATATTCATCCCAGACGAAGGGGTCTCTTAGCCATCTGTGACAGTTAGTACTTGAATTCTTATACAGCACTATCTCTTGGGTCACTGCTATTCTTTAAAGAGGATAATTCAGTGAAATGCCTTTATGTATCATGAGAAGCAAACAAGCAAAGTATGACTGCAAGAAGGAGGAAGAAAACAGGAGAAAAATGGTACAAAGCAAACAGGGAAATAATGTGCTAAGGCATCAGATCTTTCAACACTTCAAATAAATTCTGCAGTTGACTTGTTTCTCATATTCTTGGCATTAAAGAAAGTTGTTCCAAGTCTTTCCACTCCTACCCAGTAAGAGGAAAGGCCTGAAACATTCCAGTTTTGGCAGCTCACCTTTATTCATAGGTCCAACAGCAGCCTACAGAATGTAACTCCTTACTCAAGTTCCCTATCAATACCATTCTTGACAAGGGTGGGAAAGATATATTTGGACAAGGGGATACACAGAGTTTCATTACATATATTGCACCGAAAATGCCTTTGTGCCTAGACCTTTATAGGAAGATTTCTTAAACTAGCAAGGAATTGCTAACCTGGCTCTGAATTCTTATTACTGGCAAAACCCAAATCCAGGTTTTACACAAGCTGTGCAGTCCTGTAAAAAATTAAAAAAAAAAAAATACCACTCATCCTTCAGTGTTTTGCTCTCCATCAGAAACACTGAAACAAAACCTCCTATATACCAATATTATTTGACTGACTCTTCAGTGAAGTAGAATTTGCCCATTGTTTGAATACAGAAGCTGATGCAACGCAAAGAGAAATTTCAGCTAATGGAACTCAGGATTTCCTGTCCTTACAGTAGAATGAGGAACACATTTTTAGCTGTCACATGCTTGTCCAAGATTTTGAACTCCCAGGACAACAACTCAGTTCAGGTATTTGACTTCTGACAGAAATGACAAACCAAGTTAGTACCTGAACTCTTAACAGATATGAAAAAATTGGATTTTCAAGGGAATTTCATCAGCCTCTGGAGAGCAGGGCCATATTACATTACTGATATCCAACACTGACTTTGTCTCACTACATTTCAGTGTAAGCTGTAGCCTCATGCAGATTCCATCACCCTTAAAAGAGGCTCAAGTTCTTTACAACTTTCTGACCTCGAGAAATGATTGATTTTATAGCAGAATTACACCTGCTGATACACAAAACCAAGCACAGTGACTAAAGTATGAACTTTTTATACACATGCTGTAACTCCAAAGCAGAGTGGCTCAACAGAGCTCGCTTAAACCTATTTGCTCACTAAAGTAATTAAATCTCTGCCAAGCAGAATGCTTCAATTGCAGTAATAAGCTTAATTCGGTTTTAGGCATTTTGTTTCATTTAAACTCTACCTCAAATTTTGGAACAAGAATTGTTTCATTTTAACCTATTGGGACCAGAAATACCAATCTGCATTAGAGACAAATTGTCTCTTCTGAACAAGCTGTTCCTATTAACGTTTAATTCAAGGAGCTGCATTGCTAGAAATATGCACATTAACAGCTACTGATCCAATGCACGGGTATATCAGCATTGGTTAATAATTAATCAGCAATTCACTAAAGGTGCAGGCAGAACCCTTCTCACCTTACACTGTCTCCCAGGTTTCTGTTACACATTGAAGACACTTAATGACCGTATTCAAAAACTGGCATTTTCCCTGGTTACCTGTGACCACAGTAACAACACTACCTAGGAACTCTACCCTCACTTAGAGCAGAAGCTGCCCTGGAAGGTGCTCTGAACCTAAACCAGCTTGAGTTTACCACATCTTGTCACTTGATTTCCTGTAGCAAAGGGTAAAGAGACCTGGGCAGAAAATATGAGGTGCTCAGCCCGAGACTATAGTGGAATCATGCTCTGGGTTCCTAAAGACATCCAACAGAACAGCACATTTCAGTCAGAGGACTGAGCAGTATTTGCCCCCATACAGCAGACAGGCAACAAAAAAAAAATATGTTTTAAACTACCCATTAGCAGCAGACTCAAAAACTTGTGTCTTTTGAACTACAGAGGTATAAGAGGGCAAAAATAGGAAAAGAGACAGTAGCAGTTGCATAGAAATTACTTTCTGGGGAAACTATCAGCACAAATATTGACTAAATCCCTGCAAAAGCATCCAGGTTACTTTCCCAGCTAGTCACCAACGTGTGGCTCCCCTCCCAGAACCCACCAGCCTGTGATTCTCCTGCCAGAATCCATGTTGGTTTTGACATGACATACAACTACAAACAGACGTGCATGCTTTTCAGGCAGTTTGGATTCGTTTTATTACAATTTTTTAACTGTTAGTATTTTCATATTTGGACATCTTGAAAGGAATTTTAGATTTACAACTTCAAAAGACTCTTACAGAATTATGTAAGTCCCAATGCCAGCTACTCTACTGCACTGTATTACAACTTGGTTGCCCCACTTCCATGTCCCGCTCCAAACAAGTGGAAATCTGAGACTGATGTTCATATTCAAGCTGCAGGAAACCTCAGTATATGAAAAAAGAAAAAGAGATAATTTGCATCCAACTATCTCAGGAATCAAGAAGAGCATACACAAAACTATACATTTTATCATTTTATTAGGAATAATTCCAAGTGGGTTATGAAGAAACTAATCCATTGAGTTTGATGAATTTTCCAAAATTTCCTTATGAAGATATGTTCACCAACAAACAGTAAAACTTCAGCAGAACTATTATACACTGGGCAAAAATAGTCAGGCTGATACCAAAAAGCAACATGCAACATAAAAAAAAAGATACAATATAAAGGAAGACAATCTGCTGAATATTAAAAACAACCTCAACATGAGCTCTTCGCAACCAGCACAGAACTATTCTACCCATCAAATCCAATTCACACAAGGCAAGTTGGGCTGAGAGAACCCAAGGATGAAGAAATGTTCCTCAGTGCAGTAGATTTGTATAGTGTTTTAGAGCATTTCCTTGGCTTGGAACAAGCAGTCTTAGGAAATCTTTTTGGCAAGGGAGAGAAATAAATACATACGGAATGCTACATTTTTAGATCAGCAGACTGTCTGAGGAATGAAACAGGGCAACAGTAAACTAAGAGTAGCAGGGAGAAAAAAAATTAAAACATTAATTTATTGGGGCTCAAAAGAGTATTCAAAACAGATCTTAAAGATGTCACAATAACTATATTCAGGCATTTAGGCTAACAAGGGGAACAAAATCAGAAGATACACTTTTTCCAAGTTAAGGAGATTTTTACCCAAGCATATTGCTACCGTTGCAACATGTAGCTCGGTAAACAATAATTGGCAACAAAGTAAGTTGAAACGCTGTAATATCCTGCCCAAATATCAGTTCCAGATACTGTAATAACCAAGATGCAAACTAATTTTGTTGTAACAAGCCTAGACCACTTATATCAAACATGTCCCTGGTGAGTCATCCAGCTGGAATTAGCGTTTTGAGAGTTCATTTGACAGCCAGTCAAGTCCCTCATACAGACCAGTTCCTTGTGTAGCACAGGTAGCCTGGACATACCACTGTTAATGTAGAACACAAACAAAAATTTAATTTAAATACTGACAAAATGCAAGCTAACTTACAACACTATGTGACACTGAGATTAACACTATGATAAGAAGAGCGTGTATGTTAAAACAGTGTTCTTTAAATACTGTTTGTGCCATAAGTAGAGTCAATACTGAACAGACGGTATTTTTAAAAGTTTTGAAAAGAACATGTAGAGTAGATGATGTTCAGACATTATCCAGAAACTCAAGTGTTGACCTACCAAATATTACACCACAGTTTAAGGCATCAAGAAACAAATACAAAACTTGCATTTGGCTTCTATGCTGAAAAGTAGCTTCTTGTCCCTGAAAGACTGCTCTTCAGGAATCAAATGCTTCAGAAATCCCTGAAAGATCTTCAGGAATCAAATGCTTCGAAACTACCTTATTTCCTTCCACCTTTGCAGGGGTGAGAATGCAAAACGCATCTGCTCACCCAGGATAACAAATATTGGGAACACGGGAAGGCCCACCACATATTTGGTCAAATGTTGGACAGCAGTATTTCCTCAGACTGGACTATGTTATGTTTTCAGAAAAAGGTGGAAATCAAACCTGAACCAGCTGTACACACTGCATTATACTTGCAGCTCACTTATTCTGAGCAAGGACTTAAACCATGCACTACGAAATTTAATAACAGGTATGTGCATCTTTCTACAGAAGGGGGTGAAAACTTCCCTGTCCTTTAGGGGAAATTTATGATGGATGGTATAGGAAGACAAGATTCAACAGTTGGAAAGTTCAGCACTTACAGTTCTGTTACGCAGAGACTGAAGACCTAGTTTATCTGTCATTTCACTGATTGCCATGGCATTTGGCAGATCCTGTTTGTTTGCAAACAGAAGCAGCACTGCATCTCGCAGCTCGTCCTCCTGAAGCTGAGAGAGAAACAGGCATGTTACTAAATTACCTCAAAGTGCTTCAGTTACTTTGACAAATACTGAAGAAATATAAATACTGATTTAAGGGTTATAAACATTTCCATTCCATTAAGGACGCAATCTTTCAAGAGACTTTAAATTTATGGGAACCTTTCTTCTGAAACTCTCTAGCACTCATCTGTTTTTCCAAAATGCTTTGTCTGAAAATCCACTTTAGTACAGTGGTGAGTGTGCCCGCCTCTTACACAGGAGACTGGGGGTTCGATTCCCGCCAGGGAGGCAGTGGTGCCATTTAAGAGTTGGACTCGATGATCCTTGTGGGTCCCTTCCAACTCAGAATATTCTGTTCAATGTACTGCATTTTTATTAAGGTTTTATAAAGGAAAGAAAGGTTCTGACACATCAGTAGTTCTGTACAGAGCTGAAGTGACAACTCAGTCCACATCAACCCAGAATTACCAGGTGACTACAAAATGCAGTGTATAAACACTTAAAAATCCTAAATCTCTTAAGAAAGCTGACAAACATGCAAAACTACGACAAAGCCAGTCTGACAAAGGTACTTCAGAAGATATCGACATTTACCATTTTCTGCAGCTCTTCTGCTGCTTCCTGGATTCTCTCTCTGTCATTGCTGTCTACCACAAAGATGAGGCCCTGTAGGAAGTTGAGCAGGTTTGAAAAATCAATGTGCAGTACTATTTTATAGCCCCCAAAATGCTCATATTGAACATTGTGATTGTCTCCTCCCTCAGGAAACAAAATGTGACAGAAATTTCTGTTTAAGAAATGCAAGATGTGTGTCTCAACAATTACCCAAGTCTCAACTTCAAAATAAAGCTGGAAACAAACCCCAGCAAAACTTCATAAGACAATCTTCCCCCTCCCTTTTCTTTCACTTGCTGTACCAAGAATCACAAATGCTTCACCAGCTCATATTTCACTGAAAACCCCACACCCTTGAAGAACTGCCTGAATTCCCTTTAAAAAGTTTGTACCAAACAGTATTTCTAAAGGCATCTCTCCTATTCAAGTATCCTCCTTATAACATGTTTTAAGTGTAAGGCACCACCAGTTCAAACAAATCAAAATGTGGAAACAGCAAAGTTGAAGAGTTGCTCAGAACCAATGAGCTGCTCTGGTACATTACAGAACAGTGGTAAGTCCTAAAGGACTTGATCTTTCTCAGGCTACACTCACAACTAGGCTTGAAGCCTTCAGGGTAACAGACTAGCTTCTACCAGAATGAACTTTGGGTGCCCTCAGAACTCACAGGAAGTCGTGCAGGGCCTTTCTGAAAGGAAGAAAACAACTTTCCATACATACTCTACAGAACACAATGAGGCTTTACAAAACAGGTCTTTAACTAGTGCCATCTGAGAACTCTTACCTGTGTGTTTTGGAAATAATGCCTCCAAAGAGGTCTAATTTTATCTTGACCACCAACATCCCAAACTGTGAAACAAATGTTTTTATATTCTACTGTCTCCACATTAAAACCTAAAAATGAAGGAGTCAAGTAATTAGAAATAGTGAATGCTAGTGCTAAAACATAATTCTAACCATGTTAAAGACAGATACTTCCTAAGTTAAACTTCTTCCAAGTATGTATGAAACAGTGTATCAGAACTGAATTGGTAGATCAATAAGAAAATTAACTGAACATCAATTACTTAAGTCCAAGTGGCTCAGCAAATGTTTCAGGCACAAACTGCAAGGCTCATGCTTTGGGAGAAGTACTGCTGTTTAACTGGTTCCTGTACTCCTGAGCACTGTCAGACAGGATTCTGGTTTAGGTGCATCTGGTGTGACACCATCATGTCATGGCAGTGCCAGACAGCCCGTGTTCCTCTTCATTCTGACTCTACCAGCAAAGACAGTGAATCCCAACACTCATCAGAAACCTCAACATTGAGTAACAACAGTGAAGACAAAAACTGGGGATCTTACCAATAGTGGGAATTGTGGTGACAATTTCTCCTAGTTTCAGTTTATAAAGAATGGTTGTCTTACCAGCAGCATCCAAACCAACTAGAAGAAATAGAAAAAACTGATTTAATTCACAGTATTAACTACCACCTGCTAATTTCTAAACATGCCATTTTACATGCAGAGTATTAGGGGTTTTTTCTGAGAACGCCTTTTTAAACACTCTCAACTTTTTGTGGATAAACTGTTGTATGTTTTCCCCATCTCCTCTACCCAGCACAGAGAGAGAACAAGCTCAGTAAGACACTTTCATTCAAAACCTACAGGCTCCCAAGTTTCTACTCATCTTCCTTAGTTTGTGCCGCTTAATTAAGCTTTATTGTTCACTTAGAAAGTTTCTTATGTGTAGATCAGGAAGACTTTAAAAGCCTACCAACAATCTAAAACTGATGACACACCTGCAGCTTCAAACACAACTCGGGGAAGGCCTCACTCACTCGACCTTCAGCCCCGGCCAGTTTCTCAGGCACCTGTGGAGCTGCAGTCTCCACCTCCGGTCTGTCATCCCTTTGCTGCTAAACATTTCTGTTAGCACTGACAAAACCACACACACCAGGAAACTCTCATCATCCCTCTGGAACTCTTCTTCAGGATATCCCTTGTATTCATTGAGAGCCACTAGGATACTTCCCTTGAGAGTCTCCGCCGCTGATCTTTACAGAAGATCGTCTGCACTTAAATTTGCTCTTCTGATTCTACAACAAAACTTAAGGTTGCTCTTTTTGAATGTAAGCTATGCAGTAAATACAGGATCTTCACAAAAAATAAAGTAAAACGAAGCTTTACAAACATTTCTGAAGATGTATCATAGCAAACACATACACTGTAGCTTTCTAAAACTGTTCGTGCAACTGCTTATTGTTACACATTTCAGAACGCAAAATCATCTACATAAACAGCAGCTACTAAACACCACCGCAACAGTTTGACTGAAATGTCTATTTGTGAAGCTTAAAACAGGCAGTAAAATTTTGCCCCCATAAAAATATGCCCCCAAAGAATTAATTAAATAACACTTTCAAAAGGAACAATGACAAGGATAACAGACATTCTTAAGTGTTCTCAGTTAATTTCCTACTTAGCAACTACAATATATTAAGCTTTAAGTGGTTTGATGACAACTATTAATAATAGAACTGTTTCCTCAGCATCTCAAAAAAAATGGAATTCAAAATTACCTACTTGTTCAGAATGAAACCAAACTCTTGAAAACCTCCTCCCTCTCACGACACAAACTGCTGGTACAGCAAACTAATTAAGAAACCTATCTATATTTGTCCTATATTCTAATAATGTGCACAGGATTAAACATGCAAATGCAGTTCCTTTGGTAATCTCATTGCACATTAAAAAAAAAAAGTTGTTTCAATTGTTAGAAAGAAAGGGAGGTGGGGTGGGAGTTTACCATCAAAGCCAAAGCTCCTTGAGGGATAATAAACTCCCCAAATGCTCAAATTAAAATTAAATGGTTTTAAGTTTGCTATTGTCTAAGTGTTGATCTGTTTCAGAACCACACACAGGCATGAAGGAAAAAGACACGGTGCAGCAGAGGTTTCACAAGAGCTTGCAAGTCATGAAACTTGTAAATGGCAGCATTTCCCCCACACCAACCAAGTGTCAGGACACACAGAAAACCCTTGAAGCCAACTCCAAGCTCTCAAATATTCATACTCCATCGATGCTGAAAACCAACATTTTTAAAGCACAACAGCCTGACAGCCAACACTATTTTCACACAGCTCAACCTCAAGCAAGCATCTGTAGGATGTCTACACCTTGATAAGAAAATCTAATGCCTGTACACGATATGTGATCATTTTCCACTAAATCGTTTGATGACCCACCAAATAAAGTTACACTTACTCAAAACTCTTCTCTCATTGTCCCCCTCCCTCACAAGTTATCAGTAGAACAAACACTGACAAGATTTGTTAAAATTAACAATGCAAGAAAGGGCATTGTCTACACAAAGGGTTTGAGTGTATTTGGGGTTTATACGAGATAAAAGCTAATCTCATTTCAAAGAAGCTACACAGGGTAAGGAGAACCATCTGAAGGTATGACTCAGAGTTAAGAAGTTAGAAACTATTTTAAACTACTTGCTAAATTAAACAAATATTGCTCCAGTTACCCACTGTACCCTTGTGGCAGGACCCCCAACACCTCAGTGGTGCTGGCAGAGGAGCCATGTGAGCCCAGAGCCCGCTTAGATCCACTCTTACCCACAGCCCCGATTAAGCTGTTGGACTTTGCACCGAGGCAGGCTGAGTTATGGGCTCTTGGATACGTGTTTTCTTCCTGACTCCACACTTGGGACAGCAGCTTAACTGAGGGAAGGAAACTTCTGCAAATCACCATGACCCCATTTGCAAAAGGTGCCTCTTTTGGCCAAACTGCAAATGTTTTGGAGTCTAAACAACCAAGCCATGAACAGCATAGTCTCCATTCATATTTCTTACTCCAATTTGCAATTTATCACTGTTTTTAGAACACGACATTTCAGATCACTAAATCACATTTAAACTTTAGAGCTGGTAGGAATTGTAACTATTGCTTTTAGTAGTCCAAGAATAAACACATTCACATTTGCACTGGAACACTAAACGTAATCTACGAGCTACTTCCACATCATAAATTTCACCAAGATTAAAACCTACATCTTAAATCTCCAGATAAATTTAATTTCCAATTCTAATTTTTCAGTGATTCTACTGCCTAACTGACCCTTGTCAAGACCAAGGTGCAAGAAACTCGATGTAGGGTACAACGTTCAGCAGCTGTACTGCAAAGCACCAAGATTACAATGAAGCACAGATGAGAGGCACAGACTTGTAAGAATTTATCTTGAAATGAGTCAAACACCCTTTTCCTCTAGCTGGAGGAAAAACAGCTACAATGCTTTCAGGTGCTGTTAAATCACGGTGGTTCTAAGCCCTTTACTCCTCTGTGTTTTACTCACAGCCTGGCAGTTGTATTTCTAAATCTCAAGCTTCTAAGTTCACTTGTCCCTGGGAACATCACCCCTGACCACGTCACATTCCCACTTACCAACTTTCTCCTTTGATCACTGGTGGCTGAATATTGAGCTGCCTCTGATACCACAGCACACAACTTTCTATAAACTACAGAAAGCCAACTGTGTGCAAACCAATACAGGTATAAAACACCCTCCACAAATAAAAACCAGCTAAATGGTTATGAGCTGTACAGTGACACAATTCCCAAAGAATCTGACATTTCCCCCTCAGTTTATTTAATAATTCCCTTTGCATTCGAAGCTCCTGAGCAGTTATTGCGTTAGTTAACACTTCACAAGTACACCAGCACAGAGAACACCACACTGTGAGACTAAAAGGTGCCCAATGAATCAACAACTTTTCTTTTTAAGCACAAGAAGCCCTGAATGAAGAGTTTCACAGATAGGTACGTGTAGGGTAAGGACTCAGTCCTTCCACCTTCAAAACTCTGGTTGCTAATCTGACTTTCAGTCATTCATCCCTGTCCTACAGCTGTTTCTCTTCCCTCATGCTACTTCCATCTAGAAAAAAATGAATTACTTTTTCCCCCATGCATTTCCTCAGAATACTAACTTATTATTTTGGAAAAACACTTAATTACGCACTTGCATTTTTTTTAAAAACCCGAAGTTTCAGTAACAATATAACATTAGATGTCCATCTTTTATCATCAGTGTAATCTGAGAACATAAAAAACAGTGTTTGCTGCTGGCAGAGGTTCCTGATGAGAAATACTGAAATTCTGCAGAACTCAGTAACACAAAGCCAGTTTTAAGAGCTAAACCAACTCCAATTTATCTTCAATTCTGCAGAAATAGAAGAAATCTGTGAAAGGGAAGTTAAAATTAGAAATTAATTGCCTGTTCATTATCAGCTCATTCATATCTTTCCTCTGAGTACCTTAGCCCACAAAGTTACCTCTTCATTGCTGTACTACATAAAAAACTTATAATGCCTTGAAGCAAAAATTCTTTAAAAAATTTTGAAACAATTGCCAAAAAGTGCACCCCCAAACTCATCTCTAACCCAAATTTTACCTGATTACCAATGAAGAAGCTGCAGCTTTGCAAGCTGTTTTGATCTGCAGGGCATCACTTTCCTGTTTTCAGTATTTTGCAGAATGCAACAAATACCATGGACACCATCTCATCCTACAGCCAAACTCATCTGAAGGCTCTACTTCATTTATTAAGAGTCACACAAAGAGCCTGGCTGCTACAGAGACAGCCAAACCACCTCCCTGAAACCAACAGATGCACCAAGTCGTCTCAAACACAAAAATTACTCAGGTTATTTTGCAATGGATGAGAGGCTCTAATTTCAAAGAGATAAGACACCATAAAAACTACTGTGTATGCAATAAAGAGCTGTCATCACAAAATGGATGGAGAACATGAAAAACTGTAATTAGAGAAAGCTGCATTGCTGTGCCTGCTGTGCACACCCGGCAGCCCCGAGGATGGGGCTGTGCCAGGAAGTTTCACAGTCCCACTGCTGCCTGTACCCAAATGGGCACTTTGTAGTTCCTGAGGAAAAGCTACTTCAGCCAACGGCCGTGAACCAAATTCCATTCACTCTGGTAATGGAATTTGAGAAACACTTGGGGGTTAAGAACTGTCTGTACCTAAAGCTTGCAAGGGTGGGGAGGTGGGTGGAAGAGGGCAGGGAAGAGCCAAAGCGGAGGAGGAAATACCAATGCAGTAAGTGCTGGCTTTGACCTTTTGAACCAGAATCTGAAAGTGAGAATCTTCAAGAGCCACTGGCTCCAATTCTTACACAGTACGTGTCAAGTGAATGGACAACTCCAAAAGAAACGAGTATTACAAACATAAAATTACGAGGAGACAGTAAAACTAAGCAAGTACCACAAGAGCAACCTCGAGGGTTTCATGTGTTTGTACAGGAGAATTAATACGCACAGATGCTGCACCGAAACGCCCTTTCGCAAGAGCCAGGATAAGGCACTACAGCTCAGCACAGCTGCCGAACACCGGCCATTACAGGGCAGTGCTGAGGCCCCGGTGCCGCACAGCCCGCCCGGCAGCCGCAGTGCCGGGGCAGCGGGGCCCGGCCCGGCCGCTCTTTGTTCCACGCGCAGGTGCGGGAGGGGAACGGGAACCCCGCAGGGGGGAGAGGAAGGGCAAACACAGCCCGACACCCACCCCTTCCCTCCCCTCCCCGCCGCTCTCCCGACGCCCCCGAGCC
>WEKX01009592.1:156400-177911 GCA_013390025.1 Pitta sordida
GGAGCGGCCCCCGATGGCCCCGCCAGGCCCGCGGGGCTGAGGGCCCACAGCCTCCGCACCCAGCCCGGGGCCGGACACACTGAGCCCCAGAGAGCCCCCAGATACACCCCAATGGCGACAGTGAAAAAACCTCCCAAACTGAGAGCAACAAAAGGCAGCTCTGTGACACACAGCACTATCCAGCACTACCCCATCACTGATCACTGTTACAGGTACCTACTGCTGTTCGGAGTGTCGCTGTCCGCAGGCCCTGACACTGCAGCACAGCGGGGTCGCGGGGCCAGAGCGCCCCGGGCAGGGAAGGCCGGTGGGTGAGGGGCAATGGACAGGAGCCGCTTCGGGGCTGAAGGAAGCATTGGGCCCATTCTGTAAAAATCTTCCACAGAGTTACAGCTTAGCTGTGGTAATTAGAAGCTGTGTGAGTACAGGAGAGTCAAATATTTTTGAACAGAAGCTATTTACTTATCCTCCATTAAGGAAAACCGTGTTTAATGGTCCTTATCAAGACAGCCCTAGAACAGGCACTAGCAGGAGGCTGCGGGGTGAGCAACTTGGGCCGTTCTCTTCACGGAATCACAGAATGCTTTGGGGCAGAAGACACCTTGAAGATCATCCAGTTCCAACCCGCTGCCAAGGGCAGGGACACCTTCCACGATTACCAATGCCCCATCCAACCTGGCCTGGAACACTTCCAGGGATGGGCCATCCATCTTATGTGTCATAGTCAAAGTCTTATTCAAGTTCTAAAATATTTTCTTCTGAACTGAAAATGTGGTGTAAATTAAGATGGAAAGTTACATTTTTATAAAATTCGAGTTGCAAATAAATTATAACAATCTTGTTAGTGCGGAAGATGTTAACAGGATTCTGGTCAACCATTAAAAGTACCAGGAAATGGGAATGTAGGTGGAGGTTTCCAATACTTATCTTCTATTTAGAGCATTCAGTATTTACGCTTTCTTTTGGTCAGAAAAGCTAAGCATTCCTGAACTTGGCTGAGGGTAGTTCCTATTACAAGCACTTGCTTTAAAAGTGATTGTCAATAATCAGCATTTCAATATTAACATATGTAGTTGTGGATGATTATACAGAACAGCCATAATTTACAACATCCTTTTAATTCACTGTCCTGTATTCACATCATGGATGTTAATATTATTAAAGGACTGGCTGCACTTGAACCGTATTTGACTGCACTTTACCTCATATTTTAGAACTTGGCATAATTTTAAAGTCATTTTGAAGAAATTTGAGAAGTCTCACAGGTAATTATGCACATCCAGTTCACTCTCGTGTTACAATAACTGAGGCACCCACCCCCTGCTGACCCGGATGGGGCCATTGATCTTTAGCTTCTCTTTACTGAACAATTGCTCCCCTGCTCCAGGACCCCTGTACATACAGTACATTTTTTTGTTTTGTTTTTTTTTAAAGCCAGGTGAAGAATGAGGCAAAGTTACCAAAATAAGTACTTCTATACATTGTCCTTTAGCTGTCATCTGTCAGGTGAGAGTAAGTACAAGTTCTTTCCTTATATTTCAAGCACATTGAGTTAAAAACAAACCAAAAGCAAAAAACAGGGATGGGAAAATTCCAGTCACCCAGCTGGCATTACTGGCTGCAGCTGATGGAATTTCTCTGCTGCAACACGACAAATGGCTGAAGCATCCCCAGCCCAAACATACCTGGTCAGTCTCAAAAGACTGCAGGGAGACAGGACCAAGCAAATGCACCCACAATCTAAGTCACAGTAACATCCAAGGCAAAAAAAATTAAAAATCAAACTCTTTATTTTCCTTTAAAAAAATACATATTTGTAGTTGTGGGATAGTTATCATAGTTGTTACCAGTTTACAGACTTCCAAGAAACCAGACAGTGCTCCAACTTAAATATGTAAGATAATTTAGGGTACAAATGGCCACAATTTCTGGATTAGAAATGCTGTTCATCAGAGTGTGCAAAAACATTTGCAAGTTAGCAATTAATGGTGAAGTGGTATAGTTTAAGTAACATAACAGGTACATTGAACTTTTGGTCATGATTAATTGCATACAAAACATAACAGTATTAAAATACATTATTTTCATAAAAATACTGTTGTGACACTTTATATCTAAATAAAACATTTTTAGAAAGATGATATGAAATTTGTTGTACAAAAGCATCTGCTTATAGTAGGATTATGTCGTAAGTTTTTAAAATTTCTATCCAAGCACTTAGAAGCAGAGTGGTATTTTTTACAACCGTGATCCACTTGTCATATAAAATTCTATGCTGTGTGTACACTGTAGTATTGTGTTTATTCTGCTTGAAACCGGTCAAAGTACAACAGTACATGTGGAGTAGCTGAGTTCTTAAATACCACTGAAACTTGTTCAAGAAGATAAACATCACATTCTTTTTGCTTAATATGCAAGAGGAAATTAGTCTTTATGCATGTCTGCTATGTGCATATACTGAGAAGAATTTCATGCTACAATCTTTTCTTGCCACAGTCTCACCCGTCCAGAGGTTTTTCTCAGGTGAAGCCAACATCACCTCCTTGAACACCTGGCTGGTGTAAACCCAGACCAATAAAGTTGAAAATTATAACTGCTGTGATCTCCAGCTCAGACACATTGTGTATCATCTGTCTCCACTGAAACCACCAATTTTAAAATCCTTATTAGTGTTTCTTTCCTGTGATGAGCACTGCATGCTTACATTTACACTAGTGAGCCACTTGAAATCCTGGATGTCAGCAGTTTTAAAACCACAAATTAGTATACAGTTACTTTATTTAAGGCATTTAAGAGCACCCTAATTAACTGAAATTGAATAGAAGAGACTTCCCTTCAGGAAATTTTTTTCAGCTGCCTTCTCTTCTTTAAAGGTGCTAACTTAGGATCATTTTGGAAAGATTGTAAGAAGGAGAAAGGAAGAAAGTTAAGAACCGATCTGATTATTTCAGTTGTTCCTGAAACAGTTTCAAAAGCAATGATTTACCAGTAAAATACCTCAACTCTAAGGTATTCTGGCCAATCACTTGTCAGTTATCACTAGACACTAGATAAAAACGAAAAGAGAAAAGAATGATCAGATACTACATCAACAAGACAGTACAGGATCAGTATTGCTCACCCCTGAGTTATCAGGATTGGGTACAGCAGCACCAACTGGAAAACATTCTGCAATGCCAGCACTGCACTGTGGTCCAGCTTCAGATGCCCACAGATTATTCTTTAAGAGCACTTACTTCAAGCATTATTAGACACAGAAATCCCTTTAGTTGCATTTGTATTTAAGTGGAGAAAACAGTGAAAATAGCAGATTGGACTGTACTCCCTGTGCAGTCCATGGTAGTGTTCATGTTCACTCCTCACTTGGTGAGCCACTGTCTTCTCAGAGACCACCTGCCTTTTGGTTTTCTGCACCAAAAAAGCCCCACAGAAATCATGTTGTGCCAGTTTTGAGCAAGATGTCCTGTAAGTCATCTGGAAGTGCTAATATAATGTCATTGATGTGTGTCTGCAGCTTTTTCAGTGTGTCACTTTTCACAGGAAGATGTTCTCTGTCAGCCTGCAACTGCAAAGTACCAGAAAACACAATTTCTACTAAAAATGTAACTGTACCTTAAGATACGAAGTGATATAGGAGTAGAATACAGGGAAAATGAATTCCTCATTTGCAACACAGCAGGTTTTCTCAACAACTACACAACAGAGTAATGAACACCAATTTGGACTTTCAAGAAAAAAACAGATTTTCTCTTTTTTTTTGGACTTCTTCCTCCCTGAGGATTTCAGACCAGTCACACAGTTCCAACTAGTTTTAAGAAAACAGCAGTACAATGCTTCCAACATGGCTGGATTATGTTGAGAAGCCAACTAACTTTTCAGGCATGGCTGAAGTTAACTGTTTTTTTGAGTGACTGATTCCTTAAGATAAATGAAAACATTCTTCATGATCCAGATAAGTCTTTGCAAAAACAGCTATATAATTTTTATGTAGCTGTCATGTTCAATTCAGTTACTTACCAGTTTATTTTTTAACTTTAAGACAAGATCCACCGTTTCTACTTCAGTGTGCTTCTGACTCCAGAAAACCAAGTTCTAAAATAATAAAAATTAAGCACTGAAATATTTATGGCAATATATGTATTTTCAAAAGATTATTTATAGCTACTGTTCAGAATAGGTTTCTTCCTTACTCCCATACTATTTGCTAAATTCATTTTACTCGTGTACTGTCTTTACTGTGACTTCCAAAATGTGCTTTATTTGCACATTTACCCAGTACTTGGTGTCACAGCAAACTTGCACACAAACACAATACAAATAAATTAAAGGAAAAAATCTTGCCCAACAGGCTTAGTTTGAAAAAGAGCATCTACAATGCAAAATGGCAGTGAATGATTACAAAATCAGATCTGCCAGCACCATGAAATATTAAAGTAGTGCAAGGCAGGGCATTAAAGGATGTGACAGTCAATAACTAGTAAGACATAATCTATAACCATCAAGTGAATTTTCTTATGGAAAGTCTGTTCCCCTACCCCTTTACTATTCACCTGTGAAAGATATTTGCTCATGTAGACAAAGATGTTGACACTTGCATCAAAGAAAGAGCAACAAGGAGCAGAATCAGCAACAATTTTGTGACACATTTCCTTTTCTTTAAGTTAATATCAAATATAGTTGGATGGAATCCAAGTTATGTAATTGACCTGGCTACCTCCCTGCAAATTCTCTGGGCTGCTCTAGCTGAACAATCTGTTTGAGTTTGCTGCAGTGCACTGTTTGGGAATTGACATTGTAAAGGATAAAAACAAAAGGCTTTTCAAAAATAACCAGACCAATTTTTTTGGTTGTTGGTTTAGACTTGTAGTGTTGTCTTACTTTTTTTGGTTGTTCTTATTCCCTCTCTTGCTGTATATCTTCTCTTTTTGCAATTCCTTTCTTTATCTAATAACTCAAATTATACTGATAACCACTTCAGCTTCTTAATTAAAGAATGGATCTTCAATACAAGAACATTTATTTTGCATTTTGTTATATATCAAGAAACCAATTTCACTTCTCAGCTTCCATTTAGTATGGGATAGTTCTATGCTTATTTACTAACCATATCTAACTAGTTGTCAATTTTCTGTGGTATTCACTGAGTTTACACCTTCAAAGCTACACACAATATCACAACTGGAAATGTCTTACCAAGTGAGATGCCAAGGATAGAAGCTGAACGAAACAGTATTATCAGTGAAATAGTATTATCAATAGTATTGTCAAATAAGAGGAAACCCCCCTTTTTTTAGTCTATGTGTGTGTCCAATTTTAAAATACACAACAAAACACAAAAGTACTAATGATAAGTTTTACAAATGATGACAGTTGTTATAACAAGTGAACTTTATTTCATATTGTCCTCTCTTGCTGTGTTAGTTCTAGCTTGTGCTTGGTGACAAAAATCATGTTTTGCTAGATCAGACTTGACTACACTGTCAATATTTTCATATTCAGCCTATGCACATGAGTAAAACTGACTTGTGGGAGAGTATATTTTTATTACACAATGATAAATACATCCATAAGCACACATTTTTCTAACCTCATTACAGAGTGCTTCTAAATGAAGGGCCTCCAACTTCTGTGTCATTTCTTTCTGTCGGCTCCTAAACCAACCATCAAAGTTTGGCGATTTCAAAAAGTGTCTGGTAAAACACCAAAGCAAAATACATTTTTTATTTTATTTACAATTTTGGTAACACTGTTTTCTACATCATCAAAAGTAAAGTACTTAATTATATTTAAGGTTGAAGAAAACATTTACTCTCTAATATTTACTTTCAAAAAACAGTTGCTTTTATTTAGTAAGACAAAGATTGAGAAAAGAATATAAAGAAAATCTGTCTAAAACACAATAAAGACCAGGAAATATTAGGGGGAAAACAAATGAGGCTCAGTTTGAAATATCCTTATTTTTATCTCTCTTTGAGTAGAAGAAGGAATCAAGCTAGAACCAGAAATAACCCCCAAAATAACACTGGTATACAGAAATCCTGTAATGTTAGCAGCACCAACAGGTTACAGAGAATCAGTGACTAAAGCATATTAAGCACTATCAACTCTTATTAAAGCAGACATTCTAAAACAAAGTCTTATTCAAATCAATCCCTCTAAGCTTGCTCAGCAAAACAGCCTTTGTATTACTGATCTGTCTTCATTTATAGAATTTTTTATACTAATGAAAGAAATCACCTGTAAAGTCCAATCCAGTCTCCTTTTAAACCTGAGGTGAGCTGTGGTCCTGCTTTTTCCAGTGTCTTCATGAAGTCATCTTGGCTAAACTGCCTCAGCTGTGGTGGACTCTATGCAAAGAATTAAAAAGTTACCATTCCATAGCTGTTCGCTAATCACCAATTTCCAGCTGATCCAGTTTATATTTCCTTACCTTCCAGGGTGATATGCACTTCTGCAAAGGCATCAGGCTTGCCACATAGCGTTCCTGGCGGAAGGAAAAGGAAAGGCTGTTTGCATAACCAGCATTAAAGATACACAGTCCACGTGTGCATTTACTCATCATTTGTGCTCACAGCATTTTCTCTTCTGAGTATTGGTAGAGGGTGGAGTTGTGTGTATTTACCACATAAGATGACAAGAGGAGCTTATCTAATACTGATTGTACTTCCCAACACCAGAACTTGGTGTCAGCAAGGCTCACAAAGGACATGAGGGGAAGGACAGGAAGCAAATGTATACATACAGTATCTATATCCTGAACCTCAGCCACTAGTACACAACCTCCCTTTTCTTTGGCCACAATCCACATAATCAGCTTTGATTAACATTATGACAAATCTTGGTCTGTCTTTTTAAGAAACAAAGGACACTCCTTATACTTTTCATGTTGCAGAGAATGTGAAGGGTGCTCTCATCCTGTAAACTGAGATTTATGACAGAACACGCATTAACTTTCTTGCTTGAAGTGGCAAGGTGCAGGGAGGAAGCCAGGAAAAGGTTTCAGATTCACACTCCATGCCTGTCCAGTCTCAGAAAACCAGGAGAGAAAGATGAATTTTAAGGAAAAGCTTCTCTAATCTTGAACACCCAAGGACAAGCAAGTCTCTAGGGATGTCCCAGTTCTACCAGACAGAAATAGGACCTGATCACACATGCTCTAAAATGATGAAACATCCAGGTCAGGCACAAAACCTGTTCTGAGGGTACCCAGTGCCCCACTGTCCTGCTCAGTAATGAAGATTTTGAGCAGAACTGGACCCAGTGTTGACCCCAGACGTACTGCGAGTTACTGGACTTAGGGTAACACCAAACAAGCAATCCCAGGTTACACATGTAAGAACCCCATTAGTCTAAGAACTCACTAATGGAATAATGAAACTTTCCGTCAATTCCAAAAAGTATCGCCGAAGTATCACACTCTGTGCTTCTGTGGGACGCTTCTGTTGTACTCCCTTCAAAAACAAAAGAAAAATCACAGTCTGTCATTCCAAAATATATAGGTAGTTGTGGTGGTTTTATTTTTGTGAGTATTTGATCCAGTGTTTCTGCATTCGTTTGCCATAAGCCCAAACATAGCACCTCCTATCCTGCACCAGGAAAGGAGAGCAATAGCATTAAATCCTTTTGCACATCTTTCCAATTGCTCATTTTTTATTTTCACATAAAGAAATCTCAAGAAAAAGTTTCTGTAAACAACGGTTTGCAACTCCATTAAAATTTGGAAGCTCTGATTCTTACACCTCATGTGTGAGATTTCTTGACCAAAGAGACCAGAGGTGGGGCTGGCACAGGGCAGAAAACCCAAAAGAGATGAACTGATCAATCCCTTCAATCCTCTAAATCATTAAGCTAACTTCTTGAGTTCTACCATTCGCATTGTTACAGAAGCTGCTAACGAGGCAGCAGCCCTTCTACAGCTCTATATCCACCTACTCAGTTATGAACTGGGGCAAAGGAACCAGAATCAGTTTCATTTTGACTGTAAAACGCAGAGGCTTAAATGAAAACGCTGTACAACAGTGCACAAAATACACAAACCAGTTCCCACTAAGAAGAGACTCACAGTATTACCTTTTGCAACTGTTTAACAATTTCTTCATCTTTGTTCAAGTATGTCTTGTAAGAGGTATAAACACCTAAAGGCAAAAAGCAGCATATAGCCAAAGGAGAAATGGGGTATGCTTTTTAAAATTCAATTACTGCAATTGAACTCTGAAGTTATTACCAGGTTTGGAGTCCAAAGTTTTTAGGTTCTTCAGTTTTTTCACTTTCACCTGCTTTGGAACTTCACCTGCCAAAAAACATGAAGCACCTGACTTGAAATGTCTGTTACTGGATACGACAGTTGATGTGTTATCCGTGGCACTGACTTTTAGAAGCGGGTACTTTCATTTAGAAGACTGTCTAACACTGTACAAAGCATTAGAAGCATTGACAAGAAGCCAAGTATATTTCCAGAAACACACAAATACAGTAACAGCATATAGACCTTTCACTTTATATAAGGGTTCCTTGTATAAAATGAAAACAAAAAACCCCCAAAGGCTGACCTTCTGAATCCAACCAGCCAAATAAGCTTACTGATACATAGCACTGTGTGATTGTTTCATTCATTTCGTATTTTTATTTTCCTTTGTTCCCCTTAACAAAAATGCTTTGGGGAACAAATCTTTTGTATCTTGATCAAAATCAAAATTGCATACAAGAAAATAAATGAGTTGCCATGGATTAAGTGCTGTAAAAAAAAAAAAAGGATTTTAAGTCTCCTTTGCCATAGGCCAAAATAAAGGATTTTGGTTTGTTCTTCCAATTTATCTTTCTCCAGCTGGAAGACCCTAAACCTGTTAATAGTCTTGCAGCCTCAGCAGAACCTTCCTCTTAAATCTACTGGGATGCACAATTTCAGAAGAGATAACAGTATAAATTGCTACTGAACCTGCAGACTGCGGAGAAAAGGAAAAAAATCCAATAAAAAATAATCAGAGCCCCTCTCTTTGTCCCTAAAAAATAAAATATAAATCTTAAAAGACAGATCAGATATATCTCTACAACTTCCTGACTAAGCACTTCCCACAGCTGCTCCAAAATTTTAGAATTTCATACTTGAAACTGTGTATCATATTTGAAGGCAACTTGTGTATGGCTTTGCAGAGTTTAATTGTTTAAATTAGATTCTGTTTTCCAAACCTTAATTACACAGCAGCCAAGTAATTCCTCCCCACATCCCTGCAAGCCCCCACAGGTATTCTGAGCATGGGCAGGTGTAACATTTTAAAGTAAAGCCAAACCTTACTTAATGATATTGAACACAGTATGTAAACCTTAATTAATTCACTGTGTTCAGAAACTGAACTTTTTCTACCAGAATTAATTTTATTATGTTTTAAATTAACTGCATATTTATGCATTCCCACTGTCACAGCAAACACCTGTGTTCAGGAATTCCATACAATAGAGTAGTGCAGTATTTCGCTACAGGCTGGCAATTGACACGTTAAAATTCTACTCAATCATGAAGGAAATCCTCCAACTTGAACACTGGAATATTGCCAGATTAGAAATATATTATCAAAATACTGTCAACAAAAAACTTTTAATGTTACTGTAACATTCAAACTTAAGTCTTCAGATGGGTCTTACCTTCTGTACTGGCTGTGACTCACATGACATTCTAGTCATACTGAAATTACCACGGTAACACATTCTTGGTAGGGATACAAAATGTGATGAAAGGTAAAGCATTGTGGCTAATGAATATTACCATCTTTTCCCTTTAATATATTAGATTTGACAAGACAAGGCATAGAGCACTCCAGTCTAATTTCACTTGACAGATTTACAACCATGAGAATTTAGTCAGTATAATACTAAATTAATGGAACTAATTTACATATGTTTGCAGATAAATAAGCACACAGTTAGATCCTGTTGCACAGGACTGTAGAAGATATTTGTACTTACCTGGCAGTTTAATATCCCCAATTCGGATAATGTGGGGCCAGTGCTGAAGAGTTTTAGCAAAAAAAGGATTTGTCACTCCTAGAATGACAGATGGCCTAGAAAAATAAGGATAATGTTTAAAATGTGACAGCAAGAGCCTGTGTTACTGAATACAGTCAACTTTAATTCTTAACTTTTTATTTTCCCTTTGTATTTAAGAGTTATATCTTAAGTTGCATTTAAGAGCACAGATGTTTATCTAAGTTTTAAAGTTTTGGAAAATAAGAGGTATCATAAAGTCCAACCAACAGTGAAGAATAGAACTGACACCATCTTCTTAGAGTTGCCTAAATTCTGCCCATTTGCAAAAACCTATTTCCCAATATTGTGTTTAAAATTCCCAAATTTTTGTTTTCCATAAGAAATCCAGAGCAATTCCAGCTCAATTTCAAATGCTGACATATGGACTGACCAACCTTCATATTTTGTTACAGAGGAGTGGATGCAATTTTGAAACATGGGTTACTACAGTTTAACCAAATTCTCCCTGGAATTATTTTTAGAAGCTAAATTACATCCTGCGTGACCATTCCCATGGAACACAATCTGAAACATATTGCCTATGTTTGTGTTTTTCCACTGCTCTATCACTGGCAATACTTCTGTTTAGAGGAAAAATACAGTAAAAAACCAAACAAAAAAATCCAAACCAACCACCTCTGGCTGCTCAGACACTAGAAGAAATTTATAAAAAGGTCTGAAAATCTAACACATCCACTCCATTCCCAAATCCAGCTACATGCATACAATATATACACATAGCTTATAATCAGAAATATTGGATGTGTATACTCTCAAAACAAGTGCAGGTTAAAAAAAGAAAGGAAAATTGTGCCCTTAAAGTAGTTTCAAACATCACTGGTTTTGGACATTCACACTCACAAAAAATAATCATAATTTCTCAATTATTGACAGTATTCTAACAAATTTAGTGAAGAGATACTTAATTTTTACATTGTCTCAACTAGAACACCAACTGACTTAACTTTACCAAACAGCTGTATGGATACTGAATTCCACAAGTCACTTCGCTTAGCAGTTGTTTACAAATTAAAACAATTACAGCACAATTTCCAAAGGAGCTATTCTGGAGCTGGTGTTGCACAGACAAACCCCTACAGAGAAACAAAACTCTGGGTTTCATATTTGCATTTGTATTTATTCCGTAGACAAACATCTTAAGAAGCTCAATTATAGTGTGATTATGGCATTGCTTCACAACTTCTTGTCTGATCTAACTGGAGTGAGAACTAATGACTGCACTCAGCAAGTGCAGTGTAATTCCCTAATGAGAGAAATTCAGAATGGTAATTTCAAATCAGATTTATGGTTACAGGTGGCTTTGAGTAAATCACACCAGTTTGATTTACTTACGGAGCTTGTGTGCGAGTTGTGTATTCTTTGAACTCACTGTCGTGAATGGTGAAGTATGGCCTGAAATCACTGCAGTACTTCAGTGGTGAAATACAGCTGCAAGGCAGAAAGAGGATAAGCTTGTTCTATGGAATCACAGCAAACTTTCATCAAAGACACAAGCACATGTAAAAATTGCAATGTTTTTGTTACACTCAGATCAAATGCAGGTCCACTCAGCTGCAACCTTACATTGCCTCAGTCATTAGTTGGAAACTTCACTGCACTTACCTAACAAGGGCCAACACGGTTTCTGAAGATTCTGATGGTGATGGTGCCATCACAACAAGTGGTTCTCCCAGCAGCACGAGCTCCCAAAGCATCTGAATGTGAAAGAACACTGGACAGAAACACCTAAAAACAGATTGAGGCATTTTAATACATTTGACATAATAGAAGACCTATTTCTTCCAATTAAGAACTGGATGAAAATGAAATTTGAGGAAGTATTTATTAATAATCTGAAAAATGTAAAATCCTTCCGTAAAATGGAACATTCAATGCAGTTGGTTATTTATTCCATCTTCAGCCTGCATATTGTTCTAACTCTGTTCTAGCCAACTTTATAGAAAACAAATATTAAAACCAATAGTGATAAATGTTGGCTTGCAAGCCATGAAACATGTTAAGGAACTACCATAAATGTTTGAATTGTGAGAATTCACAGCTAGGAATCAGTCATCCAAGCTCCTACCTGAAAAGATCTACTTCATGAACAGTCGGCAAAGCCATGGAGATCTGAGCATCTGCCTAAAAGACATTGCAATGCTTGTTTTGTAGTCATCAGAACACCTGAGTGTTAAATGAAATGGTTTCCCTTCAATGCTCACACACACCATAAGGTCTATACCCTAATTATTTACCACTACTGTACTCGTGTAGTATATACATTATCTCCACAAGTAACTATTTCCATGTGCTAAAAGCAGGATTTTCCCCAAGACACACACAATCTATAGGCATGTGACTTCTAGTCCAGAAAAGATATGAAATACTGAAGCCATTTCAAACACCAGTTACACAGAATCACAGAATATTATGAGTTGGAAGGGACCCACAAGGATCATCTAGTCCAACTCACCATCTAACACCCGTACAGAGACCGAAAGCACATCCCAGAGTGGTAACACAGTCTAGTTCCCTCACAGTCTAGCAGGCCACTCCGAGCCGGAAGGGGCCCAGGATCATCCAGCCCTACACCCCCCAGCTAGACCATGTCACTAAGCTCCTCATCGAGTCTTCTCTTAAACACCTCCAGGGACATGAAAGCACAGATAGATTTGTTTTATATCCACCTTCTATGGCTAAGTACTTTTAATTCTCTTTTTAGCCTCAAAAAAACCCCACCACGATTAAAAGAATGTTCAAGTTAGTAGTTTTGTAGGCCAACTATGCTCTTCTAGGACTTGGACATCCCTCCCTGCTGGGGGTACCAGGGTTAAAATGCCTTTTCTGTGAAGAATCCAACTCTTTACTCCTCCATTCAAAGACTGTGGATTTCATTATTATCAAATATATGATGATTTGCTACCAATCTTTTATGAACAAGTTTAAAGTAGAAGAGTGACAGCAGATCTTTAGCTTTGATGGGGTTACATACAATATCAGTATCTAATCTCTACCTGGTGCATATTCTGTACTACTGGTGTTGTCCCAGGCTTGTCACGATACGTTGGGATCCTCAACTTGGAAAGAAAAAGAAACATTTATTTTCCCTTGTATTGACTTCAGCAGACACTTAAAACACTGACTTAGAGACAAGTTGTAACATTTGAAGAGGATATACTACAGTATGATGCTTATTTACTCCATAGAACTCCCACCTACAGAATTTCCAATTGCAAGTTGAATACTAGAATATGAAAATAATACTCCAGTTAAAAAGAAGACTATTGGGAACGTTAGTCACAACTATTACTGTAATTTCAATAAAAATACCTTTCAATGCTGAAGAGAATGATCTGAAATAAGGTAATGAGCTTTTAAAATGGTACAGAATTATTCTTTAAAAAAACCTCCTCTCCTAAAACATCTGACACCCTGGTGGGTGTGAGGCAGAATCCACATAGTCTGAACAGATTTTTCTGACCTCACAGTTTGCATCTGTAAGTATTAAGCACTACAAATTTAACCATATTGGAAGCTGGTGTGTACAAATGGATGTAACTTATACACAACAATTAAACGCCCCCAGGCAGCATTAAAAACCCAGGGGCAATATCACTGGACAGTAACTATGGCTTTACTCAGTTCAGGAATGCAATTTCAACTCTCATGTGTAAGATTCATTGATGAGATAAATGCAGGCAATACCCAAAAAAGATACGTCTGCCATTCATCGTCCCCCAGCACCCAGCTTTATTTGTGTTTTCACAACAGCCTCAGAAACGTCTCCTTCCTCTCCCTGGTAATCGCCACATATCTTGCTGTAAACTTGAGAGTAACTGCTGAGAATATGCTTCTAGCTGCAACTTTTGATTCCATCAAATCCATTTAATTGCATTTCTTATGAGGATACCACGGCTCCCAGAGGCCCATTCTTCAGCCACCATTTAAACTCTACTATTCCTCCCTATGCACTAAATACAACTCCAACAGTTTTCTTCAGATGTATTTCACTTTCATTGAAAATTATCAACACCAAAAGAAATTAATTTCTGGTGTGTGGGCAAAAAAAGACTTTTGCTTGTCAATCTTCAAGAAAAAGAATGATTTTCGTGAATACATTTAATTTGCTCGACTGAAATTAATTCTCAGTATTTTTTAAAGTGCTACTTTATACTTGATTTGACAACCACATAATTAGCACTAAGGTCTCCTAGAACACAAATTCCAGAGGGACAATATAGCCAATGCAATCAGTAGCTGTATTGAAGCATTGCTTTTTAATAACTACAAAAATTAAATATTAACCTAAGCACAATTAGAGACCTTCCCCTCCTCCCCTCATTCAAGGCACCTAATCAAGATCTCCAGCCTTCACTCGGAGTGCAGTAAACATCTAATCCTGTCTGGAAGTTTGAGACATGGAAGGACCTGGACAGTAAAAGGTGGGGGAAACAGCCTCAGAGAAGAACAAGGGCAGGAGTCCTTACCTTCATTATAACACCCATAATAGGCAACTGCAGCACCTCCCCTGGAACTGGTGGTGGCCAACGATCAACATCACTACAAACTGAGACAGAAAAACACCATCATTTATAACAGTTTATATAAACTGTAACCCATGATCAAAGTCACCTTTGATCTACTTGTCTCTGGATCAGACTAAACAAGTTTTACAGCCTTCCAGACATTCTTTATGTATTATTACATTAGAACTATGAAGTTTTTAATTTGAAGAAAACAGTACCCTCTGGTCTTTCATTTTTTCTGTAGCAACAAGAACTTTCAACCGGTTGAAGAAATGTTACATAAGAAACCACGAGAGCACACACTGGGAAACTTTGACAAGGACAAGAACACACCCATTTATGTACATTAGCTATTGCAGAACAGATGAACACAAGCAGTTAAGGGAAAAGCTAGTTTCTAGCTTGGCTAGAAAGTTTTTCAGCATTAACTTGTAAACCATTTTGAATATATTTCCTAAGTCTAGTAGTTTTGGCAGAGCGTATTTTGCTCATAATACAACCTGTCAAAAAAGGGGTGATGAAAAAAGTAAAATTCCTTCATGGTTTCTACAAAGTGCTGCTCATTGAAAGCATAAAGACAAGAATGTTGAACAAAGCACAGAGCATTTCCAGGCAAAGAGTAAATAACTTTTCCATTTGGCCCCCTCTGGCTCTTACAGCTCTGCAGCAAGGCTGAGGCACCTGATATCGCTGCTGCTCTGCTGCTTTTTCCATTTGGTCAAAAACCAAACAAATCACACACACACACAAAAAGCCTCAAGCAAGATGACATTTGTACAGTTGCTTAACGGATGTTGTCAGACTGCCCAAAAGGACTCAGTTTGTGAGGAGCACAAATAAGCATTGGCACCAGCTACTTGTGCTCAGCAGCCAGTCCTGAAACACACATACAACACTGGATGTGTTTTAGGAGGAACCAAAATTAGATTAGCTCTGTTCAGTGATCTAGAAATCACGCCAGTTGGTTAAAATTTCAACCCTCTACCCTGCAAGAAGACAAATCCACAAACTAGAGATGACAGTGTTGGTTGTTATTTCTCCCCAAACATGTGATCATGTAAGAGCTCCTCCAGAACAGCATCCCAGGACCACTACCTGCTTCCAGGAAAGCTTCACTTTTTTCAAAATACTCTGGTGCTATTTGCTTAAGCATGGTGCGAAAGAGATGGACATAAGGCAGCTTGCTGATGAGGACCAGTGACTGCAATAAAGAGCAACAAAACAAAAACAAGAGTTTCAAGTTAATGCTTTCCCTCAGTTCTTACTGCAGTTCTACTGATCACCCTCAGAGTCAGGTGTGACTTTTCTCATACATGCAAGCCAACCACAATTTGACTACAAGCAACTGCAAACAAACAACTCCCGAAAAGGACCAACTTTTTGTTTTTAAACACACACACAAAGCTATCTGTTCTGACAGTGGAGCTGGAACACAGCATAGCTGATGTAAAATTAGACCAGTTTACTACAAATCAACAATTAATTTAGAAAGCAGTATACCTTCTCTGGTCCTCTGAGGTCACTGAAAAGTAATGAATTTGCAAATGAATATTTTCCTAAAAGAATTGAAGTTACCTTCTGGAAATAGCCTCGTTTTAATGATTTGTCACGGACTTGTCTGAAATACACGTAGCCATAGTAATATGCTGAATCTTTCTGCAACAGAAAGGAAAGAATTTAATACCACCAGCTGATATTCCCCTCCTTTCTGAAGCATTCAATATACAGTTTAAAAGCATATTTCCCAGCAAGCTCCAAAGTTGATTAGATACAATAAACTATTAGTATTACTCTTTATTTCCATTATTTTTTCAGTACAGACTTCAAAGAGAAAACACTAATGTGTGAAAGCAGCTGTACTTTCTGGCTTTATTACTTTTATATCTACATTCTCCTGACACACCATGGACACAAAAATAGAAACACGTAACTTCCTGAGGAATAAATCAACAGGTATAATTCTGCAAAATAGCACTAAAAACATTTTAGCAGTTAAAAACCTTAAAACCCTGATTTGAAAAGATAAAGCCTAATCTTTCAGTGTATTAGTTTTAAGAAAGATTCTTGAAATATCGTGGAAGCACACTTACACTTCAGAGACAAAACAGCAGCTTCATTCTTCCTACAAACAAGAATTCAACTATTTGCCACATAAATAGATAATTTTGAGAATCAGCTCAAGGGTTCAATATTCCACATGGATATAATGAGAACAATGTTTTTGTCACTACCTCTTTTAGGTAACTGCTCCATCTTCAAAAAATGAAGGGTGGAAATAGAGACACAGACAGCTCAAGTTCCCTGGATTTTTTTTAAATTAAGTTATAAAATACTTCAGATTTCCACAACAGTAATGGGTTTTACAATTTGATCTACAGGTTTATAGTCAGTAATGAAATAGATCTGGTCTGCAATTGAATGCCTTGCAGTCCAAAATCCATACTCATAGAACTTAAAAAGCAGTTAAACTATTGTTATTATGATAATAACATGCTACAACATTTTCAGAGATTCTGCTTTTCAAGCATTAGAGATGAAGACCCACAAATTAATATCACCTAAAAGAAATCAGCTTCATTTTTTCTTATTCCCAACCTTTAAGTAAACTGGCAGATCTCTATCCAATTGGTCCAGTAAACAACACAATGAGAGTTTCCTTCCAGGAGACCGTCGAAATCTAAAGCAAAACTGTGTGTCCCCAAGACAACCTACATGGGGAGAGATAAACAACACACTATTCTGAGTTTCAGCCGTCTTTAACATGAGGACTTGTTTCCTGATCGGAATCAATGTTTTGAGCAATGAAAACCTGTGAAAGGCTGACCTCAGATTGAGCAGCAAGCTAGTAACTTCCTTCACAGCTACCTTACATAAAGCTTTTCTTTTTATGAAGAACGAAAAAACAAATCCTAACAGATGGACAGACTTCCAGCTCATTTGTGGAAGGCAGGTTATATTCAAGGTAATCCCTCTGCATAATTTGAAACTTCAGTCCATCAAGAATGATCAAGAACCTACAGGTCTTAATAGGGACATTAAAGGGACACCATTACTGGTGAAGTAAACCCTCCTTACATACACCTATTCTGCCTGAATCGGCTTTACTGTGCTTTCATCTGAAAAAAATACACAATTTTAAAAAATAATAACAAAAAAAGAAAATCAACCTTTGTTGAACCTTCAGTACAGCTTTTGAAAGTTGGAGATACGTATTTATAACTGCTAATAATGAGAGTAATAAGAATATACAGTTAACTCATCTCACTCAATAACAGAAGGAAGCTCTTCCTAAAGCACAGAGAAAGAGCAGTTCCAGGCACAGGGCTGTTACTGCAGGTTTTGACTTTGGCATAGAAATAAACATGAAAGGAAGTGTCTGTACTTCTGGCATATCTTTTTGCAGGTGGTCCAACCCATCAGAGGCCCCCAGTTGCTCTTTGGCAGCAGAAGTTTAGATTAAATAGTAATTTAGCAAGGACCACACACAGAACAGAACAGTTGTGAAGGGAAAGCCCAGGCTTTCTACATGTTTTTGAATGTAAAAGTCAGTTCCACTGTTATGAACTTAGAAAATATACATTTAGTCCTTTATGAGGAAAGGATTTCATATCCTTCCATTTTCTTCATTAAATCCCTCAAATTCTGTCCCTAATTGCCTCTCTACAATGACAATACTATTGTTTGTTTAAAAAGTGAAGTTAAGATGTTCATTCTTTAATTGCCAAGTATTCTGACATGTCTGCAAGTGTTGCCTGGAGGGTTTTACACATTGACATTGCTGATACTATTTCACTTACATAAAATGAAGAACAACCCTCAGACCTTGCTGCAATGCAGACAGTTACAGCTATAGTATATTTAACCTTAGCTGCAACATTTCTGTATTATAATATTAATTAAAATATGTAAGTATTTGATCTAAAGCCCAGAATACATACTGTCAAATTCTATCTTTTTAAACACAGCTTAGTCCAACAACAGATCGCTACAGTGTGAAGGAAGCACTTACCTGAATTAGAATCTGGAAAAGACAAATAGCAGATATTGGTCTTCTAAAGGGTGGGGAAAAGAAGAAAAAGCTGTTATATTCCCTGAAATTACTAAACTAAAACTGAATTATATACTTACACAGCAAACATGACTTACCTCTTTATCTGTGAGTTTGGAATGTGGAGGATATATTACCTACAGGGGAAATAAAAAAGTATTACATTTACTTGAAAATAAAATATGTAAAAGCAGTAAGTGTCTACTAAACATTTTTACAATACGAGCCTCAAATACCTGCCTGGCCTTAGGACATTTTCAATAGTAAGCCATTAATATTATGTCTCTTAATTTCATATGCGTCTAAGCTTAATTTATCCCTCATCTTTACAAAGTATTTTGGATGTCAGTTAGAGATCATGCACGTACACTTCAAAATCCGGAGCACCTCAGAGCTTTGGGGCAAAAGGTCCCAAAGGAGAGCAAGATTACATCTTCCAGATTTAACTTGCACATGCAAAATGCAGTAGATAATTCCACAGCAAACCAACACACGTTATTGTCTGAAATTTGTTGCAATGGAAAGCTAGGTTGGACTACTCAAAATTCAATCACAAGACACCCTCTATATTAATATGTACTAACTATTGGAGGATAAACATCGACCCCAATGACAGCTGAAAACTCTGCAAGGTCAAGGAATACACTGAAAGTCATGGCTTGCGTACTTACAGTAAAAAAAAATCATGTAAGAAGTTTTACAACCAATCAAGAATTATGCAACACAATGTAAGTTACGGAAGCACCATCATTAAAAAAAAAAGGATATACAAAATCAGTGATTATGCAAGTAAGCAAGAAAACAACATACAGGAAAGAGGACAAATTTCAGCTAAAAAGTTCCTCAAAAAAACCCAACTACCCCAACACTACTGAAATGGGTGGCTAGCTTGTAAGCAAATTAAATTTAACATAAATTCAAAGAAAGGCTTCTGGGCTTCCAAAGATGAACACTAGTCCAAGAGCTGAAGTTCAGTGCAGCAACAACAGCTCAGTGTACGGTCATCATATTACCATGCTGCTACCATCCTGCTATCTCATGTCATCTTGTTCTACAAAATGTAAGTACGTAAATTTATCTCCTGATAATACAACACTATTCTACTCCATAGAAAACACCCACTGGATGGTGTGTGACTAAGCAGTTTTCTGTCCCCTGGCCATCAAGTGTCCAAATGATTTCTTTTCCCCTCAGTCTCCTACCCAAGGATGTCCAGCCACAAGACAGTATTTGTGCAACAGTGAAAGCAAACATGAGTGGAACACCTGTGCTCTACATGTAGCAAACTTATCTTTTTTTCCACCTCTTCATCTTTTCCTTTGCTATCTTATGCTAAGCAGCACACACAGTGTAACCTTTTCAGCAGCTGAAAGATGTTGAAATGCTCCACATCTAGTCAGAAGACTGGCATATAGACCAGACTGGAATCCATATTCCTTTTCCTCACCAGCTGGTGTATCTTCCAATTTCAACAGAAAGCTATTTACATATTCTTCCTGCAACTACATAAAACAAAGCCAGGCCTTATTTATAAAGACATTTTAAGTTTCATGTTATTCACCCAGTCAACTAAATTATTGGGACTTCACAGAAGTGTCTGCAGCCAGGACAGAGGCTGTGCCACCGAGTACATCATCTGCCCAAGGCACAGAACATGCAGAAACACCCTCTTTGCTGCTAACTCTGCCTTACAACATCGAGGAAACAAGAGCTCAGATAATTAGCACAGTATGCTGGCGTTTTACTTGCATTTCTCTTGCAGACAACAATACGTATTTTGTATTCTACATATTCCAATACGTAGTTGGCTTGGTTGAATTTTAGGTCACTCTACCATGCATTCATGCTAATGCCCGTTTAAGAAAAAGAAGACAAAAGAAAGAAAAAGACATTTTCCCTGCACACCAAGGGTTTGCTGTGAAGTCACATGGTGGACAGGGTGAAACAGGATGTGAAACAGATCTCACCGATAATTCTTCTTTCTCATTTACCACCCCCGTCGGCTCCCAGTGTATCCCCCGAGCAGTCTCTGCCAGTGCTCCCAGTGCATTCCCAGGGCAGTGCCACAGCTGTGCCAGTGCTCCCTGTGCACTCCCAGGGCAGTGCCACAGCTGTGCCAGTGCTCCCTGTGCGTTCCCAGGGCAGTGCCACAGCTGTGCCAGTGCTCCCAGTGCACTCCCAGGGCAGTGCCACAGCTGTGCCTGTGCTCCCTGAGCATTCCCAGGGCAGTGCCACAGCTGTGCCAGTGCTCCCAGTGCATTCCCAGGGCAGTGCCACAGCTGTGCCAGTGCTCCCTGTGCACTCCCAGAGAGCCGGGAATATCGCACAGCTGTCTCTGCCTGTTGCACAGAGGGCACAGCTGGGAGCTCCATCCAGCCCGTGAAGGAAAACGCTTCCAACCTGCAGAGAGCTCCTCAGCACCTCAGCACTCAGGTTCATTAGGAAAACCACTCACCTTCCCGTTACTAGCACACGCTTTACAATCTTTAACACCGAGACCCCCACGGATCCGTACGGAACGAAAGCCGATGGACTTGGGAACCTTCCCCGGGGCGGCTGCTGGGAACCGGCGCCCTGAGAACCCCAAGGGAACCGAACTGCCCCGGGCGCTCCCTGCTCCGGAGCTCCGCACAATCACAGTTCCCTCAAGCAGGGCCGAGCTTCCCCCGTCCCTGTGCAACCCGGGGCCAGAGGAAGCGCCCGATTCCGGCGGGGCCCCGCCGCAGCTCGCCCGCCGCGAACGTACCTCCACGGCCTGGCCCAGCTCCAGGTCGAAGCCCACCACACACACGCAGTGCAGCCAGGCTGAGAAACGGTCCCAGGGCAGCAGCGACAGGCACTTGTCGGGACCCTCCGGCTCCGCCACCGCCGCGTCCCCCGCAGCCCCGCCCGGCTCCGCGCCCGGGCCGCGCTCCCA
>WEKX01009592.1:184451-302372 GCA_013390025.1 Pitta sordida
CGGACGCCGGCCCTGCTGCCGACCGGAGCCTCCGCCGCGGAGCGACCTGTCAGCGCGGCTCGGGGCCGGCCCCCGGGAGCCTTCCCACGCACCGGTTTGTCCCCGGGAGGAGGAGAGTTGGGAGCTCTCTCCATGCCTTATCAAGTTCCTTATCTGAGTGGCTGCCAGAAGCTGTAGCCCGGTTCGGTTTTATCTGGTGTAGGGCAGGAAAATAGTGTAGCTCTCGCACCTCATCCTAAACCCAGGACCATCTATTCTGCCGTGGTTTAATTCACGAAGATGGTGAAATGCGGATCGCTGTGTGAAGCAACTGGATCCCTGGTGTGGAGTGAGGGCTTCGCGTTCACCTTCCAGCTCCTGGTCTGTGCCCTGTGAGAGAGGACGCTAATCTTTCATCCCTCTTCCCTAAACCTTTCCTTGCTTCCATGTTGCATTGGTCAGACTTTTGGTCAGTGTTGTTTACGGAAGGGGAGGGGAAAGAAGGCAGTTGAGGTTACAAACAAAAGTACTTGTATGACTCATCTACTTGGATTTAAGACATTATATCCTTCTTTCAAGGAGCCTTTGCTTCTCTGAAGGAATCAGATGCTTGTTCCTATTCTTCCAGAGGAGGATGGATTGAAAGTTTTACGTTTTAGACTTTTTTTTGGCTACTGCTGATATTATTAAAGACATAATGGGGCTTTTTCACTGGATTATTGCCAGGATTAGTTTACACACTGAAACAATGAGTTTTTAGGCCTCTCATACAATAATATTTGTCCTGCTTTAACACAAAGTCGCTGTGGAGGTGCGTTAAACGTTGCGGAGGACAGCCTGCATCAGAAGAGGCTCTCTTCATCTCTGGTTGGTGTGGCAACCACAATCTGTCCTCGATGCCTTCAGCCTTGGCCATCTTCACTTGCCGCCCGAACTCTCATCCGTTTCAGGAGCGTCATGTCTACCTGGACGAGCCCGTCAAGATCGGCCGCTCCGTGGCTCGCTGCCGGCCAGCCCAGAACAACGCCACGTTTGACTGCAAGGTGCTGTCCAGGAACCATGCTCTTGTCTGGTTTGATCACAAGACAGGCAAGGTGAGGTGTTTGCTTTAGTTAAAAACCCTGAACTACTCATTTGCTTTGGTGAGTCCCTGTGGACCCCAGGTCATTCTGGTTTTGTCATAATAAATGTGGAAGGAGTAAGGTGTGGGTTAAAATGATTACTTTTCAGTTAAGTTGGTAATTTCTTACTAACCGGAAACTATGTGTGATTTAAAGGTAAGTTAGCAACTGCAAATGGTGGTAAGTACTGAAAAACTTGCGTGTGTGTTATTCATTGCTGGAAGTAGGTGATTTTCAGGTGAGTCATACAAATGTGAAAGCACAGGTTTGTGTCAATATAATGGTGTAATTCCAATGTTGAGAAATTACTGCTTTATCTGAGCATGTAAATAAATCTCATTATGAAGAGTATCAAAAAATGGATTTAAAAATACTGTGTTTGGTACTCCATTTACTCATCCTTTTGAATTCTTATAGAGTGTTTGGGTCTGATAGGAGTTTTTTTCCTGGCAGCAGGGGTATAATAAATGGTATATGAGAGGTATTCTCATTGATAGTGAAAATAGTTTTAAACTGTTTCTGTGTTGTCTTACCTGTTCCTCTCAAAGGCTGGTGATCTGGTTAAGTGAAATTGAGGGGCTGTAGTGCATGTTTTGTCCACTAGGGATTGAACTGGGACAAGTAAAGTTGTTTTACTTAATGACTCTCAAGTTAATTTTGAATATCCAGTAAGAAATGAACAAAGTGCAGACCTCAGTTCCTCAGCATTGTATTTTTTTTTAAATATATTGGTGTTACACCCTCAAACTTTGTGCTCTAAATCAGCTCTTTTTAGCTTCACACCATGCCCTTCTCTGAAATGCAGTCAGTGTAGCTCTGGATTTTAAGAATAATACGTTCTGTAATTAATGCGGGTTTTTTGGTAGTATGACACAGCATGAGGAGCAGTACAATGCAGTAAAAGTTCTTAAACCCTCCATTGTTAACTTTCCCGTGTTACGCAATCCTTGGGCATGATGGGACAAGACAAGCATTTAATTTCTTAAGGCTGGGTTGTGGCGTGGCTTTCAAGTTAACTTGCAGGTAATTGTGCAAAGTGCTATCTGTATCAAGTGTTTCATTAAGTATATTGCTTTGGCTCTGTTGTGTATGTGATGCATTCCTGCGCTCTTGAAAGCTTGGGTGCTTGAAATACTTTCAGTATAATCTTGGTTTTTAATGTTTCTTGTTTGACTCAACAAAGTAAAGGGCTTCAATTTGATGTGCTGTCTTTAAACTAGAACATGTCGTGCATGTAGTTTTATCAACGTTTCTTGTGGCTTACAAAGGTTGTAAGACCTCCCTGTGCTCTATTATGGTTACGAAGAGTCCGGCCATATTCAAGATGGTTAATTTGACAAAGTACTGGGTGTTGAGTGTCTGCTAACGAATGGACAAGCTTCAAAAGCTGTCAGCTGTGGATTTTTTATTTTTAAATTCCAGTTAGCTTTGGCTTTTCTAATACAGGTCAAACATTTTACATGCTTATTTATCTTAGCTATCTATTTTTAAATAGCAGCTTGATAGTGTTGAGAGGATGATATGTTCTAGTTGTTGAGATTCCATATGAAGATTTGGTGGGCATCTTGTGAAGGGTGCCCAGATGGGGATCTCTAGGCATAGTGGTCAACTAAAGAGGGGGTTTGGGATCATGGATAGGAGTCCATTCCTGTAAATATTGCATGTTGAATGTGGTGGTGCTATAAGAGGTTTCAAGCAGAGTGGAGAATTTTGGGTTCTGTGTATGTTTCTTGCCAGTGTGGTGTAGTTTTTCATCTGATAGTGCGTCTTAACGATGAATCGAGAGATAGTTGGAGGAGAGGGGGGAAAATGCATTGTTAGACATAATAGATACCAAATGCTGTTGTGAGAAGACAGGTAGAAGGTATTGATAAATACAGGCTTGATCTTGAATCCCAAGAACCACTTTAAAGAACACTGGTGTTTTCAAAATGCAAACCCATAAAACTATGCCAGAGTATTTGCATGCAGGAAGGTACATCATCACTGTTTACAGAACTGCTAATAAGCACATCTCATTTAGGATACTGTCATTAGCTTGCCAATGACCTAAATTTAAACCTGCACAAATGGTCCTTGTCACGCTATTTGTAAACATTTTTTGAGAAGCTTATATATAAGATGTTTATCCATTCTGTTGTTTTCTTTAAATATACAAGACCTTGAAATACTAATTTAGTAATAGAGAGAAACCTTCAAATATTTCAGAATGGCTCATGAATGATCTGGGACTGCAATTTCATAAGCTGTGGACTTGGGCAGTACCAGTTTCTGGCATTCCCAGTCTGTCAGTCCAGTCTCTTGAGCTGCATTTCAGTTCTACTCTAATTACCTATTAGTCTTTTTTCTTGAGGGTTTGGAGTTTTGTTTTTGCGAATCAAGTGAGTGATCCTGTTTACTACAAGGCCTGTAAACAATTTTAGCAGTGTAATCATTAAAGAGGGGTAGAACCCAAAGAGAGGGAGCATCAGTAAGCAGTGGCAAGGAAACTGATACACAGGCTTTTTTCAGAGGCAGAGACAGGCAGAAGTTGGAGTATGGCACATAGGGAGACCCACTCCAGTGTGATATGTTACTTACAGTTGAAAGATGTGAATGTTTATTTTGTATTAAGGCACTTTAATTATGCATGGAAAAAGTTACATGCCCACAGAGATAATGTCTATGTAACACCAGCATTATTAAGGATGAAAGTAGGATGAGTTTTCAAGAGCGCCAGTAAATAGCAATTAAAGGCAGATACTTTAAGTTGGATTTTCTTTTTAAAATATGCCTAACATAATATGTAAGCCAAGATGTGTGTAAGATGAAGGTGGAAGGAGATGGTGGTGGGATGATCTGTACTTGGACTTGTTCTCTGCTTAGTAATACTTTTTTTAAAAAAAACAACCAATGCAATGCCTCTTTTTGCTTGTGTTTGTAGGTAGAGTGTAATAACCTCTTATGGATTTTTCATACAGTGATAACATTAGAAGATTATGCTTAGAATTAATTTTTGGTGCATTTGGTGGTTTTTTTTAGTAGTTGCAAATTAATGAATCTGATTTTATTTTTAAAAGATGCCTGAAAAATGAGTCACTAGATATGTAGGAAGTAAATGTTATGCTGAGCATGGAGTGTTCCAAAGAGTGTGAATCAAAGCAAAAGAAAAAGTGGGCTATAGTTCAGAAGATGTAAATGTGTTTGTTCAGCTTATATCACTGCATATGGGAAGAAACTCTTCCAAATTGCTTAACTGAAATAGTCTTAAAGTTGTTTTTTTGTTTTGTATTCATTTTTAAAAATAAGCAAGTGGAAAACCCTTGAGAATTTGTATGTGACTTCTCCCAGGCTGAAATGCTTTTGACAGATGTGGTAGGAGCTTTCGGTAGAAACCTGACGCTTCCAACAGATATCCAGGCTTTCAAAAACTGGAATTATTCAATGCCTTAGATTGTTGTGAGTTACTATTTTAAGTACCTTTTTTAGGGAATTCACTGCCACCGTTTACCAAAGGCTCTGTGAAACTGTTGAAAAATATTTTCTTAGGTCAAAAGGATTCCAAATAACTGGTCATTTTTAATAACTGAAAAAAACCATGCAGGCGCAAGTTTCTGTGTTAATGGTAGCCCGTACTTGTGTTTTCATTTAGTTCTAAGTGGGTATGACTTGTATTGAACACACTCATAATATCTTGGTGACAGAAATGCTAACTAGTGTGTGTATTGAAAGTCATAGTCCATGTAGTAGTAAAGGAAATTTATAAAGGCTGTGCTTTATGAATTCTAGACCTAAAATATGTGAGATAAAAATGTTGCAGTATATTTTCTGCAGGTGTCACCTTTAAAGAAAACAAACACAAACAACTCCCCTGCCCCCCCCAAAAGTCCAAACCAAAAAACCCTAAATGGTAACCAACTGAAAAACCCCAAATGCCAGCAAACCAAACCCAAACAACCAAACCAAAACCCAACCCCTCAAAACAACCACCCCAAAGATAGACAGGGAATTAGAGACTAACTATGTAGCTTGCTTTGAGTCCCTGAGAAAATCATAGAACATGTTTTAGAACACGTTTCTGGGCACAGGAACAAGATGATTTGGTGGCTGTTGGTGTGGCTTGGACAGCGAAAAATCATGTCTGATGAGTCCATACAATGGCATTGTATGGTATAATAACTCGTTTTGTGGGCAGGGGGGAGCAGTACCTACTCTTTCACCTCTTTACCTTGTTAGCTGGGCCTTGCCAGAGGAATGGGCAGACAGGAGCCTCAGGAGTCTGAACAAGGACAAACATGAAGTCTGCATTTGGAAAGGAAGAACTCCTTACAGCTTATTAGACCCTGTCCAGGATACTGCATCTGATTTTGGGCCACCAATCCAAAAAATGCATTGATAAACAGGAGGTGAAACATTAGATGTTCCTTTTTGCAGTGTATTGTACTAAGGATAAAAGTATATTGATCATGAAAGAAAGAGGAGAAAGAATTTGAAGAAAGGAAATATGTTTTTAACTTAACATTCCATAAAGTATTTTGTGTATATCAAGAATTTGGCACAATCCAGGAGGTATGGAACATCTTCTATGGACTCTATCTCAAAAAATTAAGTGGGGTATGATGGTGGTATTTGGAGTTGCAGGATTTTAGTGGGAGATTTTTTCCTGCAGCTTCCAATAGAGATTGCTGTGATACTCTGGCCTATTTAGTGTTGATCTCTTTAAGGGATGTTTAATTTTTCATGTACCAGTAGCATTTATTTTGGTAGATACTATCGCTGTTATTTGTTTTTCCCTCTATTACATCTTCTCAGCTTTCTGTGAGGATTGTTGTCTTTGAGAGATGAACATATGTTTTATTTCTCAGTATTCTTGGTGTTGCTGTATGCTTACAGTCTGCAGTGGAGACACTTTATCTTCCAAGCAATGAATGTTTGTTCCGAGTGCCCTGGGGAAGTGACCTGGGATCTGCTCTGATGCACTGGGGTGAAGCTCAGGTTCTTGGATGCTTTTGGTGAGAGGGTGATGTCAGGCAGCCCTTACATACACCTGTTAGTGTTTTATGTAAGTGCTTTTCACCCTGAATGAACTATCCAATTTTATGGTGATATGATCATAAGAATATTGTGGGGTAGGAAGCTTTCCACAAACTTCAGCACCGTACTTTTAGAAGCCGGTGTAGGAGTGTGGACGGCCATTTATAGTGGAGGTAAGTCAGTGCTGACAGGGAGTGCCCTGCAGAGATACCATCTAGAGCCACTGCTGCAGAGCTAATACTGTAATTCTTGGAGCTGGTCCATTGCAGTCATGATGCATCTATCCTGAGCCAGGAACACCAACACATTGATTAGTTTTTAAAAACAAATAAAAATCCCTTTTGTATTTGCAGTGAGTTTTTACAAACCTCAGATGAATCGGGTTACTTAGCAGGAATGAAGACCAGTAAATGTGTTTTCCTTAGATCTCTAATAGGATGGTTTGGGTTTGTTCCTGGTTCCAGGCTTATAAATGTAGAATTTTGCTTCCGTATTTTATATAATCAAAGTTGATCTGGACATTTAATTTTTTCTTGTGTTAGTTGCAGCAGTCCATTGATCATTTGCAAGTGGATTTACATTGCACTGGAGAAATACATACTTTAATTTGGCTTTACCTTCTCATTTTCCATACTGAATTTGAACAGATTTGGTTGCATGTTTTCTAATCAAAGTGATCGAGTTCATGTATGTTGTGAAGAGCCATGTGGGTGAGAAGTGTATGTGCCAGTGTGCTGCTTTGGTTGTGTTGATTTGAATCTGATCTAGCTAGAATTCCACAAAATGTATTGATAAATACTCGGCTGTTTTGCTACACCTTGAGTTTTGTCATTACTTTTAATATATAATATAAACTGAATATGATTATTGTTTGTGGAACCTGGCCAGTGAAAAGGAAGGAGGAATGCTGTCTCCCTGCCGATAGCCAACAATTTTACAGACTATTGCTGCTGAATTATAGGATTGTTTGTTGTATCTGGGTTTTCTTTTGAATCACATCAATACTTGCTTCCTGTTGATGTGGCTCACTTGCTGAGGATTTGGATTATCCAGGAGCTCTGAATTTTGTTAGATATTGCTGTGAAAATGCATTGATGTTCTAAACTATTTATTTGCTCTCCAGAAATGTTTCTGCTTGTGGCAGAGTTGTTCGAAGGAGGCTTTACAGCACTGTCAAATTTTGTTCAAAATAGACAAGTGTTTTTTCAGGCTGCTTTGTGAGTGGGAACATCAGGCAGAGAGATGAGTTGGACTGTACCATCCTAAGCCCCTGCAAGAAGCGGTATCTGTCTGCCAGAGGCCTAGAACAGTTTCCTTTTGGAAAAGGAAAATTGCTGTGGTGGAGCCAGACAATTAATTGGATACAATTTCTGTGTTGTATTGTAGCAGACATGTATGATTGAGCAATGTCTTAGTTTATTTCAGTCTTGAGAAAGTATAAATAAATTATGAACTTCCAGCAGGCTTATAATAGAAAGTAATAGAGAGTCCAAAATCCTGTAGTAACACTGTAGTTGAGTGGAAAAACACAGAAAATGGTCGCGGTAGTTTGACCTTTTTTTTTTTTTTACTTTTGTAGAAAGTAAACATCATAAATAAACACAAAAAGTACTGGGACTTGTCAGGGGTAGTTTAGGACATGCAGAATTTATAGTATCTTTGCAGAACTAAGGAGCATTTCAATATTGACAGTTGGACTGTGTTGTGTTGGATGAAGTTCTTGGTGACATGACCTAGATATTAGGGTAGTGTGTTATAGGTAGGATGATGTGTTGGTTGTAGGATGGCAACAGGTCAGGTTAGGTAACAGGTTTGACTAGATTAGATTAGGTAACGGGTGATAGGTTGGACTTGATGATCTCTATGGTCTTTTCCAACCTTACTGATTCTGTGATTCTGTGATTCTGTGTAGTGGAGGGAGACAGTGCTAGGTGTAGACCTTTTAGGTTGTAAAATGGCATTTACAAACCATGGCAAAGATTGAGGAATTTACAGCGAGAATGGGCTCAATTGCCAATGTCCTAATAGTGTGAAATAGTGAGAGCTTATAACCAAATACAAAAATAGTGACAGTATTGTGCTACTGTGAAGGTAATATTGTGCCCAACTTGTTCAGTTTTAGTTTTCGCATTATAATTCAAATGTTTTGGAAATATTTATTGACAGAAAGTTCAATATAGGAAACATGCAAGGTCTCAGACATATAGAAACTATGTAAGAATAGACAAGTGACCTGTTGTGCTTGTGTTGAGAGACTATTGAATAGAATACTAAGAACTAAGTTATTATTGCTACATATTTTCATAATTGTAGTTGCAATATTTCTTTCATAAAAATAAAATGAGTGCAAGAACTAAAGACACAGAGGTTGTGGATGCTTGTTAACTGCATTGAGTAATAACCTTTTTAGAGGAAGGAATAGAAATGCTTATGTTTCAAAGCCAAGATGAAAAGCTCTAGTATAGGCCAGATAGATATTTGTACAGCAAATTCTTTTGAAGACATTTGGTACTGGCTGCTGCCATTAATGTTATCTGATTTGGCAGTTTTTGCCCTTACCTGGCACTTTTCCCAAGTTGTTCCTTCTCTGGAAGTTGAGCAAGATTAAGTTTAAACCTATGTTTTTCTAAAACTTAGTCTTTGATGCAATATTATTAATGTTCTGTAGGAAGTTTAACCCCCAGTCCTTCAGAGTTTGTTCATTATGCCTTGCTTTCTGTTTTTCAAATTTATTTTCTTGAGATGTAATTCTCAATTGTGTGAGTTAGAAGCCAGAAGTCAGTTCTCTTGGTTTTGCAAAGCTGGGCTTTCTGCCTGTGCACTTTTTGCTTTTAAAATTTCTGGTGGCCTTTCCTTTCCCAGTAACGAACTCCTGGCACAATTAACTGTCATTCTCTCTGTTTGTTTGTTGTTTTTTCCCCTCCCCTGGTTGTTGGCTGTAATAGTTCCCCGAGCTTATGGGCAATAGAATTGCAAATCAGTTTCCGTAGTGTTACTTATAATTTTGTTCTGGCATTGCTGGTTTTTGCACTTCTACCTGGTGTTTCCAGGTGCTTGAAGGATATGCAAGCTTTCAGGAGGCATAATGAATTATTTGTAATTCTTCACGTTTGTAACTTTGTTATATTATAAAAAAAGCTTTGCTTTTTATATCTGATTGTGGAAGGATCCATTCTGCAGCCAAATTATTTTTGCAGGTCTTTGATCTCTGTTGGTAATTGCAACTCCTTGTTGTTTTTCTTGCTGTCATTACAGGTATTCCTCTTGCTGTGTGCTGGAGGACTTTTAAGGTTACATCAATATTAACATAAAGTTTTAAAGGATAAAGAGTAACTTTAATAAAGTTTCTTTTCTTTCTATGGATTCCAGAACTTCTAAGTCATTACATAGGGAGGGTGGTATCTGCTTTGAGGGAAGTTACAATACTGTGAACCAGAACAGCAAATTCTGGAATGAATGAACTGTCAGAGGAGAACTAATGTTGGTGTGGACCTCAGGAAATCATCCAGTCCAGTCTGCTGTTCCACAGCAGGTCTAATCAGTTCAGGTTGCTTGTGGACTTGGGGTAGGATTTTGGGTACAAATTAACCCCTACCAGCAATTAAGCTTCTGAGGTCAGTGTCAGATATGTTTCCTGGGTGGGTTGGCCTGTGTTGTTCTTGTCTTAAGTGATGTTTTAACTTTCTGTGTGTGTATGTATAGATAGAAGTTAGTATTATGAAATGTCTGGAGTGCTTCTTTTATAGTGTAACTTAAAGTTACATCAAAATGTGCCAGGTAAATGTTAAACTAATTTCTGGAAGAAAAGAAGCACTTCATGAAAGACATACAAAGGTTCCCGGTTCCACCTGTAATTCCATAAGGGTGGAAATAATACACCACTTTCACTTGTAGCTGTCAACCACTACTTCCTTTTTAAGAACTCAAAGGGGAAATTATTTTTCAGTCTTCCTCTTTGAGGACTTTTCCTAGACTGCATATTCCAGCACTTGTAAGAGAAAGCCAGGAATACAAATTGTCATAGAAAGAGCATATTTGTTTTTGCTATCTCTGTAGCCAGCAGACGATAGTTCAAGCTCCTGGTTGTGCAGTTGAAGCAGTGCTTTGCTGGGTATATAAATACTGTGTGTGCCAGTGAAGGCCAGTGATTTAGTCTGGGAGCAGAGCCCTTACTGTGTGATTAAGGGAAGAACTGATAGGCTGCTATTTATATTAATAATACATTACCTATAACGTAGAAAGGCATGTGGATGTTCTCAGTCTATCTGAATGCTCTTTGCCCATGGTGTCATCCTGATTCTTAGTTTCGTTTATGAATCTGACAGTTAATTAGTAAGTTAAAAGTACATTTGCTGTGTTTGGCTAACTTTTAACTTTCATGTAAACAGAAAGGAGAATGTTTTTGGAGGATTTTGTACCTGACCAAATGCATTGCATCGACACACAAGGACAACCTTTCTTTCAAAACTCTTGGTTTGTTTTGGGATCTGTGTACACACGGCCTGAGATCAGCACAGATTGCACATCCATCCAGCACATCCATCCTCCTGAGAAACTCAGTGCACATCTATATTTTAGCTGCGAGTTCACCTTCTCTGACCCCATGTTCCTGGAGTGACTTGGGAAGGGTTAGTTTGGCAAAACCCGGCACCGGCACAGCTGTCCTGCTTTCTGTGAGCCACTCTGGGACATGCAGCTTGCATTCCTGAGGGCTCTTCAGGTCACCCTGTTGGGGCATTGTGCATGCTTCACAGGTCGGTGTAAATGTGCCTGCAGCTGAACAATTTATGCAGAAGTGCAGGTAAGAGTTTTTTTTTGTCCTCCCCTGGTCATTAAATGCAAGTCTGCTCATTTTCTTTCCTCCCTTTCCCACAGAGATTTATGCTGAGCACCAGGGTAGGTGTTGCTGAAGGAATTTTAGAGGATGATCTAAGTTTTATAAACTAATATTAAAGGATCTTGATGATTAGTCTTTATTTTGAGATCTGTAACTTGTACTCTTTGATGTATTTTATAGTTTAAACTTGCTGTACACATCTTCTTTTGTACTTGCTGTTTTGTATTTCTAAAAGATTTACAAGAATAATTGCTTTGTAATATCCTTTAAAACCTTTTGTGTAGATATAGTTTTGCAATGTTAGGGTAGCTGTGATCTTGTAGCATTATTTCAGTGACTGGATCTGCTTGCTGGTATTGTGCCTCTAGTTAAGTCTAGATAGTATGTTATACAGTTCTACTTTAAATATTACTTCAGACAGTTATTATATGATAACACGTGTAAGGTCAGCAAAGCTGAGTGGAAACTTTTCTTATCCAGAACATTTTCACACAGAAGGATTTAAGAAATACGAAGTGCTTGCTTATACTTGTGGACATTTGGAAAAAGTAACTATTTTACTGAACTGCTGCACCTGTGCTGAGGTGTCCCAAGTATTCTTTTCATGAGACAGTTGTCATCTCAGGATCTGTTTTATAATGAGAATTTGTGATTGTATATGAATAGAAAATGCTTTTTCCCTTAATTACTGCATTTACGGATGGCGTCAATGTGCACTTTTATTTCAAAACTAGTTATGTTAAATATTAAATGAAATGTTAATATACTAATATTTACCAGTTGAGAGAGAGGAGACATGATAAAGAAATAGAAAGAGGCAAATCAGCTTTCTAGGTATAGTCTCTTCACACTGAAGAGAAGTTGAAACTTTTGCAGAGTTCTGCTTGAAGTCTGAAGTAACAAATGATGGTGAAAAGACAAGCAGAACAAATACTTGGGAACATACAAAAGGGCCAACTTTTTCTCAATACTGCCAGTGGCTGTGTAACTGCTAGGACATGAAAAAGGGTTTTAGTGACTGCACCAGGTCAAATATGAAAAATGGGCCAATTCAGTCTTTGCTGTTAGGATTTTTGCTCTGGGGCTCCATTTCCATAAAGGTGGAGGTGTTAAAGTGAATGGATGGGATCGTAGCATCACAGAATGGCCTGAGTTGGAAGGGATTATCCAGTCCCATTCTCCTGCCACAGGCAGGAACACCTTCTGCTGGATCAGGTTGCTCAGAGCCCCATCCAGCCTGGCCTTGAACACTTCCAGGGATGGGGCATCTTCCAGTTGTTTGTCTTGGTTTTCCTCCCGCATCGTTCCTTTCATGGTCTTTTTTAACTTCTTTGTACTCATTAAGTACTAGATTCACTTGTTATTAATGTTATTTTTTTAATTATTTGAAAGCAGTAGAATTTCTCCCAGTACTTTTACTAATTCTTGATGAAATGTGCCATTTCAGTGGAAGAGAAGAACACCAGTAATAAATTACCCCAAGCTCAGGTGTTGGGAGCACTGCATTCGCTCATCCAGCTGCTCAGGAGTGCACATTTGTCCGTGGTGTCCATGAACAGGTCTCGGGGCTGTCTTGACGTCTGAGCCAGGTTTTTTCAGTTCATGTATGTGCCGTGTGGACTTATGGCTGGTGCAGATGAGCTCCTCATTTCGCTGGTGTGTTGTACTTGTGAGCATTTGCAAGAGTATGAGCTGCACTAGAGTTTGCCTTTTGAATGCAGCCTTTGAAGTATGACATTGTTTGCTGGCATTTTAAGAGGTAGAAGAAAGTTTATCTGCTTTGATAAACAAGTCTTTAGAAAGAGCTGTATGACTTTGCTTGAGGAAGAATTACTATGGAAGGAATGTCTTGTATATTTATTTTATATAATCACAAGTGGTGAATTCAGTTAAATGCAGCTTCTTTAAAGTGTAAAATGCTTAGATACCTGCCTACACTTGAGGTGTACTAAAGGTATTATCATTTAAATGTCTGAATTATGATAATTAACATACCTGTTTAACATGCTAATAGTGTATGAAGCCAAACGTAAAAGTTATGAGAACATTATAATTTAAATACTTGGGTTGTTTACTTTTTTCCAAGTGTTAGAGTTTCAGGTTCTGGAGGATAGACATGGATGACTGTTCTTTATAAAACAGAGTTAAGAGTTTTTTCCAGTTGTGTTGATACTATGCTTGGGATGTTAAAGATGTCCCATAGCAGGGAGGCTGCGGATCTTGCATCTTCTCACAGTGCTAATGAGAAATTGCATTATGAAAACTGTGGTGGAATATGGAGTCTTTGCTACTTTCTGCAAAACTCAGACCTGCAATCCAGAGAGACATCATGCTTTTCAGTTTAATTTCTATTCTTTGGCAGGATTTTGTTCCAGTTCAAAAGGTACCTTTTTCTCTGTCGATTTCTATGTTCCTCTGTGCTTTCTGGTTCCCTTGACAAAACAACTCAAGCAAATAACATGAAACAAAATCTTGTCAGCTCGTTCTGCATTGCCCAGTGAAAATACATTTTCGAAAACCCAAGGTCACTGAACCTAGAGGTTTCTGAAAATGTGGGTGATAACGCTTTGGAGCAAGATGCTCTTGCCAGCATTAGGACAGTAGTTGAACAGGAAGAGTGAAATGGAATAGGCAGCGAAAAAGCACAACATCAGAGTAGGGCGTTCCTTGTATGATTTATCTGATCCTCCTGTGACCCATGGCCTATGGCAGTAAGGCTTCTCTGTATTGTGTTTCTTTGGGGATTGCTGGGTAGTAACTGCCTTTCATTTGTAATGTCTGTATATTACCATTAGAAAATAAGCTCCTTCAGGTTGTGGAATGAAGTTTTCCTTCATTCTTTCTGTCCAGAAGGTGAAAAGTAAAATGTTCTGCAAAATACTGATTCTTGGCAAGTATTTTACAAAGCTTTAGAAATAAGAATAAATCTGCGGAAGAAGAGGTTGTCAACCAGGTGTCAAATGTCAGATTTGCTCCTGTGTATATATGATCCTTCATCCATCTACCCTTTGCACACTGATTGTTACACTTGGTCCACTCTTGATACAGTAAGATTTAGACTTCAGCTTGCTTGCCTGTCCTCTGTAATGTTGGTGCCATCTTCCACTCTTTTGGATGACAAGAATTCCAAGTTTTTATGAAGAATTACCTGGGTGTTTTTGCACAGCCCTTCCGCACTTGTCTATAAGGCTGGAAGTCATTGTAATGCCAAGTGCCACCTTCCTCTTGTCCCTTTCTGCAAAGTAAGAACATGTGGTAACATTCCATCGTGGTGCACCTTGCGTTCCTCCCGTCTTCTGCCTGTGTGACTTCGAGGTACGTGTCTTGAGGTGATGGAGCAGCCTGACATGAGTGGTTTTAGGAGCTGGAGGGAGGAAAATTAGGGGAAAGAGGTGCATGATGAAAGGCTGAGAGAAACTTTTCTGATTCTGTCTCATTCCTTCCAAACACAAGCCACCAGTTCCTAAGGTCAGTTTCTCTGATTTGAGCCCGGAGCCCTGTGGAAAGGTGGTCTGCAGGTGCTGTGGTGCCATGGGGGGCAGGAAGCACATCCATATGATCCAGCTGGAGAACTGTCAAGGTGAGCTGCATGTCAGCACTGAGGCACAAATCACTTTGCAGTACTGGGAATAAATAGTTGGGTTGGAAAAGCACCGAGCAGTGAAGATGTCATGGAGTTTACACTGGAAATTCCATGAGGATGGGGTAGAGACGGGGAAATCGATGTTGCAAGTGGATCAAGTGATTCAAAGGAGAGTATTGAAACTGAAGAGCAGTGCAAGTCATGATTACACACTTTAGATTACAAGTTGCCCTTTTTTTTTTTAAAGGAAAAAAAAAAGAAATGAAAAACCAACAGGAAACATGTATTGCTACTTCTCCTTTTTGAGTTTATTTGTACCAGTAGGTGCCTGAAGAGCAGAGTTCTGCGCTGTTGAAAAATGATGGTAAACGTTGAAACTATCATTTAAGGTAACAAAGCTTTTTATTGGCAATTTTATGTGTTCTGCTGTTTGTGTATTTAATTTTTTAAAATGCTTACTTGTCGTTCCTTAATTTCTTAAGTTCTAGCACAACATTCTTAGCATGTTAAGAGGAGCCATCGTTACGTGCAGTGCAGAAATGGCTGTTGTAAGGAGCTTCATTTATAGTGAAGTGTTTCTAGAGCAGACTTTTTTATTGAGCCACTCATGCAGTTGGGAGACAGGTTGTCTTCTGTGAAAGATTTTAGGAAAAATACTTTCAGCTCTTCATATGGAGAGAACTCTCTGCCATATATGAGACACTTATTGTTTTTGGTTTTTTCAAGGTTTATATTGTTACTTGCTAATGATAGCATTGGATGTTAGAATTTGTTTCAGTGGTTTTTCTTTGTTTTCTTTGTTTTAAATAGCAGCTTGGAAATACGTCCTTTACATGGTCCCATCACATCTGAAATAGTTTGTTTCATACTTAAGGTACCTTTGGACGTGTTGCTTCATGAAGAAATCTTTTATTTGCATGGCTTAGGTACTGAATCCTTTCAATATGCATTGCATTTTTAGTTGAAGTTGTGCTGCACATGAATCTGAGAAAACACAAGCAGTAATCTATTGCAGTTTAAGTGATATTGAGGTTCCAGCTGATTTATTGACTCGCCATGGGCACACTTGGCACACTTCTTTCTGAATTGCTGACCAAAATGTTTTAAATCATGCACAGTTGGTAAACCTTTACAAAGAGGGGAATGAAAGAGTGAAAGGTCATAACTGTTCCCGAATGAAATTTTGTACTTGTTATTGTCAAACTGGCAAAGAAATAAATGTGCTACATTCTATCAGAAGGCCCAAGAATACTTCTATTGTAACTTATGGAATATTGGGTATCTTAAATGGATAATAAGAGTGACTTCTTTGTGTAAATGATGATTAGTTTTCTCATGAATTAATAAGTGAAAACTGAATTAATAATTTTCATGTTAGTTATTGTATATATGGGTGACTGATAAAATCCAGAAAGACTTTCTGAAATGTTAAGAATGTGTTTGTAAATAGGAATAAAAGTTCACATTCAGTTGGTTTGAAATGCTGACCTCTTTTCTTCCAGAGTACTAGCTATGTGAATTGTCTTAGGATTTTTCTTCTCTGTTTTGTTACTTTGAACTACTGATGTGGTTTACACAATTTTATTTACTAGTTTACTGTTTCTGGTATTCAAGTTCTCAAGCTAAACCTTTAAAGGGAAGTGAAGAAAACATCAGTGTTCCTGATGTGCCTGTTAAGAAACACCAAGGTTGAGAAACAGGTGGCAGGATGCTGCTGGGTGGTGGCTCAGGACAGTGTGTCATGCTTTCAATTTGGTCTCCTTGGCACTGGTTGAGCTGATGGAAGTCTGGAGACATTCAGCTGCTGAGTCTGGAAGTTGTCAGTCCATCCTGTTTGTGCAGTCAATAGGTGGATAAGCTGCTCACATTGTCCAGTTTTGAATTAAATGTGAGAAGTGTAGTGTAAATAGGCAAATGAGGGACCTTTGTTACCAGAACATGTTTGTTTTATCTGACTTGACCTAATTTTAGAGAAGCAAGCACTGAAACAAAACTAAAAGTTGTAAAAATACACTTTGTCCTATGAGAACTTACTAAGAGTTAAATAATGTAATCGTGTTTAGGTTGAGAAATGCAGCACTCCTTTATTTTTAAGGAACGCTGCTGAAGCTTGACTTGGTAGTTCAGGATATTCCGTGACTTACTTCCAGTCGCTCGTGTGCAGGGAGGGGACTGCTCTACACTCAGTTTCTCCATGTGTCTGTATGTTTTTTATTCTATTCCAAAAGAAACCAGAACATATAAACAGGGAGGGAGCTGGAGATGTCCTGAGGAGCAACTCTTGAAGCGGGTGTTGGGGAGAGAAGAACAGCTGTGTCCTGCACAGTGCGTCTGTGCCGCGGGTGGATGTGCTGTGAAACCTTCCTGCTCCCAGTGCAGACCTGGGGCAACACAGGGAGCTTGAGGTGAAAACCAGTTGAAAGATAGAGAAAAGCGAGCAGACATCTGACTGCAGACATTTCCCTGACAACCCAGATGGGAGATACTGAGTGCAGTCAAGGAATGTGCTGTTCCATAAAGCCAAGAGCTATGTGAAGAGGTTTTCTTGCATAGCGTTCTTTCCAAGAGCTGCTGCAGTCTGTCATTTAAGAGTGTCTAAAGTACAGCCGCTTCCTCAGCCCCAAGGAGCTACTGTCAGGCAACAGAGGCAGGAGATAAATTTAGGATCAAGTAGGGGAAAGACTGGCTTAGTTTAAGTCCAAGGTAGACAGAGTAATTCCTGCCTACTCACCAGAGCAGTGTGGAAAGGTGCTTTCATCTGAAAGGGCCTTGCCCTGTGCTTGTTTCCTGTGCCTGGTGGATTTTGTAGCCGTGGTGGATATTCACATTAATTTGGTGTAACCAACCAGCAGAAATGTTACTCATCTATATACAAATTTCATATTCTGTTACAGCAATGTCATCTGAATTGTTTTAAGACTGGCTGGGCAAACTTTTGAAGGATTTTTTCTGGTGAACTCTTGACAATTCTAGCGGAAGTGTCACAGATATTTTTGGGTTGGTTTGTTTTTTATAAATGACAGGGTTGAAATACGTAGTGCAAAGCAGTGAAACGGTCTACCAACCTACATCGTGTTGGGGTTCATATTCCTGGTATTTGCTTAGGACCCGAGTACACTACTTTGCTTCTTTTGTCTAAACATTTAAAAAAAAAAGGTTTTCTTGCATAGCCATGGGAACACACATGTTCCTTTTGAATTTGTATTTAACCATGTTGCTCGTAATGCTGCCAATTCTCAGTGGCCCAACCTATTTTCCTTTGAAACAATCTATGGATAGCATCTAATCCTAATTAAAGTTTATTAAAACTTCATAGTAATAGTAGACTAATTATAGGTAGTGTAAAAGTCTCACTGATTTTTCTTTAATCAAAGTGTAATCTTGTCTACAGCTGTATTAAATTTAAGCTTGGATGACAAACCTCTTGGTATGTCAAAGCTTATTACTTAACAGCAAACATGTTTTTTGTGGGAAGGCTGTGTTTGTACTGGGAGTGCAGTTTGACTCTTGTGGACTTAATTTGAGGACTCATCTGTTTTGGTGATTTACAGTAGAGATTCTTTTTTTCCATAGAGTAGATGGGCCAGTGTAGATGGGACTGATTTGGTGCACGGTGCCAGTGCATTGCCGCTATTATTAAATTTCATCCTGTTTAATGATAAGCTTGCTGAGCTTTCTTCCATGTTCTGTTTGCACTGTAGATTTTGAAATAATTCTGTGTTTTTGCTTTTTGTTGCCAGTGTGTGTCCTGGTCTTGGTAGGTTTGGGTTTTTTTTTCCTTTTAGTAAATGACTCATTCTGCTGATTTGCTTTAGTTTCTGGACTTTGTGTTTTGTTCTTCTAAAAGCATAGATAATGAATTGTAGCAGAATTTAATGTTAAATGTCAAGAACACATTTCAACAAAAGACTGTCTTTGTAAAGAAAAAGCCCAACTGTTCTCAGAACAGCAATTTTTAAAAAATTCTGATTAGACATGGAAAATATTTGCATGTCAATTCCAGTTCTTTTGCAGTGTATGGACAACTTCTAGCTAGATATTTTTCAGCGTTTCTAAACATGTTTCAACATGTTCTAAACAACTTGTTTAGAAAGTTCAGTTTCGATATTAGATGGGGAAAGCCTTTGACAGCATTCTGATGTTTACCTATGTTTGCTTATTCTGGGCAGAAATTCAGTGACTTGCGTAATTGTAGTAGCAGGAACACTGAACTTGGGAAACCTAATTTTAAAATCAGGGAAGTAGGGGAATAATTAACGTGGATGTTCTAGCATAGAAGTAGCTTGTGTTGGGAGCTCTAGGCTGTAAAGATGGAATTAATAGTTTCGGCAACCCACAGAATGCTTGGGTATAGTCCTGTAATTCGTGGAAACTTCAGTATTAAAAAGACCTGAACCTTCATGTTATATATAAAGAGTCTTCAGCTGCACTTGTGTTCTGCCTGTTGTGGAGTTGTTTGCAGGGCTGCCTGGGCAGTGTGTGTGTCCTGGCGTTGCCCTCTGCTGTCTGCAGCTCAGCTTTAAGGAGTGAGAGGAAAAGGCATTTTCTTGCCTAGGGAAGGCATTCAGGGATTTTTGTCCTTGCAAATGATTAACTGTTTTTTACAGTAGCAATGTGTTCACTGGTTTGTGGAATGGCATTGCTCCTTCTGTGACAACTGAATAACACCAGGACTGTACAAAGGAAACATAAGATGCAATTATATAATTTGATAGCAGGGATTACCACCCATTGTAGAAATAAAAAAAGAAATCATGGATTAATTTTATGATTGAAATTTTTTGTAGTTTTGTGGGATTATCATTAGTGCCTTACTGTTGTGCTGGTTGTGATGTGCCTTTGGCCACTGCATGGGAAAAATCAAATGGTAATTGTAGCCTCTTGATGGGGTCTGGATTCGACTTCCAAGTGAGTGGATGTTGAGGGGAAAGAAAATCTTCCTATCCTTCAGGCCACCTTCCTTAATTTGCTCTTTTGTGATTCTTAGCGGATAGAATTTTTTTAAATGATAATTTATCTATAATTGTCCCTTTTCTATCTAATAGAAGGATTACAACTGAGTTATGAGAAAAATCAGTTGATGACCCACAATTCTTGGACGAGCAATATACTCACTGGGCAGGACACGTTCCCTGAATTGGTACCTGCATGGAAGAGTTTGCTAGTCAGGGAACTAGTCATCTTAGTGTCCAGTCATCTGTTCTTTCAGGATTGAAGCTACTTCTGTCCTCTCTCTCATCTCCCCTCCTTCTGTTTTATTTGAACCAATTTGGAATGAAAGGTTTTCAAGGTTATCCTAACTTTGTTAAAAAAAGAGGTGAATAGAAACAATAGAAACAATTTTTCTGGTAATGATGCTGAAATACAAAGAACAACCCCAGTGACTCAGAGTACATAGTTAGCAGCATCTTAATGTCTCTGCTTTAGGAGGTGAACTATGAAAGGCTCAGGCTCTTCAGCTGAATGGTGTGACAGTCAGCGGGGCTTGGAAATTCCCATGTCCCTGCTCCTCACACCCACTGGCCGGGTGGTCATGGACACTGATGTGTTCTGGATGCTTTTTTTATTGACAAAAGAGATTTTAAGAGATTCCAGTTATTGTTCGTTTATTTTTGTGTGTCTGATGACTTTTTCCTTGTTTTTGCTTGCCTGAAGAGTGACATTAATGGGCACAGATGTTACCAGTGTAACATCTTTGAAGACTGTGGATGTGATGGGAAACGGCTAGGAAAAAAGTTATGAAAATACTTCTGTCTGTTCTGTACTGGAATAATTATCTTGGCAAGTTTTGCCATGTTAGCAACCCTTTTAATCTGTAAAGCCAATGTATTGTGTATGGGATTTTTGCCCTCGACTAAGCTGAGTGTGAATTGTGAGTCACACTGTTTGAAACTGTAATTACCGTATCCTTGAGTGCCTTATCTGCCCTCTGCCCATTCCTCTCTATCTGCTGAGGTTGTTCTGATGTTGTGAACCTGCGAGAAGGCTGCAAGCACTTACCTTTTGTTTTGAAGCCAGTAGGACAGAGCTAAAGAAATAGCCTATTAATATTCTGTGATTGCCATCAAAAACCTGCTCAGACATTCCCATATTGCTGACAGACCCGTCTCCTTATCTGGATTTCTTAACTTCATCTTCATTTTTTTTTTTTAATTGTAAAATTATTGGTCTCAAATGAGCACCAGAATAAATCAGCCTTTGTTCATGAATACCAGCATTTAATTACTGCTTGCATTGAAAGTCTTGATCCAGGAATGCATTTCAAATAAATACAGCTTCCTCCCAGTCTGTTTTCACTCTCACTTTGTTGGAGGTATGGCTTGGCAGTGCCTTGAGTACAGATATTAAACTCCCAATTGTCAAATTTCTTCTCTGTGCTGGAAAATGAATTTTCCATCTTTGGCTGGAGCCGCACCCTTCTCTTTCAGTGTTTGGTTTCTCGTTAATTGCATTTGCTTTCTGTACGGAATGCTGGAATTCAAAACACAGCCTGAAAATAAATTTAGTATTTTTTTTTTAAGTTTTGCTCTTGATGCAGAGAAGTCTTCAGAAAAGCGAGGAGGAGCATATTGCTCTGGTGACCCCTTGTTTTCAGTAAGAGGAACTGTGTACTGAACTCTCACTACACTCAATTTGGGTAATATTTGTGGTTTGGACCTGTTACAAAAATATCTAGTTTGACATGATTAAAATTAGTGCAGTGTCGTGTGTACTTAGGCAGCTCCTTTCAGTTAGAACTTGTACTGCTGCCTCTTCGCTGGCTGCCTCGAGTTCATATCACCACAACACTAAGAGTATTCTCAGCATGGTCAGTTCAGCTGTCCTTTAGAAACTTGCTGAATATTTTCCTTGTGACACCTGTCCTCTGTTACTAAAGAGCTCAGAAGCAGATGATGTCAAAAAGCAAAAGATCTTTGCTTTGTACAAAAGAGTAGAATTTAACTAGACTTGCTGCAGATGTTTGTTATAAAAAAAGTAAAATAACGTAGTCATATTAGACAAGTTGTTTTAGGTGGAATATGTCTCTTGTTAAAAGGGAGGGAAACATCTAAATTATTCAGGATATTTTTAGAGGTTTTATGTAGTGTTATTGTGATGATACCAAACCACAATTGCATTGGACTTGGATGTGTCTGTGAAATCTGATGGGTGTTTTTTCTGCATGTGAAGTGGGATCCCTGGGAGTTTGCTCTGCTGTGAACCAGCAGCAGGATGGAATTAATGGGAGTAGGTACATGCAGTGCCTTGTGTGGAAGGAGTAGAAATGAGCAAGTTTGAAAACAACTTCTCCCTTTACTCTCTTAAGCAGTTGAAACGTCAACAGGTGAGAAGAGATTCTTCTTTGCCCGGAGTAGAGGAGCTTTGATGTAATGATTAACTAATTTAGAAACTCAGAGCAAGTAGCAAGATAGTTAAGCAGCTTTTGCAGTTCTGCACCTGCCTTGGAAGTGTCTGGGGTTATGTTGGGAGTTTCCTGATAAACTAAGGAGCTGCCTCATACCTCCTGCTTTTCTATAAGTGGATCTTCTCTTCTGGCGGCGTATCTGGTAATTTCAGCTTCTGTTGTGGTTTTTCTCCAATTTGCTTGCTAATGAAAAATGTAATTGTTTGCTGATAGAAGTTATGTGGGGCAATTTTCTTAAGGAAATTTTCCTTTCAGTTAACCAAGTGACTAGCAAAAAATTATCCTGTTAGCTGAAGTTTTTCAACGAAGCAGCAACAACAGGTGATGTTAGTATTGAGTTTCTCTTTCTGAGCATTTATTGAAATGCTGGTAGTATTTAAAGGTTTCTTTTTATTTTTAAAGCATTTGTTTTTCCTTTGTGTTCTTTTTCTGTCATTTTGGCCCATTCTTCAATGTTGTCCCACAAAAACAATCTAGTGTGTTTTAGTTGATGTTGCAGAAATTTGATTTTAGTTTTTATTTCATAAGGTCAGTCAAAATTTAAAGACCATGAGAGATTTATGCCTTACCTTTGTGCGAAGCTCTGTCCAAACATGACAAATCTCCCTTTTTATGTCATACTTTTCATTGCTGCAGTCAAGAGCCAAAACTACAGTTTATTTTGGTCTTGCACTTCATTAAGATGGCCAAAAATGTTAACTATGACATTTAATAGTTTTCTGATTTTGAATTTAAGAATTAAACTTTAGTTTTCTCAATAGCGTTTTTTCCCTTGTGAAGGATATTTGTGGGGGCTTTTGCCTCTTGAAAGTGAGAGTAAATTGCAAATAACGCGTTTCTGAAGGTTTGTAAAGAAATTATGGTTATATGTGGGAGCCTGCTCTTTGCACAGCTCATTTATTTTATCTGGATATGTGTGTCCTTACAAATACAGTCTTTGGGACTTTGTACACTTAAAGAGGAAGCTTACTTTCTTTATTGCAAAGATTGTGTCACATAGCCAAACATTCATTACATTTATTATAATAATAATAGTGTTTAGCTTTGTAGGAAAGTTTTCCTCTAATGGCATCAGGATTGATGAGTATTTCACCAGTATTTTATACTTCCAACTGATTATCCTGAAGAAACCTGGATTTCTGGGTAGTGGCCTCTTAAGGCATTTTATTTATTTTAAAGCCATATTAAGTTGCAGCATATTTCTGTGATTGATTAATATAGAGAACACAGTAGCATTTAATGAAGCCTCAGAAGTCACCTTGTCTGGATGTTTTCCCCAGGGTCAGTGTTTGATGTGGTGACAGAATTGATGTAAATCATACAAAGTACTCACTGGTGTCACAGTGATACATGATATGGAGCTGTATAAATGTCTTGTGTAACAAGAGGCTGAGCTTCCTTAATAAAGTAGAGCAGAAAACTTCTTTGCAAAGTTAAATTTTCTTCTAGAAGCCAGTTTTTCATATACTTTATACTGGTTTTTATGAGCCCATAGCACAAGCCAACTTTTTAATGTGAAGCAGCAAAGTTTTTTTCCCAAAGTCTTGGTATGTTGTGTGAGATATTGTCATCTGTGACGGCAGTAAGACAAAATAAATCGCTTTGTATTGCTTTATTCTAATGAGTCAATTTGAGGATCTTGGGATGGTGTGTGAATAATCATTTCTTGAGAATCTGTTCCTTGATTGCACTTTGTTAATGTATTTTAACTTTGCACTTAAAGCAGGGTTATACCTGAAATCTCTCAGCATTTTCTGGATGAGTATTTCACATGACATTAAAATAGTACTTGAGAATTTCCCTGTCGGCTGAAATGTAAATTTCTTCGTTTTCCTCAAGACAATAGTACATCATAATTACTGAGTTGAGGGAGTTTTTTCGTAGGAATCTTTTCCGCATTGTCTTTATTCCGAATGGAGTTGCATCTCCTTTTCTGGGGCTGTTAATGTCCTTAAACTATCTTGTGATTCATGTGCAAGAGGAAGTTTCCAAGTCTGGCATATGTGAAGGGACAGACTTTCATTCAGCTGTGAAGAGAATAAATATACAATTCTTCTAGTTGTCCTGAAACCATCCAGCATTTGTAGCAAAAGGCTGATATTCAGAAATACTTGTGAACTGTGAGGACAAAAGTTAAGTAAAAGAGACATTCTAAAGAGTAGTAATTAGTAACTATGGTGACAGATGTCTCACTGTAGCAAGTCAGTCTGCTATATATAAACCAAATTACTTGTAAATTAGAACTCTTCCTCTACATCTCTTCTTTTTAAAAATAGCTTTTTGCATCAAAACTAGTGACATTGATGTGTAGAGAGGGATCTATTTTTGTGTGGTGTTGTCACATTTTGTGGTAAAACATTTCATCTTGAGGTTTTTGGCGAGTGTCTTGTCACTCTGCTCCTTTTGACAGTGAGTGCCTTCCTGGATTATTTGAATGATCTATGGATAGATCAGCACTTATGAACAGCTTCTACCTTTTTCAACTACTTCATTCCACATCTTGTGTTTCCTGCAGAAAATTTTATTTAGAAGAGGAATGAATATTGTGTATCATGCCTGGGAATGCTGCAGCTCAAATCTTTCAGCGTGGATCTTCTACATGAATGTACTTACTACAGAATTTTGAGAAAGGAGGCCTTATTGCATAATGGGGGGTGGTTAGGACTTGTTCTTCTGTGACTGGGTGTTTTAATGCATTTTGCCATTATGAAATGTGATGACTGGGAGGCGTTGACTTCACAACTGTCAAGTTCAGTTAGAAAGTCTTGTTTCTAGAAAACAGTTTGTGAGGTTATTTGAATGCCACCAGTTCTTCCAGAAGAGGGTGAAGGGGAGCCATCCTTTCTCATAATGTTTCTGTTCATGTTGGTTGTGCAAAGTTCTGGATGAATGTACAATCACACAGTAAAAATACTGTTTTCAGTGTAATCTATTACTTTAATGTTGGTACATGATTATCTCATATGGCGGATTTTTTCCCATATAAACTACTGGTATCACCATAATACTACTGTATTTTTTCCAGGTGTTTTCTTGTTTTAGGTGTTTGGAGTGTTGATAGTTCCTTTTAGAGCTGAAGTAAATAAAAACAAGTGGGTGAGTGATGTAAATACAGTTCTGTACTGACCATGGGATTGTTGGAGGATTCAGGAATTGTAATGCCGTTTGTTTGTATTTTCACAGAACCAGAAGGGTTGGAAGGGTCCACGGTGGGGCATCTGGGCCAATCTCCTGGTTCAAGCAGGGTCATCCCAGAGCACATGGCACAGGATTGTGTCCTGACAGTTCTGGAATATCTTTAGTGAGGGAGAATCCACAACCTCTCTGGACAACCTGTTCCAGTGCTTAGCCACTGCACAGTAAAGAAGTTCTTCCTCATGTCCAGGTGGGACTTCCTGTGCATCAATGTCTGCCCATTGGCTCTTGTCCCATTGCTGGGCCCCCTCCCTGCAGGCACTGACAGACATTGGTGAGGTCCCCTCTCAGTGTCTCTTCTCAAGGCTGAACAGGCCCAGCTCCTTCAGCATAAGAAAGATGCTCCAGTCTCTTTTGTAGCTGGATCTGCTCTTGTACTGAGAAGTCCCAAACTATGTATGTTATGCAAGAATACATATTTCATGAAAGCAAAGATGATGCAGATCATCATCATGGTTTTCTTAATTTAATTTAGCTTGAGACAACTGCCTCCCAATACAGAATACTTTAGATTCTGGTTGTGAACTGTATTTGATGTACTTCAGAACTTTGTGTTCTCGTTCTAGCATAGAACAATTGACAGAAGTCTGGTGGTTGACATTGTAAACGCAGCCTGCTCTGTGCCATTCCCCTCTTAACTGATGCTGCTGCTGTGGGAGGTGGGAGTTATATGGCTTAGGAACCAGCTTCTGAAATATCCTCCTTTCTTAGCCCAGGTCATTGTTATGTATTCTGACCAAAGTAGGCAAACTGAAAATGACAGAAACTCTGAAACCACACTGGGTTCTCTGCTGTCCTTGCCATCAAGCCAACTTTGATTTCTGTGATGGGTAAGGGGCATATAACTAGATAACTCTGAACTGTGAGCATGGGGTTTTGCTTTTTTTTGAACTACAGAACTTGGATTCTGCCGTAGCTTTTTACTGTCAGACCACCAAGTTCAGTTACAACCACTAACAAAAGTGGGGTTTGAGTAGTAATTTAGTAAGTCAAGCTTTTGCCTAATGAGGACAACAAGGGATGGCATTAATTCTTCAAACATGCTTTCATGTTTTTCTAGTTTTTGTGGATGCTTTTAATATGCCACAGTGACGTGGTCTAGATGATGGGAGGCTTGGATGGGTGGAGTGTGGTTCCCGTGGCTCCAGGGTTGTGGGTTCGATCCCTGGGTGGATGTTTGCTTGGACCTGATGATCCTTGTGGCTCCCTTCCAACTCAGAATAAACTGTGAACTATTTAAAATTCTGATGGGTGCAAGTGTATCTGTAGAAATCACTAGTTAAAATAAGTTGTATGTCAAAAAAAAAAAAAGGTCTGTGCTGAAATGTTTGCAGGTACAACACACCTGGACATTTTTCCTTTGTTCTGTTGAGAAAGGTGACATTTTGCTACTGAGGAACACATTGTATTGCAAACAAACGTACGTTTTGTGCACAGTTTGAGCTGCTGGAGCCTCTCAGTGCTGGGCATTGCCTCTCTGTCTAACGTACTCCCTCCTCCTCCCCATAAATCCATCCATCTTCCCTTCCCTGTCGCAGCCCCTGTGCCCTTTTCAGGCAAAGTCTGCTGACTTTGCTCGTAAAATGTTAAGATGAGTGACAGGGCCCGTAGTCAACTTCAAAGCACTTGAATGACCAGTACACAGCAAGCAGCAGAGGGATTAATATTTTACAGCACTTCAAATACATCTAGGAAGGCCAAACCATGTTTATACCCAGACACAGTTGTGCTGGCACAGAACTGCTTTTACTGCTACAGTTTATTTTGCTTGACAACAGGTATGAGCAACCAGCGGGGTTGTCCTGGCAGTACTGTCAACAAAACTTCAAGGTGTAAACAGACATGGAACAACTTGGTCAGCAGAAGCACATATTCCCTGCTGTCCTTTCCTTCCTGCCCTCTGTGCTACTGACAGGTGTGGAAGGATAGCACTGAATTCCTGGGGATAGCTGAGGATTTTAACAGTTTCTATCAGAGTAGCTGGGTTTACATTAGGTTTACTCTTGGAGTTGAAAACTTGAGTGACCTTTTTTTTTGGTCCCGTGATGTATCAAAGAAGGTTAATTTTTTTCTCTTTTTTATTCCTGTGCAGAAAGAGTTGTTAAGTTTGTTACTTTTCTAAGATGTTTCTCAAAACTGCTAGTGAGTTTTGCTTCACTCTGGAGAAATTCAGTACTTTGGGTCCCTGCATAGCCAACTGCCACTCCTTTACTCTGGTCAATCTGACTGGAAAATCCCTTTCTTCACAGCTGGTTGCTTTTAGTTTCATAGCGTGTGCCTGCCTCGGGTAGCTTGAATCATTTTAGAAAGGAGATTTACTGCGAACTCAAAAATTAATGTACTAGTTTTGTTTCTACCTTGAAGGACCTTGAGTTCAGTAAGCAAAGAGGTATTAGGACTGTGTGTTTAAGAACTAGAAAACTAAATAGAAAAGCAATTTTATTTGCTGTACCCCACCCTGTGAATTATGCTTGCTTATGGAGACAAATACGTACTTCCTTGATAGGAGGGTGGAGTTAGGCAAGGGAAGGAATTCAGGATCTGTCTAAGCAGACCAGAATGAGGAACTCAATGAGTTGGATCTGGAGATAATTTAGCATTTGAACTCCTCTATCTTACAGCCAAAGGACTGACCTGGAATTCAATATGGTTTGCATGGTGTACTCTGCTAGCAGAAGTACTTCTCCTAAGATGAGAAAATACTCAGTGTTAACACTTCAAGGAAGCTAAAATAATCTTTTCACTGTATGGGAGAAAAAGGTTTCTAGCTGCAGTGTGACAAATGTTGGCCATGTTAGTTTAACCCTGGAATGTATTGTTTTAAAGTCTTTGGCTTTGCACAGTCTGACTTGTGCACAATGTGTGTATTTCTTCCTAGTGGGGTTCTCAGCATGAAACGAGTAAATGAACGAAGTTGTGCTTCTACTTAGTCAAGTTTTGAGTTGAAATATCTATTACTCCAGGGCAAGTACGTATTCCAATTTCTAGATCCCTATTTACTTGCTGCTTTTGAGTATTAGCTTTAGTACTCAGGGGGTGCATTTATAATGGCTGCATTAATTGTTCAATGATTGTGTAGCGTGGATAGGGGAAGAATCTGTCATCGTTAACTGCAGCATTTTACGACTTAACTGCTCTGGCTGACAGCCTGGCTGCCCCTTTGGTGGCAGTAACCATGGCAAAAATGAAGCTGCCGTCTCCTCAGTGGCTATAGTTCAGAATTTGACAAATTAGTTTTAATCTTTCTGGTTTGAGCTAGTGCCTCAAAGCCTCAAAGATATAACAAGACCCTGAAGCACATGGGAGTTGTGTACGTATATGCTTTTTACATAGGAAATAAGAGATGAGGAAGAGTGGTAAGCAAGGATGTTCTGAAATTGGGATTCTCTTTCTGTATTTGCTGTCTTGGTAGTGAAAATATATTTTAAAAATAAAATATATTAATATTTAACTTCCTGTAAAAGGCAATAACCTACCTTTTGGTACTTATTTACTTAATTATTCATTCAGCTATGGAATGAGGCCAAAATACGTTTAGTTATATGACGTGGTCTGTGTCTACATTTTTTGTTGTAGTTGTTCTCATTCAAATACAGAATCTCACATCTTTGTAGACAAACTATCTCACTTCTCCAGGAATTCTTCTCACTGTAATTCTCAGCATAATTATCCTGAACTGCAGTTTCAAGCTGGGTTAGATGGAGTAGCAATTATGCACCTTTAAAATGGCCAAGGATGACTGTACATACTGATAGGAAATATTAGACGTATTAAAAAGTTAGTGAGTTGTTTGTTTCTGTACTGTAATTAAATCACAGAAGAATTGTGCTACTTTCTTTGCAAGATTTTCTGTGCCTGTCTGAGCCTGTTTTTTGTCTTCATGAGATCCTTCGGAATGTCTCCTTGTATATGAGGCCTGCATATGGCTCGGGAAGCAAAACACCTCATGACTTTGCCACGTGTCAGGCTAAGTGAGGAGTGCTCTTCAGCCTGCTTCTCAAAGATATTACAGTACTAATCATTAAACACAAAAGGTTTTGTTTTTGTTACTTGCTCTTATTTCTTTGAGAAAAACAGTTTACCTGCATTTCATAAGCAAAGTTAAAATCTGTCCTCATGGAGCATAGCGATTTTGCAACTTACATTCATTTTAACAGATATAAGGATTTTATGTACTTAACTTTCATGTATTATAGTCTGGGATCCCTGCAGCAGAATTATCTATTTGGCTAATCAGGAAATACTAGGAACTTCTTACAGGGGGAAAATCGTAGGGAGATCTAACTGCATGAAAATAACACATGGACTGTGATTTAGCAGGTTGTTGATACTCTTCTGAGTCATTGACCTAGAAAGCAATGGAACGTTAAAGGAATGTGATTTTAGACTCCACAGGTCACAGCAGAGGTATGTTTGTTCAGTTTGCATAACTGAACAGTAACTTGAAATGTTATAAATATTAAAGTTTTGAAAAAAACCCAGCATTCCTTGCAAAGCAGTGTAAAAAAAATCTCTAGATTTTTGGAACTTCCTCAGTGTGGTTTTTAAAGAGCATGAACTGTACTGGAGAAGTTTGAGTGTACTGATGAGCCACAAGTTCTACTTCAGAATAAAGTTTTATGGAAGCAGCATGGTAAGGTGTCTGCAGTTATCTGAGCTTATTAATGGTGTGTAAGCGAGAGGGGATGTCAACAACAAACTATTCAAGAAGAAATTTGATCTAGGATTTCCTTCTTTTGTCTGAGGTTTTGTGATTTTTCTGGAGAGTAAGTTTCTTGAATGCTGTGTGTTACTGCATTTTTAATGAAGAGGGGAAACTACCATTCCAATGATGTATGTATAGTTATCTGAGTAAGGATGTGATGATCCTTTAATATTCCTCTAAAGCTGAGTTGTTTTGAGTGCGTGTGAGCTGCCGTTTCTGCTCTGCATTGGAGTCATCGTTAATACGAGGCACAAAAGGGCTGGGACTTCTGTCCACAGAGAGGTGTGAATTATAAAAGCAAGTGTAATTAGGCCAGTATTGCTGCCCTTTTTTCCGGCAGTATCAGCTTAGGCACCTCCTCATGTAACTTGTGTCAGCTCTCGAAACTGGTTTGCAGTGACTAAACAAATGCCTGAGCCAGTCCAAGTGAAGAGGTGGTGGATGGAGCAGCTTGGGAAGGGAAGGATTTATCCCTGCTCTGGGAGCTGGCACTGCTGCCCGTGCCTGGTCTGTGCTGGGAAGCAGGAAGGACAAATGGTGCTGGTTTCACAGAAGGCTCTGTGTGACACAGCTGCTGTGTAGAAGGCGTTGTTTTGGGAATTGGGGAGCCCACTGAGGATACTGCATAATTAATATGTAGTACATTAAATACCAATATACTGCCATGAGTACTAGTTATTGTATAGGCACGTTTGTTCTAGGGCTTGTGCTTGATTTTGTTTTCTAGAGAGACCTTCAGTAATTCTGCAAAAGTGATGGAGGGATTGATCTCTGAGAGAGATCATTTGAACTAGTGAAAGCCTGTATGGAAGTAGCAGCTGAATTTGCTGTGTGGAAGCGACCAGCTCAGTGGGTTCCTGAGCAATGGCTACATTAAAGATAACTACATCCTTTATACTGAGACTTGAAAGCAGTGCATTTCCCCTTCCTTAGATATCAGCTATTAACATGCCACTGGTATTAATTATTTCTTTGCTAGATGCAGGAAGAAGAGTATTTACAAACAGGATGAAAAGACTTTGAAGGGTATCACTTTTCTAAAATTTATGTAATGCAGTTCAGTAGTATGCATTTAATGGACATCAGTTTCATAATATTAAATTTAATGTGTACTTTCTGTGGCCATTTGTTTACGATTTTTTTTTCAGTTTGAATTTCCTGTCTGCTCATATATTCTGAGTTTTGTGTGACTGATGCTCTGTTGTGCTTTGTTTCCTGTGGTCACTGTCTTGTATTACCTTGTGCTATCTCACCCGTGCCCTGGTTGCAGATTCTGCAGAAGTGTGTTTCCAGGGGGTGGTGATTAATCAAAAAGTTGGGAGGGATAAATGGCAGATATTACACAGAGAGAAGAAAAGGGTGGGGAAAAGCAAATAAGCACAAACATTTTTGTTTCTCCTTGCCTGTGACTCATTTCTTCATAACAGTAGAATTTTCAAGTGAAGCAGAAGGCTAATTGAAAACAAACAGGAAGCAAAAAATAATTACTTCTTCCCTGAACCATGAGAGGGTTCAGTACTTTCAGACTGCCAAATTAGCAAGCTAATTAATTTGATTGGCTTTTAAATGTGTAACTGTTACAAAAGCTGTATTATATACTATTACACTAATAGGTAGTATTTCATAATATGGAGTATTATTTAGAGAAGGGCAAGTCTGTTTAATAATGCAGTCATAATTTTTTGATCTATCCATAATTTGTATTTACTTTCATCTTTATCAACATATGACTGATTATTATTTTCTCTTCCTTCACTTTAAGATCTAAGGTATATTTGTTGGGGGAAAAGTCTTTCATACACTGCTCTTCATTCTGTCATTTCATACACCTGCCTGAGTTTTTCTGTGCTGGCATTCCCCTTGATTACAGTCTTGAGTCCCATGTCCCAGACACTGCAATTTAAGTTCTCCTGTTAGGGGCACTGCTTTATGCTACTTGGGGTAAGCATATAAGGTACATATCATGTACTTGGTGTCATTTGCCAGTATGAGATGTGAAGAGCCCTAGTGCTGGTATCTCACTCTGTTCTAAACCCACCTTTTCCCTGGAACACTGTGGTTTTGAGTGATGTATCACTTTTTTTTTTTTGAGGAATGTGATAAAAGAGGCAAATAAAAGCATGTAAAATTTTGCCTGAAAAAAAAAAAAGTCAATTGCTTCTGTAAGAAAAACATGGGAGTACATTCATTTCTCTGAAGGCAAAAATCTTTCCCCTGGCCTTACGCCTGCTTTGGGACTTGATGAGATTCTTTGAGTGTAGGAAGGCAGGGATTTCTGCCATCCCATCATGTTCCTGTGGTAACTATTGTTATCTTGAACAGCTGCAGTTGACTCCTTTCGGTAGTTACACCTGGCCGGTTAGTAACATTCTAGTTCCTTCTTTCATGCTGGTTAGCCAAGTGACTCATCTGTAACCTCTTCTCAGATGCAGCAGTTTTAACAAGTAGTCCTGTGTCATAAGCAGCTTCAGATTCAATAAGTTGCTATTAACATTTAATTAATTCTACAAATGGCTGTTTACAAAGGTGCTTGATGCAGCAATCTTGAGATTAATTTAGTGGTGGGAGCTAGTATTGCAGAGAGGTTAAAGCATCCTTAGTTTCACCATGATTCCTGATTTCTGTCTTCTGCCAAAACTTTTCCTTGTGTCCTCAGTGCTAATCATCCCTGCAATATGTTTGTCCTGGAACACTGTTACCTTACATTTAAGGTAACATTTATGAGCAGGTAGAATTTGTGTGTGTTGACCAACATAAATGTAAATTCTTACATATATGTGGCTAAAGGTGTTTTTGCTAATCATGTTCAATCCGTTCTGTGCAGACAGTAGTTGACGTGTCATTTCTAGCAACTACTTACATGGTGTATGTACTAGGATTCAATCATATGTTAAACAACTAAAAATCAAATACAAATATTTCTTCACAATGGGACAGCGCTACATCCTGAGGAGGGTGTTTGGCATTTGGTTCATTTGTTCCCCTTTATACTGGGAGGTCAAGTTGTATATATATATAACATATAGCAAATCAAGTTTTACTTGATCATACTTTGTCATACTTGTCTTATTTTTCCCAGATGTTTTACTGTTATTTCTGTTTCTTTTTGCAGTTCTATCTTCAAGACACTAAAAGTAGCAATGGCACCTTTATTAATAGTCAGAGACTGAGTAGAGGATCTGAGGAAAGCCCACCATGTGAAATTATGTCAGGTGACATCATCCAGTTTGGTGTGGATGTGACGGAGAACACGCGGAAAGGTAAGGGTATGGATCATTTTTTTGTTTTTTCCAGTATACGTATGTATGTAGGATATCTTATTATGTTTAAAAGTGAATAGTTGTCCCTTTGTAAGAAAATAGTTTTGTTTGGGGGTTTTTTTTGCTGCTGCTTTCCTCCTTTGCGCTGGCAGTGAGTCCTGTGGCCACGTGGTAAAAGAGGTCAAGAAACTGATCTGCTGAAAACACAGACTCTATTTCTGCCCCCACACCCCAGCTAGATTTTAACTGGGTTATTTCCATGACCCACCTTCCCTGGTTGTAAGGGTGCTGCTGTGTGCAGTGGAAATGCAGGCCTGGAAAAGGAGGCTCAACTGGGACCACATGTTCAGCTATTGCCTCATTTAAATTGACCTACAGCGAATTTAAAAGTGCAACATAGGCATGTTTGTGTAGTGCTGTGGTGGGGGTTTTGTGCTTGGGGCTTCTTTTTATTATTATATGTTTGCAATTACCTTTCAAGCCTATGAACCCTAAAGTTTCAGTAAATAGTGGGGGAGAAGTATGAAACATTTCCTGATCAAGTAGTTAACACAGGTTTGAAAATGTCTAACTTATTTCTTGCCAGGATACTCAGAGTTTCTTTCTGTCACTGCTACTGGTTTTGGTTTGTGCAGGTACTTTAAAGTGAGGGGAGAAAAAAGTTGCTAGCTGAAGAATGAGGTGAAGGGATTTTTGTTTGATTTCTTTTGTTTTGTATTTGCCTAGTAGTTTAGGAGCCATTTCTTTCTTTTTCTGGAGACTGGTCTGTATGGGGATTATTAACTGTAGTCAGCATTTTCAAAACTTGTTGAAGTTACCTAATGAGTCTGTTAATTTCTGTAAGCATTGACCTTCTGGCCATGTTCTGTTACTAATCCAGTAACACACAGTTTTGGCAATAAAATACCAGAACTGCCATTGCTCCTCTTGCACTTTACTACTTTTCTGAGTAAGACCTTCATAGAGCTTATCCTTAAGGAGGAATGCATTTGGAAACAATGAAAGAATAATATTAAATTTTAATCCTGATAGGGTTCTTTAAAATAAACAAACAAAGCTCTCAAAGAAACAAACCTCTCTCAAACCAGCTCCTCCAAAGCCCAACAAAATCCAATCCATAGTACACAGTAGAATTTTTAAAGGACGATAAATGAACAAAACAAAAAGACAATGCTTGCTCTGTCTGTTACTCAGGATTTCTGTCTTTAGCCATGTAGTTTATAGTTCTCAAATCTGAAGTATCAGAGGAAGGTTAATGAAGGTTAAAGAAAACATTGTTAAGCAATGGTCATGGTGAAATGTTTTGTCATGGAGAGCTTCTGGAGCTGTAGTATTTTTGAGTGATTTATTGTAGTAAAGGTCTCATCCCATTGTTTTACTTTTCTCAAAAGTGATGTTGCAACGATACAACTCCAGGATGTCTCGTTGAAATTGTCTGGCAGTTACTTAGGATGTTTCCCTGTGAAGTGATTGCAGATATGTATGAATACTAACAGTATACATGGAATACATTGCATCTAACAAACCTGGAACTACTATTAATTTGATGAGGTGCTGTCCTTGCTAAGAGAAGCGGAATTTGTTCCAATGTGTTGAGACTAAAACGATTTTTATTATAAGGGTTATTTGGAAGAAAAATTAGACTTGTTTTTGTCAGCAGTTGTATTTGCAGTTAATCGGAAAGTTCTTGGTAACCAGATTCTTGCCATGAATTCTTGCCAGTAGCAGTTCTTTCCAGTGGTTTTATGTTAGTTTTACAAAACACAGTCCCAGTGACCTGGCATGTGTGTAATGAGTGATCAGATTGTACAACCTTCCTCATCCTTCTCTCTGGCTTTGAACTCGGGTGCTGTGCTCGTGTTACTCATGAATGTGTTGAGCTTCTTAATGAGGAAGAAAAGAGCGCAAGTTCGCTTTCCTCTCTCTGTGTGCTCCCCCAAGCAGTGAATGAAGATCGTATCATCATGCGGAGGCACAAAACAGCTGCATCACAGTCTGGGTGTTTACCCATGAATACAACTGGAATGCACATAGGCATGTTTTTTTCACCAGTTCAATTTAGGAGCCTTAGATGTCACTGTTAATCTAATCTAGTCACAGAGGTGAAAGTAGTTTTTAAATTCTCTTTAGAACCACTTTGCATTTTGTTATTTACATAATACCTTATTTGCACGAGACATTCCAGCATTCTGCTGTGTGTATCAGGACGGGCAGAGTGTACTTGCCTATGTAAATTCTGAATTGTGTCAGTGTTGCTCAAATACATTTATTTTATTGTTCAGGCTGTGCCTTAGTAAATCATTTCCTTGCAAATGTGATCTGTATTTTGTTCATTAAAATAGTGCCATGTTCCGTATGTGATTTTTTTGGGTTATCAGGCATGGGCACCAGTTCATTAGCTTCCTGCTGCTGAGCCAAAGTCAGTAAATGGCCCTGCAGAAGTGTTTCCATGCCTCCTCCTTCCTTATTTGTCCACTTGCTTTATTACTGACAAGCACAGAATCCTGGCCATTTCCCTCTCCTTAACGCAGCACTTTTCTGTTAACATCTTGCATAGTTTTCTCTGGTAGTGTGATTTATATTCTTTTAGCACTTCCTAAGTTTCCCAGTCGGTGCCAGAGCATTCCAAGAGTTAACTGGTGGTATTTCACCGCATGGAAAGGAGGAGCAGCCTTGCAAAGCTGGGTCAAATAATACCAGATGATTTAGTTCAGGAACAGTTTATGTGCTTTTTTTTCTAGTCAAGTTTAGACTCTTTCATACATCTCTTCTGTCATGGGGTATTTGAGGGAGTCTGTGCAGTGAGGAGCCCAGCCTGTGCTGTGGGGTGGTGCACAGGCCCATGAGGGGCTCCTTGAGGCTGGATAGTGGCCACCAAGGCAGCAGTTACCATGTTAACGAGCAAAGAGATAAATGAGAACATCGTTTGCAGATTGTTTCTCTAGGAAGCAAAACCTGAGACAAACAGAAATGGTTTCTGTGCTCCCACTGTGCTCCCTTGGCAGCATGTACTGCCGGAGTTGAGAGCAGTGCTTGGGGGGGTTTGGAGTGGTGAGGTGATGTGTAGGGCAGCTCCATGTTTTGGATGGATGGAGCAGGCTCGTACCTGCTGTGTGACACAGCGAATGGAACAGCAGTGGGGTTTCACTCTGCCATGGGAGCTGTGGATGGGGCAGTGACCGGAGTGGGGTTTGACTCCATAGGTGAGAGCTGTGGATGAGACAGAGGGCAGGAGCAGAGTGTCACTGCGTGGTGGGAGCTCTGGATATGGGATGGGTGTCCCTCCGTGGTGGGCGCTGTGTGTGAGGGTGTCTGTCTGTCCGTGTGTAAGGGCGGGTGTTTCCCGCCCTGGTGGCCCCGCGTGTCCGGCGCTGTGGCTCCCCCTGGTGGCCGGTGCGTGTCCCTGGTTGCGGGAGCGGCGGCGCCGGAGCTGTGCCCGAGGTGAGCGGGGGGGGCAGCGGGGAGCGGGGGGGTCTCAGTCCCTCCGGGGAACCGCAGGTTGCTTTGCTGCCTTGTCTCTGCAGTTCCCCAGAAGAGACAGTGTGGACCAGAATTTCAGCGGTTGCTGCTGTCCTGTGCAGCTCTGCTGCGTTCGTGTTTTCTGTGTCACTTTCCCTTTGGCTTTCTCATTATTTTTCCAATTGCTGAGCGTTAAAGGTCAGACTGCGAGGTTTGAGTGCGGTTTTTTACTTTTTATTATTTTTATTTTACCTACTTATCAAAATGCTTGGTACTTTTTCCCAGTCACTGTCTTTTGCTAAATGTCCTTTATATCTTAATATTTTGTACAAATGAAGCTCCTGTAGCTTTTAGGAGATCTTTTTTTCAGTCTTGGTGTTGACAGAAAAACTTCAGAATTATATAATCTCACGGCAGAGCTGCCTGATAGGTGACCCAAAGGTAAAGATGTCTGTTGGTATTCAATTTCAGGTACCCTAACATTTTCTTACTGAAATTACTAATTTTGTCTTGAAGGAAAGATTCTTCATTATGAAAGCCATGTGGGTATTACAGGCTACAGCAAATATTGCTAATGTGATTTTTAGATATTTTTGCAACAATGAATTTGTTCCTTTATAAATAAAGACCCCAAACCTTGCAGGTTAATCTGTTCTGCCCTGGCATATAAATGTAATACTTTAGCAGGTCAGCTTGAAAAAAACACGGTGCTGTAACCAGGAGGATACGTCTCCAAAGCATTAGCTTTTAGCTATGGATAAAGGTTAAAAACAACTCGGCTTAGTTGGATCATTTCTTCTTTATTTTTAGATTCTATTGAGCTGACTTCCTCAAAGACTGTCTTATTTCCCTGGAGTATCACCAATATCCTAAAATGGCCATTGCCCTTTTTTTTCCAAAACCAGATTAACTGTTTTGCTGATATTAATAACTGTGAAAGTAGAGCAGCTTTTTGTCTGTGTATAATGATGGGTCCTTGGAGTATAATGGTATGTGATAGGTGACCACATAACTCATTTGTGTCTAGCTTGTGGTAGTATTTTGGGGACAGTGTAGATGTATCTTTCCATGCATCTTGAAATAATTTTTACTTCCCAATTCATAGAACCACACAAGAAAAAAAGCTAACTGAAACTCAGACATAATTTGACTGTTCACGAAGGCATTGAAAAGTGGTATCAGTAACATTTTGGGGAAACATTGCGAAGAAAGCTTGATGCAAGAATCAAATACTTCATTTCCTCCTCTTAGATCTTTCTACATTTCAAAGAGTCTTGAATTTAGTCCTTGAGAAGCAAGTTCTTCTGAAATAGAGGCCACTTGTCTAGGCCTGTGCATTAGATGTGCACGACAAGCATCCCAAAATAGAGATGTTTTGTCTTGAATGATGCTGCTTATGGTGTTCGAGAGGATGTTCTTCTCAGTGGTTCCTACAGACTTCCTCTGCATTCCCTTTTTGATCCTTGTTTGTAAATACAACCACTTGGTGAGTTCCTGATGTTGAAGTGAGTGTCAGTGACACAAATTTTAAGTCCCTGGATATGCATAAAGGAATCTTGTCAAAGCGGCAGCTCGTTACTTTGTTTATGGCTCTGCATTCCCGTTACCTAGCTCAGGTAAGAAGCATTCCTCTTCCTCCTTTTATGATCAAAACATCAAACCAGTGACTTTTTAAACTTTCTGTAGTAAAGACAAGTTTCAGGTATTGCTGCACGGGGAAGAATTAGAACTGGGGCTGAGCCAGATCTGAGTACCCAGCAGAACCTCTTCACCTTTGTGATGATGATCTCGTGTCTCCAGAGGAGAATTGAAGGCAGATCCAGGCACTGGTGCTTGAAGGCCTTCATGCCTCCTATTCTTTGCCTGTCTCAGGGTTTCTTAAGACAGTTTGATTCATTACTATAATATTAACCATTGAATTTCCAATTAAATAGTAACGAATCATGATGACTTAGTATTTGTTTCTTTGCAGTTACCCATGGATGTATAGTCTCCACAATCAAACTGTTCCTTCCAGATGGAATGGAAGCTCGATTGCGATCAGAGTAAGAATAAATATTCATACATATCATCAGTTTATTTTCCTGTGATTTTGCAAAGCAAGTAACTGAAAGTATGGTTCTTTTGCAGGCATTCTGAGAAAGATTTTGTACTTGTCACTTTCAGATATTAAGACAACTAAGAAGACAAAAAATGTTCTGATAAAGTTGGGTTTTTCTGGCTGTTTGTACTTTAGTCTATTTAGTCTATTAGGAAGAGAAATTATATATGTTATAGGGAAAAAGAAAGCAAATCAGGAAATTCTCCTGCCTTCTTTCTTTGAGATGATTATTTTTGCTCCTTAAAATGTACATAGTATTCACTAACTTCACTTCATTAGAGTCTGAGATGAATATTGACAGGGCTTTCTGTGTATATGTGTAGAGTTCAGAGGAATTTTCAGAGTAGTAGAAACCAAAACCTTTAACTTTTTGTTTGCACTGAGTGCCAATTACACTTGATCTAATTTTTCATCTTTCATTATTGACAATTATGTGGCGTTTATTGCTTATTTAAATATGCTTTTTTATCATTAATATCCAGAAATGTTTGCATGAAACTTTAGGGTGTCTTTTCTTCTGGGAAGATAAGTAAACGTAAATTATTATGGAAAATGTTCCATATAATTGCATGTCCTAATAAGTAACAGTAGAAATGTATAGTGTTACATTCTTAGTTCTTATGAGAATGTGCAAGTATAACATTTACTCTAGTGAAAATACACAAAATTCTCTTAAGTTACCAAATACTATTTTGCTCAGTTTGTTGAATTTGTAAATGAGTTTTAAATTCTACTCCCTTAATATTTTTGTGTAAATTGGTTTAAATATTAATAAACTAATTTTTAAAGAGGCAATTTATGTAAGTACTTAAATAAAAGTTGGTAAAGAGGGTTTTTAGAACAGCTCCTATATTTCTGTAACTTTGAAAAAGTCTCCCAGCATAGTATTAACTGGGGTTACATGTTTGTGTATTAACTCTTTAACTCTTCACCTGAAGAATGATTTAAAAATACAAAGTATCTTGATTAAATGCACAAGACTAGGCATATTCTGGGTTTTTGAACTGTTATTCTGCACTTTGTGCTCCCATTCTTTAATCTATTTATTTCTTTTTGTAGCGTTATCCATGCTCCATTACCAAGTCCTGTTGACAAGGTAATTCAATAATTTGCTGGTTTATGCCTTTTTCACCCACTTGCTGGTTTTGGACTTGTTCTAAAGATGAAGAAATGGTGAAGTCAGTTATATTTAAATATGTTTTCTGCTGCCTGTTTTTACCTAGTTTAATATTCTGACAGGCATTTAAGATAAAGAAGGTAATGAAGTACAATCTCAATTTTTACATTATGGCACCTGAAACATGGCTTTGGAACAAAGCCATTGATGGTAAGATGGTTCATTTCCACATTCAAGTTGACAGGTCTTGGGTTTGCCGAAGTTAATACTGTTCATTGGAACTCAAATAGCACATGATTTGGGGTTTGGATGAGGTTTGTTGCCTTTATATCATGTTTTTCATGGTGGGGAAGCTCCACTGCACCATCTGGAAAGTGCTGTCATGTTCTGAAGGAAGTCTGAGACCAGACCTCTCTGCTTCTCTGGAACTCTCTGCCAGAGTTGCTCACTGTAGTGTCATGGGATCGGTACTGTCAAGGGTAATTTTAAACTCAATTTTGATTTTAAAACCGCGGTGTCTGGCAGGGGGGGACTTGTATAATAGCTGTTAATAGCTACACTCTTGAGAAAAGTGATCAGGAATCGATTCTTTCTCTAGCTTCTAAACAGAAGCATTAGCTTAAATTGGTTCAAATTGGAGTTTTAAACATGAAGAACAAAATTTCAAGAAACTGCAGAAACTTACAGCCTGAAGAGTTTATAGACTGTGTTTAAGTTGAGATTTCAAAACAGTGTATGTGGTTTGAAACCAAGGCAAGGGTAGAGACTGAGGCAGGATTGCAGGCATAGTTGTGTGAAAATAGCTAAAAATTATTTCAGTGGAGGAAACCTGCAAGGTGTAGCAAATAAATAGATTTGTCAAAAAAACCCCTCATAAAACAACACAAACTATTTATTCTGATTAAAGGTAATACTGGTGTTCCTTAAACCTGAAGTAGATGTTTAAAGGGGGAGGGATGATGACTTGTAGGTCAACAGGAAATGTCATTGTAAAGTCTGTGTGTGACAAAATTGAACTGGAAGCCTACAATTTGTGTTGTCCTTGGACTTCACCTTTGTGTCCTTTATTTCTTTTTTGTCGGTTTAATCTTGGTTGTAACAAGAACATTAAACTTATTGCTGTAAGTGTGGTTCAAGAACTTGTGAAGACCTGAAAACAGTGGGGCCTCAATCCAGACTTGAGAGGTTCTATGATTAGACAAAGCGTAACTAGTAATAGAGCAATAAATGCATGAAAATGCTATTATTAGATAAGTAAGTTCACAACTGGATTTAAATGAATTTGCATTATTTGAGTTTAATGAGAAATCCCAAACCATTCTAATTCTTACTTATCTTCTTTCAGGTTGCTGCTAACACTCCCAGTATGTATTCTCAGGAATTGTTTCAGCTTTCACAGTATCTACAAGTAGGTTTTCTTTAGTTTTTCTTCAAAACATAAACCTTATGCTTCGGCTTCTGTTTTGTAAACAAGAAAACCATAAGCATTTAACTACCTTTTCTGTATTGAAACAACATAAAAGATGTTGTTACTGCACATGGTGTAATTGTGTGTAAACTTTCAGGGGTTTGCATGAGCAGTATAAACAATGTTTTTTATAAAGGAAACATGTACCTGCTCTCCCTGGTCTGTCTTTCTAGCTTGTCCCCAGTTTCCCTTTGCTCACAATATTTTCGTTGTCATCCACTGCTGTGGGTGTGCTGTGTGTGTGTGGAAAAGCTGTGGTAGAACAAAAGAGAGGCAACGCAAGAGGTCATTTCATGTGTCAAGAAATACTTTCTTTCTGTGAATGTAAATTCTTAGTGTGAATATTTCTGTCCCAGTATCTATTGGAACCTATTAAGGACAGTGCTGGCAGCTCTTTCTCATTGGCATCACCAGCCTTTCTGTGCCAGCTTCTGTGTAATTTTTAGTAGGTGTGTTTTTTCTCAAGATATCTTGTCACAAAAAGGTTAGACTGCAAAATGGCAACACATTAATGTGTGCTAATAGGTGTAAGTAAACGCTTCAGAAAGGATCGTAAAACCAGCTTTCTGCAAAAGGTAGACTTTACCTGTAATAATGTATTTATATCTAGGTGTAATTTATGTAATTCTACTGGTCTATTTTGCCTGGTTTTGTTTGATAATGGTAATTTTTATTTGCTCACATAAATGCTGAGGCTTTGGGGATGGATACTATGTATCTTCATATGTACATATTTGCTGACATAGCAGGAAGCAGCTCAGGCAGATGCTCTTTCTTGGGAAGCCAAATACATACTCAGTCACCAATCTGTTCACTCTCCTTATCCTGGAATTGTTAACGAAGAATCTCTTCTATCCTACTGTCATAAACCAAAAATGGGACAAAAATAGGAGTTCTTGCTTGGCATTTTTCTTTTGTGACCTGATTTGAGGATGAACAGCTCATTGCATGGGAGGTGCCAAGCTGCCGTTTTGTATCTACAGTTTTGTTGTTTAAATTATTGACAAAAGACCAAGTGTGTTCAAGTCTTGGAAAGGATAATGATGTGTCCTCAGCATGTGCAACAAATGCATGAAAAATGAAGGTATTCAGGAACCTGAGGTTATAGAGTAGCATTTTCTAATTAAACTGTGTATCTAAATTATTGTGTGGATGGGTAAAATGTAATGGACTTATTGTGGTTTTGAATATGTGACAGTGTTTGCTGCCCATATTTTCTTTTTGCTTGTATTTTGTGATCTCTTCTGTTGCTTCTGATTTCCTGAGTAGTTCTAGCTGAACTGACTGGTGCCCTGCTCTCTTCACAGGAAGCCTTACATCGGGAACAAATGTTGGAACAGAAGCTGGCAACCCTTCAGCGATTACTTGCTGTCACACAAGAGGCTTCAGATACTAGTTGGCAGGTACCTGCAGGCATCCTTTTCCTTATGGACTAAACTATATAGTGGCATATAAATTTTAGCTATTATAATTTATAAACAATGTGTGTGGAGGGGAAAGCAGCAGAAATAATGAAAACCTTGTGGTGGTTCTTTAAAACTGTGCAAAAGATAATGTTTAATACATGTGGTGATTATGTGCTGGTTTGAAATGGTTGGTTTGCACATACTCCAACAGAATTCAGTCTTTAAAGCAGAACTCTAGTGGCACTGCATAAAGACAATTTTGTACAATATTTATTTATACAATAAAGCCAGTATTAATACCAAGGTGATAATTCTTTTCTGCTAGGCTTTAATAGATGAAGACAGGCTGCTATCAAGACTAGAGGTTATGGGAAATCAATTACAGGCTTGTTCAAAGGTAAGTAGTTCACTTAAAGTTGAATGTGAGGAATGCTGAGAGATACCTCTCTTTGAAATCAGCTGGTTATAGGAAAGCAGTTGGAACATAAGCTTTTTAAAATGAGCCTGTGTAATTTTTAGTAGCATGGAAACTAGATCTGTTCTGTATTTAATGGAATCTGGATGAGAGGCTGTGGTTTTTACTCTTCATGTGCTGCCTGACATTCAGGGTAACAAGTATGCACTGCCTTGATTGTTAACATTCAGGCCACCTATGCTTGCTTTGAATTTTTATTTTGTTTCTATTTCCTCTCAATTATAAGAAATTCTTCTGCAGGTCCTGCTTAAGGTCTTTCACATGGGACCTTCTGTGCTCCAGGTTTGCAAAATTGTGTTTCTCTTAGGCTTGACATTGTCTTAGCAGTGTCTAAAAAAGCCCCATAATTTTTCTGGAAACAGAGCTGATTGTTGAATGTGTGCTACTGCACATACACTTAACAAAAATAACCAGTTTACACCCAGTTATGTCGAGTGCCTTTGATCCCTGATTTGCAAATAACATTTTCCCATCTATCAGAAATTACTAAATATTTTTAGTACAACAGGCTTTATCATGCTCTTTTATATTTAATTAGCAAAGTACTAATTTCTGTGCTGTCTCTGAATTATCTTACACCTGCAGAATCAAACAGAAGACAGTATACGAAAAGAGCTTATAGCATTACAGGAAGACAAACACAACTATGAGACAACAGCCAAAGAGTCCTTGAGGCGGGTCCTTCAGGAGAAAATCGAAGTGGTCAGAAAATTGTCTGAAGTGGAGGTATTTAAGTTTCCTGCAAAATCTTCTGGGAATGCTGAAATAGTTGTAACTGCTGCTATTTAGATCCCTGTTTTGTTGCCTGTAAAACACCAGTATGGGATGTACCCTGACACTTGCAGGATATTAAGTAGTAGTGTTTATTTCTCTCATTGGACGACACTAAAATGGTTAAACAGTTAGAGAAACTATTACTTCAGCTTCTCTTTTCTGCCAGGTTTCAAGATTCTGTCTCACAGGAGTGACTGTGTGTGGGAGATAAGTGAGGGGAAAATGACATGCATGCATTAAAAAAAAAGTGCTGTAAGACCTTGTTGAATCTGTAAAATTTATGGAAATATACAGTTAACCACCTGTGCAAAGTACAGTCAGGAATGAGCTTTTATGATTATGAACTGCTGGGCACTTTCTTCAAAGAAGATTTCTGCCCCTATAATATCTTGTGCTACTGTCTTTTCCTTTGTTTTTTCCAAACAGTAAATGTATCATCTTCAGTGTTGGTAGTTTGTCTCTTATTTTATTATTTATTGCATAATAACTCTGTGTTGCAGCGGAGTTTAAGCAATACAGAAGATGAATGTACACACCTGAAAGAAATGAACGAGCGGACTCAGGAAGAGTTAAGGGAATTAGCTAATAAATACAATGGAGCTGTAAATGAAATTAAAGATCTTTCTGACAAGCTAAAGGTAATGACACAATTTCATCTGACTTATGACGAAACTGTAATGTCTGGAGCAAATAAATACAATTTGATTTCCAATGTAGCAATCAAAATACTAAGAAGCTTTTAAAACAGATTAATGATAGAAAGATGCATCTCATCCTTTATGTATTATTTTGTTTTGATTTTAATTAACTTCAGGATGTCTTTAGTTAAGTCACTTTCTAAAAAGCTTCCTTGTTTGTTCACTTTGAAAGTTACCATATTTTTGGAGCCAAAATGTGTTTGAGTACAAAATTATGTGAAGTTTAAAACTATATTCAGCTGCTTTTAGCTAGACAACTTTCAACCCAAACATCTTGCAGGTAATGGGATTGAAAACTAGAATTAGAAATAAGTTTCTAATCCAGCAAGGTAAAAGATATGGCTTTAATCGAGTTGGTCTGTGCAGTCAATTCAGAAGGGCTCTTGGGTGTTGGTTGAATTGTGCTGGGATGCTTCACGTTCTTGAACCTTGTTACTGTAAAATTTCATGTTCCTCAGACAAAAAGTTAGTTAAGATGCTTTGACATTTTCTTTTAATTTACTGTACTTGAAGTGAAACTTTTATAAAAATAATTATTTTGCATTTTTTCCATTTTTTTATCTGACTAGCAAAGGAAGTTACTTAGGTACATTTGGCTATTACAAAAATCAAGGAGACCTACTCTTTCACATGTTAATTTTGATTTCTTTGGTGGATATTTTTCAATCTTTTTTTGAGCAGGTAGCAGAAGGAAGGCAAGAAGAAATCCAACAGAAAGGGCTGGCCGAGAAAAAGGAGTTGCAACATAAAATAGATGAAATGGAAGAAAGGGAGCAAGAGCTTCAAGCAAAAATAGAAGCTTTGCAGGCTGATAATGACTTCACCAATGAGCGCCTGACTGCTTTACAAGGTTAGTCACTAGCGGGGGAGAAACTTGAATTATTTGTTTTTCTTTTAATCTGTGAAATATCTTTTTCTTGGACTTCTGTTTACAGTACGGTTAGAACACCTTCAGGAGAAAACTCTTAAAGAACACAACAGCTTAGGTAGGTGTGATGAGTTTCTTGTTTCAAGCCGGCTCCCGGATTTTCCCGTGCGTTCACTTTGGTCGCGGTGTCTGGCAGGGCCGGGAGTGCTCTCCCACTTCTCCCAGTTCTCCCCGTGGGAAGTTGTGCTGGGCGCGGTGGTGGCACCGCGGGACAGGGGCCGGCAGAGGGCGCTGGTGCTGCGGGGCGCTGAACCGACCTGGCGGGTTTGACATCCCCTGCGCTCGAGTCTTTGTGTGCACACATACGTACATCGGTGTGTAACGGTGATTCTTGGGGTGTTGGTGACCTTCTGCACACTTGAACAAACAGGAACGTGGTCTGTAGTGCAGGAAAACACGTCACACTTTGCCTGCTCTGTTTCATTAGGTTCTTAGGAGGAAGAGGTGCATAGTATGAAAAGCCAGATACATTTCACGATGCCATATTTATAAAGAAACAAAAACCCCAAAACGTCTTGCTTGGTTCCAGAAATAATACCCTTTCTTGATCCTAGGCATACAAGTTGACGACTTCATACCTAAAATTAATGGGAGCACAGAGAAAGGTAGTGTATCTTCAGGCTACCTTTTGTCTTACACTCAATGTTTGAAGTTGAACAAATTCAAAATGTTGTCTTAAATTTTACTTTGAATAATATTCTGTTTAGAAGTGAAACTGAGTTTGTCCACTCCACTGCTTAGACTTTCAGTCTAGGTGTTTTTAGAAGGCTCTGTAAAATGTAACGAAACAACTTGGAAGTCGTCTGGTTTTTTTTGAACTGTCACTGAAATTAGTAGGAGTTCACTGAATGGTGTCAGGCCAATGACACAAGAAGATGGAAAACTGATTGACTGTCTTTCCTCATGATTTGTTTTTCCTGTGCAACACACAGGCATACACCATTTTTCTAGTAAATTTGATATGGTAAGTAAAGTCAGCAAACCCTGTTTTTTTTAATAAGTAACATGAAAAGTGTGAGTATATAAAATATATAAATAGTAGAAACTAACTTTTTGAACATGCAGGATTGTCTTTACATGAAACAAGAGTTGCTGCAGATTGAACTAAGTGCTAGAGTTTGTCAAAGAATAGTTAAGAGCCGAGTTAGCCCTTAGTGCCTTTGCATTTCACTCCCCTGGCTGTGCCCCAGTTTAACAGCAGGACACTCAGTGCTGCTCCTGCTGCTCTGGGCTGCCGTGCCACTGGGGGTTTGTGTAGATTGATCCATCTTGCTGATATATAATTTTAGGGTGGCAATACTTCTCATGTTTGAGAGAATGATTAAGAAATAAATTTGCTTTTGTTTTTTGTGTTTTAACCTCCCACCCCACAAGAGTGAACTTCTTTACAAAGCAAAACTGAGAAATAAAAAGTTTAGAATGAAGAATCACAATCACGTAAACCATAGAAAGACTTTGAATGTGAAGTTGTTGCAGGTTATTGGAAAAACAGGTGACACTGTGAACAAAAGCAGCTTGGAGCTAATTTGAAACATTTAGTCAAAGCTTTGACTTCAAATACAAATCGTTTTATAGAGAAATAGTTTATATCATAGTAGATACGATTTTTTAAAAGAAATGCTTTGTGTTTTTTAGAATCGTTGATAGGAATGTCATGTTATTTTTTAAATACTGATACCTCTTACCAGTTGGAATTTTAAAATTGCCCATTTAAAAATCATTATTTAACAAATATCTTTGTAGTACTGATACTATTTTGTTAAAGTTGAAGAAGCAATCCTTTTTGTCTTATTTTGGATATCAAAAGAGTCAATGTCATCTGGATGGATGCATGAAAAAATAAATTACTCTGTCCTATGAGTAACAGTGGAACTTGTGCTTAAACCTGGAAGTTTGAGGAAGCTGTTTGCCCGTTTATTTTTCTTTATTAATGCAGACAACATGTACCTGCTCATTCAAGTTGTCTTTCTCTGTGTTTATACAATCTATCACCTTTTTTGTCATGCATCTACCATGCAATTTTATTATTCTGTGTTTTAGTGTATTTTCCGTTATTCTGTCCCTTGTACCACATTCTTCTACATCTGCCATAGCTGGTCCATCCACATTTCTCTGGCATTTTACAACTTTCTGCCCTGTGTTCCCTTCATGACAGTTTGTGCCTTTGTGTGTCTTCAGTCCTTTCGCCCTTGTGTGACAGATGGGCAGTCGTTTGCTCTGCCAGGTTTTGAAATTTATTCCCTTAAAAGCAGCAGGAAGGAGTTACTGTTGGGTTTGGTTGTTTGGTGGTTTTTTGCTAAGCCTTGCATTGTTTTAGAAGAGTTGAGAATTTGGGGGTTATAATGCAAGTTGAGCAAGTCTGTCAAAGAAAGAGAAAACCATGTAAAAAGCATGAAAAATCAGCATGGTTTTTAAGATTCATTTGCCTCTCTCAAAACTTCGGAGGAAGTTCTCAAGGTGTGCACACACACACTCCCTGGCCATGGCAGGAATAAGGTGTTTGCTACTTTTGTCTGTGGCTGTTCATAGCATTCAAGAGCTGTAGAGGAGCTGAGAACTCATATTATAGTCTCTCTAGAGGTTTTTTATTCCCAGGTGCATTCAGATGACAATGGCTGGACACTTCGTTTCTCTCATTGCACATGTGAAGAAGCTAGTGCAGAAAAGAGGAACTTGCTTGTACATCAAACCCCTGATGAAAGTTGTGTAGAGCTGAGTTATTTGAAAAAATGGTAATTGTCTCAGTGAGTTGCAGCACACCTGGCTTTCATCTTTAAATTTTGTGAGCTGTGTATTACATATAGGAAATTTGTATATAGTTACTTGGATGATCATGTAAAAAAGGAAAAAAAAGGTTTCAATATGGAAAATACATGTGACAGCCATGGTGCTGTCTTTAAAAAGCCCTTAAAAAGCCTGAAAAAACCCTACTGCTTAGAGTAACTCTGAAATATAGCAAAGCTTAGTATTGGCGCTGAGTTTCTAATGTCAGAGCTGAATGATTGAATAGTTTGCTTAGAATGTGGCACATTCCGCAGGTTGATACTTAAACCAGCCTCTTCCAACTGCTGGACTCGGTCAAATGATTGTTGAGGTTCTGCAGAAAGGAAGAACTTTAGCACCTTTTTCCTTGAAGAGAGACAGGATTCTAATGGAGTTGGGAGCTGAACAAGGTCACATGGGATTTGAGCAAACCTGGAAATTGAGCCCAGTTTTAGGATCTCTACTGTAAAACTGTCCTTTCAAAAATGGTTTCTATGCAGTGAAACTGTATAAAAAGTAAAGGGACATACTCAACAAAACTTTTTTAATTTAAAGAGGGTAATATGAAGAATCAACATTATGACTAATGAAAAACTTACTGTACCTTTGTAAAGCTAATAAAAATGCTGAAGAATATGGTTGGAATAGACATTTCTTTTGAAAAGGTGGTTAAAGTCCTCCTTTCTTCTGATCAGTTCAAAAGAGTAATCCGTTCCCTACCATCACTCAGACATCACTTCAATTTCATGTCTTGTCTGCTTGCATATTAACTCAGATTTCAAAATCTCACTGTGAATACACAACTACATTTATTGTTAATATGCCTTTCAAATTTTTTGTTGCATCAATTTGAAAATGATAAGAAGGTGTAAACTGAAGTGTTTCTTTCTCTACTAGAGCACTTTCTTTCAAAGAGTGGAGGGGACTGCACTTTTATTCATCAGTTCATAGAATGTCAGAGTGAGTACAAGAGTGTTCACGTTTGCTTTAAAAACAACAGGAAACTCAGAAAAGGTGGATGAAGCCCAGAATTTGTTGCTGCTATTTAATATTTCTGTATTAGCAGGAATTTTCTGAGTCTAGAATTGTGGTGTTCAGCAGAGGTCTGCAGTTGCAGGAGGGGATATCTCTGCTCTTGCAAAGTGATGGTCACTTATTGTGCCCTCACCAACAAAAGGGTGGTGATGTTGCCACATGATGTTTAAAACTGAGTGTAATTTTTCACCTGTTACAAATTAAGTTGAAAGCTCAGCTCCATCAGTGTAACAAACATCACAGGGTGCAGTGGGACAGAGATGAGGTAATGATGCCTTTTCACATATTGATAATTTATCTGGTAATTAAAGGCCTTTATATGTTTTTCAGACCAGTTGTTACAAAGAACAAAAAGGCAAAGAAGCCTATAGTTTTCATGGGGAAATCCAAGAGATTGTTTAAAAAAAAAAATCAAATATGCAATACCAGTCTTTAGAAAAATGTGTTACTCTGGAATGTGAAGCTTGTTCTAAAGGCCACTTGTACTAAAGCTACTTTTTTTTGTGGGTCAGAAGTAACAGGACACTAAAATCTTAGTTGCAGTGCAGCTTGGATGCCTAACTTTGGTAGTATTGTTTGTAATATCCAGCTTCTGTAGGTTTTTTAGTATATTGTTAAATTACTTTTATTTTTTTAAGCACAGTAGACTCACAAGATCATCCAGTAACGTGTCCTGATGTGCAGCATCTGTACAATGTTACGAGATCTGGCTCTGAATGATCTGGGGAGTCTGTTACTTTCTGATCATTACATCTAGTTCACTTGTTGCTCATTCCATGGCTTTTTCTTTTCAGTAGCCACTGGTGAAAATCAGTGCTATCCACAGCAGAAGCCATGGTGCTTCTTTTTGATTAGTTCATAATACAAATTATTAACAAAAATGGTGATGATGTATAGACCAAAGTGAGATTTGCCCTGCTGGCTTCCTGTCTTTTGCTCCAGTCTAACCCTTCTTTGTGTCCTTATTTTTTTCCCTTACTTTGTGATTTTTGCATTTATCATTTGAAATGCAAGTCAATTTTCTTTTACTAAGCTGACTTTTTTTAAGTTATTAGTAGTATTTTTTTCATAGATTGAAGTGTTATATTTAACTTTTCCATTTGACCTGCCTGTGGCAAGTAAAGTTAAAGTTGTTTAGTACCACTTTTTTCAGATGGTTGGAAGTTTGTGTGTTGAGGGCCAAGTTTTCTTTTCCTGATTTTCAAAACTGGCTGCCTTCAAAGATTGTTTTGATGCAAAAACATAACTCTGTCTGGGGCATGTTACTTAAGTGATAATTTGAATATTAACAGATTTTAGCTGTTACATTGCACATAGTGATAGGCAACCTAAATCTAAAAGGGAGTTCTTAAATTGAAAAGATAGGAAATGACTAAAACCCTAAAGGAAAGCTGCTTTTGGATGGCATTCATCAGCAAAAAGTTATGTGGACTTTATCTGAAAGATGAACTGAAAGCTTAATTTCACAGCAGATGTTTTCACTAAGAATATTTATTTATTATATGTATCTCTCTCCTTTCTGTTAAGTAGTGACTGAATAGGGTGAAAGATCAAATTTTATGTGCCAGAATTGAAAGATAGGATCCTTACCCTAATTTGTATTTTGGTAGCTGAAATTACATGTCTTGATTTAGCGAAAATATTTAACAATAAATCAGGTTTATAAAGTTTTCTGAAATTGCAATGTGAAAAGATGCAGAGATTTGAAAGACGTGTTTTAAGGAAGACATATCTGCATCTTTTACTTTCTGATTGTTGTCTAAATTCTGCATTTTTCATTTTTAATGACCAGGGTGGTAACAGTGAAAAATAAGATTCTGTGTAGTTCAGTGATACCAGCATCCAATTTTTTGTGTATTATCTAAATACACACCAGCATGCTGAAATAAACTGGGTTTTGCTGGCTTCAAAGTATATTAATGATCACAGTCTTGAAGCACAGAGAATGCTCACTTGTCCTGTAGGTTGGGAGAGATGTCAGTCACCAAGTAAAAAGTCCTGGCTGTGCCAGCTCTGGGTCACTGAGCAAGAGACTCACGTGCTGCTGCTCAAGGTCTTGGATGAAGAAAGTGTCAAGGAGAAACTTTGTGTACAAATGTTGAAATCAGTAATGGATACTAGACAACAGGAAGCCACCATGGAAATGGAAAGAAGCAGTTTCTTTTAGCAATGAGACCTGAGTTTAAAGAGCTGCTGCAAAAGTTTGTTTGGAAAACATTTGTGTCAAGAAGATGAGTTTGTTTTGTGTTGTAATTGTTCTGGTTTTAGCAATTACTGAATTAAAAAACTAATAGATCCAGAATTTCATATGGTTAAATTTTCCTCTGTAAACTGTTTATAGCAGCCTATTTTAAGCTGGTGGTGTGCATAGATGAGGTGTTACCCCTTCAGATCAAGCAACTGATTGCTACTTGGTTTTTGCATTCAGCTATTTTTTTTCAGGTCTGTAGGTAGAATTCCTCAGTTATTTTTTTGCTGCCTTCCTCTCCACCCCCCTTTCAGCCTCAGCTGGGTTCTGGAATAATTATATATGAAGACTTTTGATTATATTTAGTTCTGAGTGGAAGAGGGCCCCTGATATCACTCAAACTCCTGACTTGTGGCTGCAGTAACTTGATTCCCTCCACGGTGCCCTCCTCAGTCCAGGGATAGTCGTTCTCTCCACCTCTGAGGAACTCGAGGCTGTCCTGAACTTGGGTGATGAGTGATCTCCTACAGTTGCTTGAGACCCGAAGCCAACCTTGAAAATCCAGTGTGCTGTTCAGTGTATTTCTGAAGCAGTGCTAGTGAAATGTTACAGGAATGCAGGACAGTATTTGTAGATGAAAGTAGATGGAGGGAACATCTCTTAGATTGGTTTACCTGGCTGTGGGAAAGGGAAGAGGACAGGACAAGCCTTTGGCCATGCAAACCCTTCTTCACACCTCAGGATTTGTTTGTGAAACCTTATCTACCATCTGGGATTGAAAAAGGGACCTCCTCATGAATCCCATCCCGCATCTGTCCTTGGATTTTCATGGTTACAGCAACATGCCACTGGAGGAATACAGGGACATGGTAATGTTCAGAGCTGCTGGAAGCTGGAAATCCTGACTAAACCTCACTAATTTTAAATGTTTTTTTTCATTAAAGATGTGAAAAGGATTTTTTTGTCACCCAACTTCCTTAATCTAACCTCTGCTGTATGTGCTGTTCATCCAGTTTTCTCTGGGTCTCAGTTAACCTGTTAACAGCACATGGAGCAACTGGCAAACTCAGTTCCCTGCCTGGTTACCAGAGATCCGGCAGGGAGGGCACAGAGGGAGGACAGAAGCAGCTTTAAGCCTGATACTCTGAGGGGGATTAACAGCTTTCAACATGGTCTAAATTTCAAGATCTCCTGTATAGAATTTGAGGATGTGATCTGCAAGAAGTGACCCTCAATAACTTTGTATGTTAGCGTTGCTAATTACATCTTAAGGAATTTGAGATAATGAAATCTCATCTGAAAAAAGAATTTAATTAATGTTTCAATAGTTCTTTTAGTGTCTTTGAGTAATCCAGACCTGTTCTTCCTTTGGTCTTCCTGTTTGCCTTCATGTCCTAGCTGGACTTTGGATGAAGTTAGCAAAGTAATCTCAAATTCTACTTTCTGGGTTTTTGTGCACCTGACATAATGAGTAGAATTCCCCAAACTAGACTCTCTGTAAAAACTCGGTTTTTGTGAACCTGAATGTGATGCATTCCTAGTATTTGGAAGTTTGTGCAGCTCTCTTCAAAGATTTAAGCTAAGAAAGGCTGTTTCTGTACTGTGCACAAGCACTGAGAGGAGTTGTGATGTGGAGGGGACTTCTCTGTTGCTGTTTTATTGTGACACATTTCTAGACTTCTGCTGTATTGCGTGGACATCTATTTCAGGCAACCACCTCTTACAATTGCTTTTTTGATAACTAGAGAAATGTATTAATTATTTATTGCTTTTTGGTTAGATTTTTTTTAAGTACATAAATTTCATTTTCCTAAATTCTCATTAGTGCACTGAAGCATTATGTAAGTTAATAAGGAGAAATAATTATGCACTGTATCACAAGGGTCCAGTAGGTTTGTGTGCTCTGTTTCATTATTCTGTGCCAGAATCAAGTTTTTGTTCAAGGCTGTGTAGGAAGTAATATTATCAGCCTTTAATTTGGTCATGGAATGTACTCTACGTAGATGCATACAGGGAAAAGCTTGTTAAATTTGAGCTTGGAAAGTAACACTTATTTTGTTTGGCAGACAAGATCATAGATGAAGGACATCTAACCAAAGTGGAAGAAACAAAGCTTTTGAAAGGTTAGACTCCTTGATTATTGAACTGTTTTGGAAGCATGCTTTGTGTCACTCAGTGCATGTCCTGTGTGCAGCCAGCAGTTTGAGTTTTGATTGAATATACATTTGAGAAGAAATTCAGTAAAGGGGAGGTAAATTGTTTGCTAAACTCTGCTCCAGATACTATTGTAGGATAAAAATATTTAATGGAAATAATTTTTGAAGATTGAGTGCATGAAATGCTAGTCTCAGTATTGACCGAGTTCTTACCTAAATATGCTTTTTAAAAAAGAAAAAAAAGTAACAAGTCTTGTAAACTGAATTCAAACTCTAGTGCCTGCATAAATTTAAAACAGGATCCTGGTTTTATTATAGGGCTAAACAGATGTTTGGTTTCATTTTAAGTTTTAAATAAACTTGTATTTTAGTTTGACTGTTTTCTGAGTTAAACCCTTATAACTTTAAAATAAGTATTAACCTCCTAAATGTGCCGTTTCCAAGTAAAATATCCGTGCATCTCTAACTCTTTTCTCCAATGTACAGTACAAGTTATAAATTAAAGGAGCTAATTAGAAAAGACTTATCTTGTCAGGGAACAGTCATCCTTATCTTGCAGTGCCAGTCAGGAATGCTGTCGAGTGTGGAGGTCAATATTTCCCATGTGTCTAATAATGTAAGATTGTTTAGACTTGTAGGCTGACTCCTCTCTTGTAACTTTTTATTGATGTCTAGACATACTAACTCATTTCTTTATCCTCTGTGCTTCCATAAAGTGTTTTTTGTAGAGTAAATGTTAGCATGTTAAAAGTTTCAGTGTTCTAGAGACAATTTATCTTGTCTTCCCTCAGTACATAAAAATGCACCTTTATCTCCTTTCTGTATGTGAGGAAGCTATAGACAAGGTGCCATATTTGGCAAAAGAATGCATACAATAACTGTAATGTAACACTTGCATGCCACTTACTGCAAAGCTCTGAGCTATTTTTAGTGTTTGGTAATATATTCTAACTCATCAAGTATGATGTCAACACATTTTAATATACTTCATCACTTTGGCTATATTTATTCACCTCAGTTTTATTATGGCAAATAGGAACAACTGGTGTGAAATAATATAGTACAGGAAGGAGTTTTGTGCTTATGACTCTGGTTCCAGACTAGGAAGCAGCTTTCTAAATAATTTCGCTTTTTGACTTCTGCTGTTTCACATGTAGACACTGATGCATCTTTCCTCTAGTGCCTAATTCTTTGTACCTTGTTTCAGAGGGGGAGGCTAGGAGGGAGAAAGGAGCCTGGTGTACCCCAGGGTGGGTGGGAAGGAAGGATGAGGAGGAGGTGGGGGAGAGAGAATGAATTCAGTGGTTGGAGCTCGCACTGTTCCTCCCATTTCACACAGAGCAGGGAAGCTGTGTTTCCATGGATGCCCAGATATGGTAAAGTTAGTTGGATACAGGTCCTGCTCAGCTTGGTGCTCCTGGATCGGCCACTAATATAAGTGACATGGGTGAGGCTTTTAGGTTATACTTTTATGAATCCGTATTTTAAAAAGCATGTATTGCTTTGTTTAGTAATTATTGTAGTTTTAATAACAATCCTGTGAGCTTGTTCTGTATGATACATGTAAAATGCTTTGATTTGTAACATCTTTAGATATTTGTGAAAAACTTTATTCCTAAAAATAGGAAAGTTCCTTTTATGTTTGAGGGTCATTATTTGCTAAAACAACAAGTTTTTAACCACTTCAGTCATTATGAACTGAAATCTGCTGAAGTCATGGGAGTTGTTTGGAATAACCTCCAGGTCTGAACCACTAATGCCCTTTTAACTGACCAGGTGTTTTCCTCTTCCTCCTCTCCAGTTATTTCAGTTGCATTAGGATGGGGAAAATCTGGCTGTTCATCAGCTGCTTTGTTTGTACTTGCTGCCTTCTGCTTCATGTACAAGTGATGTGATTCTGGCACAGAGAGAGGGAATTTTTCATGTTAGTCGAAGAAAAGGTCTTTTTTTTCCTGTTAACTTGTCTGTGTTTTGTCATCTTGCTGATTTCCCCGTGCAGGTGCACAGATTGTCATCAGTTTCAGTGTCTTTCCATGGGAGAATTTAGTTCTGATTGCTCTTTTGTAAAAGCTTTTTGTTATTTATTTTCATATACTAACCCTGTTGGTATAACACTTTATTTGTTTATTGATGAGCTTCTTTCTTCCCATGTCCTGGTACTTCTTTGTTGCATGTACATTATCTGTATGTGGTGATTGTTTGTGTTCACTGTGCTTTTCTGCATGTATAGTACAAGTAAAATCTGTACATTGGGAATATTGTATTGACCAGTTTTTATACGTATCTCTGCCTGAGGAAAGCTCTGTTAATCTGCAGGTGGGGAGCAGTGCTGTTGAAACAAGGCTCTGAACAGAAATCTAGAAAGATTTCACTGTGTGACCTCATCTGCATGTTGTTTCCTCACTGACAGACCTGGTGGGTTAGCCCACACCAGAGATGGTGTGGGTGTGTCATGCCTTGATGGACCCATCAGAACTCAACTGGGATTATTAGTTATGGAAAATAGTCATTAAAAAATCAATTACATATAATAGTTAGACTTGGAGTCGGGGATGATTCTGTGTGGGAAAAGGATGCACTGGTATAATTAGGTCCTCTCATCTTTTGCAAATGTCTGGTCTCCATAAAAAATCTAAAACTAGGTTAGTAAAAAGCAAAACAGCAAACCACACCAAAAATTACTGTGTGACCTCACTAACTTACATGTAATAATGTGCTTACACTTAATGGAGGGTTTTTTTGGTGGACAGGACCTACCCTGCTTTCTCTTGATACAATTTGAACTGAAAGTTCTCTCTACAAATCAGTGTATAACTTTTTATCTCTGTGATTCTTCAGTGGTTCACTCCACACTTTTTTTAACAGCACAGTATGTACAAGACTTGTTGCTACTATTTTATTTGTTAAAAATACTGAAGCGGAGTTTTATTCTTAACAGTAGTTTCTTTCTGCCTTGCCACAGTATTTGCATTGTTCTAGTTTTCTCTTCTTATTTGTTTGCTGGTTGAATCAGCTTTTGCCCAGTTCCAGCTGGCAAGAATACAGCATTAACCCAAGTTCAAGCTGTGCACGAGGCAGTTGCATCCCTTGTTAGAGGCAAGAGTAGATTAATGATTCAGGGCTGCGGAATCCATTTTAGCCCAGACTTGCAAAGAAATAAGAAACCACCAGGTTTTTAACTATTTCTTGAGCTACATTGTTTCCTAATGAAGTTCAGCAGGAGTTAAGTGAAAAGGAGAAATCAGGAAGGAAGCATTTACTGATTGCTGTTGCTTTCCCTTGTCTCTTACAGAGAATCAAGCACGAGTGAAAGAGTCCAACGATTTGTCGGACACTCTTAGTCCGAGCAAGGAAAAAAGCAGTGACGACACTACAGGTAAGAGTTGAACTGAGGTTTGTGTAACATCAAATTATGTACTTGGAATTGAAACAATTACAAGCATTTTCTTAAAGGAGTGCAGTGTATTTCACGGAATCAAATACAAGCTTAGCGCAGTGTTGCCTATTTTGCAGCTTTGTAGTGAACCCTTGTGAATTCACAAGAACATAAAAGCTTCTCTCCGTGTAAAGAATCTGTATAAAAACTAACTGCAGCCTCCCTGCTCTCTGAAAAGTGTGGGTTTTCTTTTTTTAGATGCTCAAATGGATGACCAAGATCTAAATGAACCTATTGCTAAAGTAGCTCTTCTAAAAGGTAGGCAAATTTATTTTTGGAGCTTAAAATGCCTAATATGTGTATATCATCTTTTTAGCTGCTTGTTTTTTGTCAAATGTGCATTGAAGTAGAGTGCTGAAATTCAGAGGTGGTATGGATGAGTTAAATTTCAGTATCAACAGTGACTCCTTTGGGTGATGTGATATAAAAGCACACTTCTGAGGGTTAGTGTAGGAATAACTGGAGTATAAAGGCAGTTTCTGCATTCACCAGCTCTGTTCTAGAAATTTACATGTTGTAACTTCAAGTGGTTTGAGAATTAGTCAGCATACACTTTAATTAGGGCTAATAGCTGTAGGGATTCTTCCATCACTGGTATGTTTTAAGCATTGTCAGATTTTACTTGCATAGTTTCCATCACTGTCAGAAATGCTGCTGTGAATTTGGAGCTGATGGGTTAAGCAAAACAAGATTTAGTTTTTAACACAATCAAGATATTAATTTCCTGTTGTAGCTATATTTAGAATGATTGCCGAGCTGTAGCTTTGAGCTTCATAGCTATAGAGTGATTTTCTTTTTACTGTTTTTTGCACTGAAGGCATGTACTTAAAATTTAATTGACAAGCCAAAATTTACATATTCATTACCTGAAAATTTTTGTGGCATATTAATTAGTTGTTTACATTAAGCCTACTGAAAATTAATTTTATGCTTTTTGTACAATTATTTGGTAAGATCTGTAGAATTATGGTTATGTTGGGATCACAGGTAAAGAGAATGTCACAGTTCTTTGTGATTCAGAAGGATGGGAAACAACAATGGAACTCGGGAGAGCTGTAAAAGAGCTTTTTTGTCTGCAATTGTTTATACTCCCTAATTTTACAACAAAAAGGCTTCCAGAAATTTTTCAGGTTACTTTTGCTGTTTGGCAACATGTATAAAATGGAGTTTGATACTTCCCAGTGGACATCAGTTCAGCAAAGTAGTTTAGAAAGGGGCGTTTGAGACACTGAGCTTGTTACATTTGTGATTGCTCTAATATCTGCAGTTAATACCAAGTATATTCAGTGACTTCCTGTGCTGGAAGGTAGAATTTGATAACGTTTGATGTAGCTGGTAGTCTTATGTTGGGTTATAAATTTGAGGTTGGCAGCAACTTTTATATGGGGAAGAAAAATCAGTTGAAAAGAGTGATGTTCATTAAGTATCAGATCTTTTAAGTCCAAATTGGGAGACATATTAAGGATTTGGCTTCCTGTAAGCATTGGCACAGCACTGAATGCACAGCTGGAACAACCCTTCATATGTAAACTGTATGGTAGAGAAACTGAATTCAGCTCATGTCCAAGTTATTTTAATTCTAGTTGGTTTAGTTTTAAGATGGCCAACTGAGGTCTAGTCCCAACTGCCTCCATTTCTTAGTTGTCTTCTGCAAACACATGAAAAGTAGTCCATGGACCCCTTAGGCTGGAAGCCCATGCATTACTGAGTTCTCCTTTTATGAAAGAGAAATCTTAAGTTCTGCCACAAAGGTTCATTGAACAGCCCAAGACCAGGGTGAGGCAGCTGCGATGGAACAGTCTCCTGGCACAGCAGGGGCAGGTGGAGTTACCCTTGTGCTGCCCAGGGTATGTTAAACAGGCACTGAGGGTTAACTGGACTCTTAAAGGACTCAAATCATCTTTTCCTTAATAATATGGAAGCAATGTTTTGCTAATGTATATGTTTTCATTGCTTCGTCTGTCCTTATTAAGGTGAAGATTTAAACCATAACTGTTAGTGAATATTTAAATGAATAAGTAGAAAAAACCCCTATTTGCATAGGCTGCTTTGCTGTTGAATTAACTGAAATAATGGGAATAACTCTTTTTGTCTTCAAGCTATTTATGGGCATTCCTATTTTACTCTCATGAAATCATTAGAAAAATATCTATACAATGAATCATTTGCCCTTGTAATTTTTATGAAGAGCCTATAAACCCGCAGTGTCGAGGGGTTTTTCAGAGAGCTACTTCATGTGCCTGACTTTGCCCTAAAAAGGATCTTATCTGCCCTAGAAGGGCTTTCAAGTGGACTTGTTATATCGTATAATTAAGGAAGAGTGAGAACATTTCTGATCTGGCAGCTCTTTGGAATGTGGAAACAGCCCCTGGAAAAGGCAGCAGTCTTGCTGGAATTTACAAAACAAATTAATGGAACAAGAAAATGATGAGACTTCCAATTGCTGTAGTTTCCTCCAAGCATTTTCCATCACAAATTTTGAGTGCATTCAGGATTAGTTTCAACTTTCTACAAGTCAGAATCTGTCAGAGAGGGGAGGGGGAAAGCTGCCACAGATTAATTGGCTTTTTTTTTTACTCTCCACGAGGTAAACAACTTTAATAGCCATTCATAACAGTTCCCTGGGCAATTGTCTTTAAACAGGCTGTTTGTGATACTTGCTACAAAGTTAAAGACAGGTAAATGTTAAACAGATGGAAAGAAGCAATAAATGTCATTGGAGGGTTGGGAATTTTGTTCTTACCAACATCCCTGTGTTTTCATAGTAACTACCAGACTGATCCATTGAGTCTTAATCAGAAGTGTTTTCAGTGAGTAGTTTACTTCAGAAATTTCCTCCTCCAGGGTTTTGCTGATTCAGAAAGTTTGGGAAACATTGTTTACATTACAATAGGCAGATACTTTATTTTAAATATATGATACAGTTTCATTCATGTGTTGCTCTTCCAAAGCTAAAGGAAGCTCGGGGTTTTAACTGTTTGTGTGACTTCACTGGAGTACTCCGAGTATTGGCTTCTGAGTAACCTGAAGTAACCTGAGAAGTCCTGCAAAATTCTGAAAGAAATCTCCCAGCCTGTTCGTAAAGTTGCTTCCATAGGCCAGGCAAAATCAGACAGGGGGACTGTTAAGATGGTTGTGTACCCTCTCTGTTATCAAAACAAAAGTGTAGAGGCAAGCATATAAACAGAGCTCTGTTCATATCTTCATGTTTGTAAATACTAATTTTATTAAATTTAATTTTAAAATTTTTTTGGCTTTACTGAACTTTTTTTTTATAGAACCTGAAGTTGAAAATAATTCCTTCACACTGTTGTGTTCTTCATTTGGAAGTGGTCATTTTTCCTCAAAACAAATCCATGGGTTAGGCTTCTTAAGTCTGGCTCAAGAAAAGACATTTTTCTATGATACAGGATTTTTTTAAACAATATTATTTTAATATTAAAACCAAAATTGTAAAAAAGTGGTTTTAAAACAATTTTTAGATTACCAGTAGAGTAAGCATTCTGGGAAGCTTCTGTGTGTGTGTGTGGGGTAAACAAAGTGGTATTAGTTGAAAATGTTTCTTCTCCCATGGCAAACAAACTGGTCAAATTGTCCATGAGCTGGAATAAATGAATGAGGGTTTTTCAAACTGTTGTATTTGACTTCTTTTTAATTTAATTTTTTTCTAGCTCTTTGTTGTAATTAGTGATTGCTCCTTTAGCCTTCTCTGAGAACAGTCTAAAGCTGAAAACCTTCTGGAAATTGCTGAAATACTTTTTAATTGCAGCCTTTTACGTTGGTTCTCAAAGCATATTTTTGTGATGTGAATTTGCTTCTTAAAGAACTGATTCTAAGCATGATTATATTTAGTAGTCGTTACTTATAAATAGAGCAATCCTACTTACTAAAGAGTTATTTTTCAAAAGTAGAGTTAGCACAAAAATTGTATTTGCTTCTGATTTAGAAGTGTGTCAGGCACATGGAAATTCCCCTTTTGCATTGCAGTAGGAGAGAGTTTGTCCCTTGATTGTGCCTTTGCTAAACTGATTCTGTTTTCCCTTGAATTGAACCTCTCGTCTCCCTTGAAGCAGTAATGTCCTTTATGGGGCGTGCTTTCAGTGACTAGAAAATCCTGTCCACCACAAAGTTCCTTTGGGGTGCCTGTTGTTGAATTTGGGACACTGCTTCTTTATCAGGCGTGACTGGAGCATAATTTATCAATGTCCTCACCCATTTCCTCTGAAAAGTCTCATTAAGGAGAGTTGGAAGTCTAATTGCCCCAAATCTTTATCCATGAAAAGCCAAGAACAAAACATGTTCAGTAAAGAGAAACTTGGATTTGGAACTAATAAATTATAAAACAAAGTATTATTAAATGTGTGGTCCTCCCTGTTCTTTCTGCTCTCATAATTTTGTTCTGAAGAAGTCTAAAAGCACACGTGTGTCCTCAGCTCTGCTCAATCCCACCAATTCATTGCTGTGAGAACAGAAGGAACAGCCCCTTTTTTTAGAGGAATGCTGTAGGAATACTTAAGCATCATTTGATAAACAACTTTTTAAATTAAGAGAACAAGAATAAAATGGTAGTTACTTTATTGGTAATACATAGTTAAATATCAATGTTGACAGTACAATGATGAACTAAACTATAGCTTCTGTTTAGTCTTCCTGGTGAAAGGTCCAAACAACAGAAGTAGCATTTTATTCTAAGTCTTTGTCTTACATCCATATGGTCTATAGTTGCAGATGCTCATTAACCAGGTAGCTGTGTAGCTCCTGTACCTGTTTTTCCTCGCTCTCCCATGACACACTGCTGGAGTTCTTTCCCTAATTTCCCTCCTTTACCTTTCTCACTAAAGAAGCTTTGTATCAAGTTTTAGCCCACTACCTAAGGGAAATGTAGTGCCTGAGAGGTTCCTGGCTGCAGTTGCTGGCATTGCAAATGCCTGGAGTGTTCCTGCCTCTAGCTTCTAGTGTGTGGCCCTTAGAGAGCACTGCTCTTAGTCACTAATAACTTACTTTTCCTGTTTTAAATTCCTCCAGAACTTGAGCTTTAAAACTGTTTAATTTGTCTGTGACTGCAAGTCACCTCTTATAAGCCCAAGAGGCATTTAATATGCATTTTAGCTAATACAGAACTGATGGGAAGAGAAGATGTTTTTATTTAAAGTTTAAATATCATGTGTAGATATCTGATCATATCAGAGATGTACCTAATTAGGATGTAATGAAAGGAATTTCAAGGGCAAATTTTTTTGTAGCATTCACTAATAGGCTGGACTTTTCTTCATTTTCTGAGTTTTGTTTTAGAGAATTTCCCTAACTTTTTCTTTTGCTTGCTGGTTCCCCGTAGGAGGGTGGCAGTAGTCAGGCCCTCAGGGGCAGCTCTTTGCAGTTGCAGCTCAGGAGAAGGCTGGGCTGGGGGGGAATTGGGAGAGGGGAATGCAGGATCCTGGCTGGGAGACAGGCTCAGAGCAGCTTCCTGCAAAAACAGACCAGTTGGGAACACGTGCTGCTTCTCCCTGGTTTTTGTCAATCAAGAAATCCTTGTCTATACAGTGTTTTTAAAAACTATTTCATGTTTGATACTCTTTATTTTATACTGCCTGTTATATATAATAAAGTTTGTGTGTATTTTACTCCTTTTCTAAATGTATTAATATTTTTGCTAATACCTACCTAATCCAGTTTTGAGTTTACTTTAACTAACGTCAGAAGATTTGAGTAAAAAGTCACCGGTCAGCACAAGGCATTGCGAATTAACTGTTGTACAAATTTATGATTTAAAGCAAATGTTCTTTTATCAGATGAATTGCAGGGTGCACAATCAGAGGCTGAGGCTAAGCAAGAAATTCAGCAGCTGCACAAGGAGCTGATTGAAGCCCAAGAGCTAGCTAGGACCAGTAAACAAAAATGCTTTGAACTTCAAGGTGAGACCCAGATCAACTTGGTGGTGTAGGGTGTTAATTAAAATTGTATTTTTTTTTTTAAGTCTATGCAGTTCAAATCAGCTCTGACTTTTTAGTTCGAGATAAACCAAGATATTTTCACAGTATTGAATGCACACTTGAACTGTGTATATTTCATCCTTTAAAAATATATTTATTTACATATACGGTTTAATCTGCATTTTAGCCAGATAATGCACATGTGTTTAGGTCATCCTACCAGCTATGTAGCTATGTCATTATCCTCAGCGAAATTGTGGGTTGTTTTTAACTGCATATTGTTCAGTGTTCTTTATGGGGTATATTTACAGCTTTTTTTTTCCTCCTCCCACACCAGTTTGCATTTAGCACACACGGAGTTTTCGGATCAGGCAACAGATTATATTAATTGAAAATTAATTGTAATACTACCACAATAATGGAATGATGTCTTAATATTAACTTTTATTAAACTACTTACACAGTTACTGGCTTTGATAACTTGCTGAAATAATACATTTGTTTAATCTTTGCACTTAAAGGGAAGTTGTAACTAGAATTAATTATGCAGTTGAAATAAATGATACTAACAGAGACTCTGGGGCACATTTTCACTTCTATTTATAGCACTGTTGGAAGAAGAGAGAAAAGCATATCGAGTGCAGGTTGAAGAGTCTAACAAGCAAATAAATGCTCTCCAAGGTAGGAATTTATTTTTTTCATCCCATTCTTCAGTGAAACTATATAGCTCTGACTATTTCTGTGGCATCCTAATCACTGATAAAGGAAAGCTTTAATTGAGTGTGTGTTTTAAATCTGATTTCTTTCTTTTACTCTATCTTTGAATTCTGTTGGGGAATGTTTCTTGTTGGTTTCTGTGGTTCTGACAGTAACCTGGAACATGCAAACGATGTAATCTGTAATAGTTACCTTCTCTCTTCATTACTTCACTCACTCTGTTCTGTATTGTCCAGGGGTTCTTACTGTGACAACCTTCAGAGCACTCAAAAGGTTTAAAGTCTTTTTGTGCTACTCAGTCTCTTCACTTTACTGTAGGATCGTCTTAAAGAAATTTTTCACCCAGATCTGGTGAACTAATCCAGATTAGATCCAACCTCAGAACATGCAATAAAGTTCCTGCAAGAGACACACTGTCTGTGCATTTTTGGAAAAAATGATGCAACCCATCATGCTCTTTTCAGCCCAAAATAATTACAGCAGAATGTAATCCCATAGTTTACATAACTTGTGTGTCTCCTATTCTGGAAGGCAGGGGGCAGATGAGCAGACAGGCAGATGGACTGACAGTCCTGACTTCCTTAGGAAGTCAAAGTAGCCCAAGCAAATGACTTTCTGGGCAGTAGCTCATTGCGGAATATGGTACTTGTCATATGCCAGTTACACTGAGAGACTTACATACTATCAGTGTTTCATATGAATGTCAGCAAAGAACTGCTCCTGTGAAAAAGAGAAGCTTACAAAATACTTGTCTTCAGAATGAGAGGAGCAATTTAATTTGGAATGTTATCTGCTAATAATGAGAAGTGTCCACGTAATAAATGCTGTAACAAAAGTTAGAAAATAGATTTTGATAGTTATTTTGATGCAGAAAAAATAAATATTTTTTTTCCTCTTAAAAAAAGAGAAACAAAGTAGAACCTTGACAGAGCCAAACTTCACTGCTAGGGGCCTCATGTCAGTTCAGTACTTTTTTGTTTTCTGGATCCTTCTCAAGTGAGGTCTTGCTAATATTTCCTCCTCTTCTCTCTCCATTGTAGTTCAGAATGTTCTGATGTTCATTGTGTACTTGCTGCTTCCCAAAAATTCTAGGGTGTGACACATCGTGCAATTTGGGAAGGATTGTCAGGATTCTTCCTTGGCAGCTGCTGGGAACTGTAGGGGAGAAAAAAACCTCACAACCAAACCTGGCAGCTTCATGCAGTAACATTTCTTGGAATATTTTCATGGAATTACTGTTTTAGGTCAACCAGTGCTCCAGACTTCATATCTTTGTTGTAAAGAAGGGAAAGGGCCACAGAAACAATGGAGATTGTGTCTCTAGGTGTGAAGTTGTTAGATGAACAGATAGGTAGAGCAAGGAAATTCAAGTACGACTTGTTATGCCTTATTTAAAAAAAAAAAAGTGAAGCATTCAGTTCAGATGAGGTAATGCCTTATATAAATGAGAGATGTAATGGAAATGTTCTTTGTAATTGTCCTTTCAAATTATATCCAGTGCTTCAGAAATCATTCCAATATTCTTAGTAGTAATTTTCATGTGTAAGGTATTTCTACAACTCCACCAACTGTAGCAATTCTTGTGTCTCTTTGGATTTTCGATCACAATTTGTTTTCATGCCTGAATGTTTAGAGGGAGAGTTGTTCATCAACAACACCGACAGAAGAACACATTTCTTTGAAATGCTGCCAATAGCAAGAAGCAAGAGTTTAGCCTGCCTTGATAAAGTAAACAGTTATAGGAAGATATGGTTTGCATTCCTTTGCTCAGGCACCTGCAAGTCGTAGTTCTTTGAGGTTTAGAGCACATTACTTTGGAAGGTTCAAGGCTCCCAAGGATACAAGTAAAGGCAATTCTTGATACATCAGGTGTTGTCTTACTAACAGGTTGTTCTCATCTACTACTTTGTTTGCTCTTGTTTTACACTGTAAGCCTGTAGAAACTACTCTCAAACAAATGAGAGGTGGTAATAAGCCTCATATATATTTAAAAATCCATCGTGCTGCAAATGTCTTTGTTACGGAGCAGGCAGACTGTTTCATCTTATACAGAACTGCTGTGAAATCTGAACTTCCTCGTCTGTAATAGCTCTTATGTATTACAACATATAATAACTATCACATTTTTGCCAAAATGGGGAATTGGGTAATTCAGAGGTTCCTTAGTGTGTGTAATGAGCTAAATGTCTTGCTGGAGCCTGTTTAGCGGGTGGCAAAAAAAGTTGAATTTTTCTTCTTTATTGTACTAACAGCAAAGTTTCTAGATTGTGCTGGTATATGAATTCTTTCTATATATATATATGGAGCTACTGAAAAACATCAAGTGTGATTGTCATGAAAGTGCGAATCTCTCTTGAGTGGCTTTGATGCTGTATCAGTTTACAGCAAGACTCGCTCACATTCTCCCTGTCGTGTTCTGTAATGGATTGAGAGGACAGAAATAAATATAAGTAATCTAGGAAGGTTACTCAGCCTCGTTATCCACCCCATGCTTTCCTCTGTCCTCGTTTGGCCCTTTGCTTCTGAAACATGTAATTTTAAATGTGTGATCTTCCCCCTCTCACATTGGGTTTTCAGGTGCTGTTAGGAATTTTACCTTTTCTTCTCAGAGTAGTTCTTAATTTAATAATTGCTTTTTCACATGTTAAGATCAGTGAAATACATGTCAACTCTGATACGTGTTCATTAAAAAATAAAACCACACTAAATAAAACACTTTAGTCCAATCAGGTTTTTAACTGTAATTTTGTTGTTCTTTCTTTCATACTTTCCTCTGTATTTTACTTTTCCCTCCTGTTTGCATTGGATTCTATTTGCATGCGTGTTTATGAAAAATCATTGTGCTCAGAGGTGTCTTTAGTAATGAACCAGTTTGGATGGGAGTAATTTATAAGGTTTGCTTCCTGCAGAAATGTGAAGTAGCCTGCGGTTTTCATGGCTGCTGCACATGTACAGTTGAACTGTAAATGCTGAAGAACCTTCAAGCTCAGTGTCCTTCGTGCAGCTGTCCCTTTGAATTCAGAATTCATCTTGCATTTTGAAAAAGGCTTTTTGCAAAGAGCTAATGTTTATTTCCTCTATGTTGAGAATTGACTAGAAATTAGACTCTACGCCTCCAATTTTTATAGACATCACAAGTTAGCTGCTGAACAGGCAGATATTTCCAGTGCAGCATTCCAAATGTTTGGCTGGTCACAGAAGCTTTCTTGCTTTTCCTCTTTGTCCCTGAGAGCCCCACTGTCCTTGTTCTGTAATACATACTACTTGTTTTGCTTACAATGAGGTTGGATACAAGTCTTTCAAATTTTGGAAAGTTGCTTTAGTGTCACACAACACAACCTTGGCCACAAAGCTTTGTCCAGACATAAGTTCTCTTTCGTCTGGCTCCATGTCACCAGGCCCACATACGTATATTTTTTTAAGCATGTGCATTAGGCTTCTTTAGTCCTGTTAAACAAAAGTTGAGCAAGGGACATTTTTTAGATTTTCTGTAAATACGGTTTTAAAAAATACAAACACTAATGTTTGTTTTCCAGCCCAATTGCGAAGGCTACAAGAAGAAATTGAGAATCTTCGCAAGGAAAAGGAGAATGAAATTTCAACCACTCGCAATGAACTAGTCAGTGCTCAAAATGAGATTCTGTCCCTTCAGCAAGTAGCAGAAAAGGCAGCGTCAGAGCGAGACACAGATATTTCTACATTGCAAGCTGAGCTGCAAACGGTGCGAGCAGAGCTTGAAAGGTGGAGGAAAGATGCCTCGGACTATGAAAAAGAAATCATTGATCTGCAAGCCAGTTTTCAGCTCAAATGCCAACAGTGTGAGGATCAGCAGAGGGAAGAGGCCTCTCGCTTGAAAGGTACACACAGACAGGTGTTAACAGTGCATCCTTCTCCATCTGGGGAATGCCCGTTATTCGAATCAGTCTGTCCCTTTGTAGACCTTCTACTATTTGTGTATATGTATATGTATGTGGATGCATTTATGTATTTATCAGCTTACAGTGTTGGAAAAGATGTTCTATGTGCTTCATTAAACAGTAATTGTCAATTATGCCTAAATTAGTTTAGGCATAATTGACAATTTGAGACCATGACCAATTATAATTCCACTTAGAGAAGATGGAAAACTTTCACAGTTTGAGAGATTTGTACTGCAAGTACGAATTCGATTTCCAGGAGGACTTGTGTAAATTCTGTATAACCCCACAAAGAGAGAGTTTCTGAATTTTTAATTCTAGCAAAGTTAGAAAATGGTGATTCTAGCAAGGCTTCACTTGAGACAAATAACTGTATTTTATGGCTTAATGAAACTCATCTCATTCTTAACCTAAAAAAAGTTAAAACAAATTGAAAATTTAAGCTTCATTCTGGATGCATGATGTAGAGATAAAAATACGTTTCTAAAATACTAGACTAGACCTGTAAACAGGCTGTTTTTCTACTTCTTTGTGCCTTAGGAAAAGCTTTGCCTTTAATGGCTCACAAACCTCAGAACAGTAGAAGATACTGTAATTTTTTTATGGGAACTCATGAGAGAGTTCAGATGACATGATTACAGACAAGTAGGTTTGAGTTTTACAGATGACTTCCACTTTTTCTCCATATATTAGCTGGTGTTCCTTGAAGCAGTCATGAAATAATTTTACTCAATTGAATTTTATTAATTGCAGATGAACTTGAGAAGTTGAAGGCAGAGTGGATTGCTCTGGAAGCTGAATGTGTTAAACTACGGAAGGAAAATACTTCACTTACATCTGAACTGCAGCGACAGGAGAAGGAGCTTTCTAGGTAAGGGCATGGTGGGTTTGTCTAGGAGATAAAATAGTAGCTGAAGAGTTCTGTTGTTTTTAATTCTCAAAAGAGATGCTAAATGTCTGTTGTTTCTATAAATGTATTGAAACTTTATAAGAATTTTGGCCTGAACACTTCCATGCCAAATTGTTACACCAAGTTACTTTTTTTCCTATTTTGCATATCCCTAATTTTATATCATCATGAGGTAACCTGACTCCTTTTACTGCTTTTAGTAAGGACTCAGAAGTGTGCATTTTGGTAGTATTTAGGCTTAACAGTTATCCTTCTATTTAAAAGATCATAAACCACGTAGACTTCCTAACCTCACATTTCCTCAGTGAACCCTGAACGGGTGCAAAATGGTTCTCAAACAGGAGGGTGTCTCATGATAGCCTGCCACAGTATAAATAGGAATGGTGGGCAGAAACCATATTCTACATGATGAAGAATACAGATCTTTTTATCACAAGCACTGTTATGTATTTTGGGAGGGATTTTAGAGTATTGGAGTATTTGAATTGTACTCTATTTATTTTGCTATTTGAGCCCATGAGGTTGCTAAAGACCATGTAAATCTTCTGCCTGGAAGTAACTTCTCTCATTGCCATTTTTGTGTTGTTTTGTTAAGTTTCAGATATTGGAATTTAATTCACAGATTAAATATAGGACAAATTTTTTAATTGTAGATGTGAATTTTATCATCACATTAACTATCTAGGTGGTCTTTTTTCCCTTCTGGCTTTGTCACTGTTGTAAGATCTAACTGAAAATTGGAAATCTCCCTCAGCAAAGCATTTCTAAAAGCAATGTGTTATTTCTCAAGAGTTAAACTTTTCTTTTTCATCTATTATGCCCCGATTTCTGGTTTTTTAATACACCAGATACCACAAGAAATAACAGGATTTGCCTAATGGAGATATGCAAGATCTCTCCCTTACTTTTGTCTTGCACAGGCACCAATTAACGCTACTTGATTATTACACTGTTGTCTAATGGCTTAATTTTGAGCTTTCTCTGATTGTTGCACAATTGTACTAAAGGGTTGAAGAGCACACTAGTTATTAGCTCATGCAATGAAGTGAAGCCAGATGCGTGTGTGCAAACCAGTAAAAAGCTTTGAACAGCCTTCCACGGACTTCTCATTTCCAATTTCTTTCAAAATACTTGGGAGTATATAATAAATACTGTGTGAATAATAAAATGTAAAGTAACTTAAATAGATGATGTTTAATTATACACACTAAACTGTGGACATAGATTTGAAAGCAAGACCGTGGCCTGGTTTTTGTGTCAGAACTCTGTACAGGGAGACAATAATGATCTGTACTTGTGTAATTGCTGTAAGCAGATATATATGCATTAAAAATAATATGTGAAGCTTTTGAGGATAGAAGCACCTCTTTGTTTAAATGTAAAATACATAAGGAATCAATTGGATTTTGTTTTTCAGCTCTCAGAAACAGAGTCTAGCGCTAACCAGCGATATAAGTGTTCTTGAAATGTCTCGAAAGGAACTTGAAAATCAGATGGGATCTTTGAGAGAGAAACATCAGCGGGATGCAGCTAGTCTAAAAACTCAACTCAGTGAAGCTGAGAGTCAAGCAAAAGATGTTCAGAAGGAGGTAACATGAAATACTGTTTCCATTTTGAAGGAATGTATTGCCCAATTACTGGCTTTTAAGCTGAAAGAAAACTTTTCTAATAATGAAATGTTTTCATAATTTTATTGCAAGCACTTTTAATGGTAGCTAAGACAATACAGGCTGAGAGTTAAGTCTAAAAAGGAAGATTTCAGGTAAAACTACTTCTGTGTTCATTGGGAACTTCCTAAGCTTTGCTTTAATTGCCTTAACTGCTCTTAGTTTCTTTTGCAGTACTTTTCTATGCTAATTCATCCATGTGACGTTCCTTACAATTTCCAGAATTTGAAGAACCCAGTCATGTTAGTCTGTGTTTTTATAATCAGATACATTTGCAAAAGTGCTTGATCTTCTAAACTTGTGATAAATGCCAGTACTGAAAGTCATTGATTCTGTCCCTGTCAGGAGGACTGCTTGAAAACTTGTGATCTGTAGAAAAAATGGAAGGTGGTTTTGAAAGAGGGGAAGCTGCCCATCCTGTAGGAAGATGGGTCGCATTCCCCTGGTACTGTTTGTACTTGACCCACACTGAGGACTAGGACATGACCAGTAACAAGGCAGAGTATATTTTTAATGCCTTATGTTTGAGTTTGCTGTGTGGGAAGAAGTTGTGATTGACTTCATGCAGAATGTTGATTTTTGCACCTATTTGATGGGTGTAGGTGTTTAAGCTGCAGCCTGGATGTAACACCACACTTCAAACACAAAGAACTTGTTCCTGTTTCTTGTTTTGTCTTCGTAGTTTTTACAGTCCTTGCCAGTATGGTAATGAATAATTGGTATGAGAGGTGAACTAAAGCCTTTGTTTTAGTAATCTTAGGCCCTCAAATCAGGCAAAAATCTTCCTTTAGGGACAAGAAGGAATCTAATCTCTACCCTGCTTGTATGGGAAAAGAGTGTACTGATCTGAGGCGAGTTCCTGTGAGCAGATGACAGAAAAGGAGGCTGTGCACTAAGCAAATAACAGCATGTGTTGGGTGTCCAGGGGTCCACAGACTGTTTTCTCTTTGTCTTTAGTATGAAAGAACACAGACTGTGCTCTCGGAGCTGAAGGCAAAGTATGAGGTGGCTGAACAAGAGAAGCAGTCACTCTCAGAAGAGCTCAAACAATGCAAAGAGAACCTGAAGCTGCTACAAGAAAAAGGAAACAACGTAAGTCTGTACAAAATGTGTGGGGAAGTCAGATTATGACACAGACAATCCTGTTGATTGAAGGAATATGGGACAGTCAAATAAAAAAGGACAGGCTTTAAAAAAAAAGGCTGTATACAAATGATATGCAAAATTCCATTCTGTGCAAATTTACAGGTCGTTACACTTAGTTATCCATGAAAGTTAAATTTAGAGTTTCCTGACAGTTCTAAGTATTTCCTTAGGTATCTACTATGTTGAAAACATGTGGTTTAAATACTAGTGAACCAGAACTAAGTAAAACTTCTTAATTTCAAAGAATGATAGAGGAGGAAAAGCTGAGAAACCTGTACCCACCCGAATTAAGCAATCTTTTCCAAGATGCTTTTATTTTTTAGTATTTATTACAGTGGATGATCCCTCTTTACTCTTGCTTATGCTTCTTAATCATGGCTATCCCTGATGGGCTCATCCTTTAAACAGTACAGTTGAACTGTCCTTTCTATTCAGTAATGAAAATACTGTTTTCTGCTGCAATTAATTGGAGAGGTTTTATCACTAGAACTGAGTTCACAGCTTGGGACAACTTTTTTTTATACTGAGATTCTGAAATCCTCCAGGCATTAAGGATATGGCAGACATGTTCTAAGGTGGTCATGGCCTTATTTTAGGTACCTTGCTACTCGGGGAGGGCTGGTTTATTGTACTGCCTCTATGGTCAGGGCAGGATGAGCAGCTCCTATAGTAGACAGTACGAAATAGGAGGATAATGAATACTCTGTAACAACCTCTTACAAAACTGTTTCCCCAACTATAAAATTTGATCCTCTCAAATGAGCTGGCTGCTAGAGGCCCAAAAGTTTGTATGAATACTCTTTCCATAGTCAGCTACTGAATATAAACCTGTGACATCGTAGACCTGTCGAAGATGTAAAGCCATATTGTCAGGAATATGATTTTGTAATTCTCTTGGAATTGGATTCCTGCTTAAAACTTCTCTGCAGTGCTCAGGTAATATTGAGTTACTTAAGTAGGCAGAAGGCAAAAACAACCAGCAAAAAGCCCCTCCCCATCTTAGTAGAAGAGATCACACTGAAAAAATAATTGTGAATGTGAGCTTTTGTGCTCTGTTGAAAAGATTAACCTGGGAGTTAAAAGGATTAGTGGAAAAAGGGAATAGTAGAGGGATGAAATGCTGTGAAGGGAATTGGTGCATCTGATGACAGTGGAAAAGCCTGTAAGGTAAGGGAAAATTTAGGAAGATTTAGAGGTGATATTTAAATGAAATCAGGAACCACAGAAGTTGCCAAAATTTGCTTCCAGAGGAGGAGTTAGTTATGACAGTTGAAACCTAGAGGTCAGGGTATGATGAAGAGCATCCAGCCATAAAAGGACTTGCAGGACAAACTCACTGTTCAGCAACATGACTCACAGTCAGTAATGTAAAACATGTCCATCTTGGGGAGTATTTCAAACATCATGGATACTGGGCTGAGTTCCAAGGTCAAATTTTTCAAGTACCATTGTCCCCTTATGCTGGAATCATTATCTGCTACTTCATTTCCGAGAACAGAAAGTGTCTTCCCACTGTGGGATTTGTTCCTTTTTGCAGCCCATCTGTCTGAGTTTGCATAGCTTCATATTCTAATAAAAGGTGGACATTTTTTTTAAAGCACTTAGTTAAATGCTCCTTGACAATCAGGAGATTTATTACATATTGGTAAGTTTGTGATGGGGAAAATTTAATTGTTTGGAGGCAATTTCATTGAATGTGGTGGATATTGATCATGTTTCATTGCCAAGATGCCACAGCCTTGAGTGTATGTAAATTACAAAAAAAAAATAAAAAATCCATAGACTTGTTTAGTGAACTAACAAATGTTAGAAAAGGCAAGGCTTCTGTACTCCATTTGGGATATCATTTAAGTACTAAGTTTTTATACTTAAGTTTTATTTATTAAAAACTTGCAGTGTTGTGTTCTGGACACGCTTAGCAGTGTGGTACTGCTCGTGCTTGCATGCTCCTAGTCACTGGTTATCTCCCCATGTGCTTTATGGGACAGATTTTTGGGGTCACTGGTTTGAGAACATCAGCTGCTCTGGTTGATTTAATCTTCTGGCACTTTTGTGAACGCTGCTGTGATTCTTTCTGCCAACATGCTTTCTGTGGGAAGGTGGCGCTGTGATTTATGGCACCAGTGACACAAAAATAATTTTGCATGAAAATTACTTCAATAGTTACATGTAATTTTTCTGTTAAATATGTGCCTTGATTGAAAAAAAATTAATTGAATTACAGACACTAGAATATCTTCTGATATTCCTGTATTTTGAACCATATTGGAGGTTCTATGATTAAGTGATTTATACAAATCCATAACAGGGTGAAATTTTATTTATAAATCATGATGTTTGAGAAATTCAAACATGAATTTATTATTCGTTTATTTATTTGACTGATCAAAATCAAGGTAGCTTCAGCACAAAAAAGTTTTAAATATATTTGGCATGGTTTGAACTTAACCTCTGTGTGTCTCTGTGTGTGCACAGATATATAGGCTGAGATCCAGAGAAAGCAGATGTCTTCCAAGGACGGCTTAAAATTTAGATCAATATTTGCTTTTAATTTATCATTCCATGGGTAGAGGCTGTCCATCCAGGATGTGCAGCAGGTTAATGCTAATTGAATTTAGCTGACAAAAGGTGTGGCTGGTTCTGAGAAGGCCCTAAGCTGAAGGAACCCTGCAGTCTGGCCAGGTGGAGTTTGGCCCAGCTGCAGCATTTGATGGATTCTCAGAATTGCATTTGGTCCTGAGGCCGCTGACCTGGCAGAGATGCTGAGCTCTGTGGTACCTCTAATGGAAATGTGCTTCTCTGCTTCATAATAACTGAGTGTTGATTGTAGGGTCTTGTTACAATCTCACTGAAACATCTTAACTACTGGGTTTGCCTGTGGGCATAGTTGTAATTGATTCACTCATGGAGGAAAAGAGGTTGTTTTTCCTGGAGGCTGGTGATGGAAAACAGGAAAGGCTAACAAGCAAGGAATGAAGAGATACCTGAAAAATGCAAAATCTCATGCGAGTCTGTCTACCTTAAGAAATCCAGATGGGATTTCCTCTCACTTAGAAAAACTAAAACGAACTAAGATATAGGCAAATCAGTTTAAGATTTGTATTGTTTTCAAGTGCTAAATTCCAAGTTGTGACAAGAGGTTTCTTGGAACGTTTTCTGCTTACTTCCCTTCATTTTTAAACATCCCTGTTCATTTGAGTAGAATGGTGTACTAACTTTGTATACCAGATTAGATAATGCTGTGATGTGTTAGATGTCTTTAATACATTTCAATTAAAACAAAACTTACTGACTTATTTTCCCCTCTCTAAATCATCTTTACCTGATTGATTTATAGCACAAAGTGATTTTTAATATCCCTTCCCTTCTTTAGCCTTCCATATTACAACCCGTCCCAGCCGTATTCATCGGCCTAATCCTGGCTTTCCTGTATTGGTGTTACGGCCCATTGTGGTAGCGAAAGGTACAAGCACTACTGTTCAGTCAATGTATGTTTGTCCCTCTCACCTGTTTGTGCCATTTCTGTATGAAATAGTGCATGGTCAAATGCTCACAGGTATTTCTCTTACCTGAAGCAAACCCTTCATTTAATATGCCATTCTGTGGATACTGACGAGCTGAGCGATCAACTAATCATTTAACATCTATGTGATTTCTTTAATTCTAACAATGAATTTCATCCTAACTGGTTCTGAACGTGCTTCTTCTAACTCGGTCTCAGTTTGTCTTTAGCAAATGGGCTGCCTTTTGCACAATGCTGCGATGCTAGGGCTTGTAAGAGAACTTAATTGCTTAATTAACTACAAAAAATGAAGAGTTTGCCTCTAATAATGAAAATAAACAAGCTTCGGTTCCTATCTATGGACTAAGAAATTCCTCTCTGGCTCCAACACTTTAATTTTTCTCACTATTGCTGGTGGAAGGATGGAAAAAAAAATACAAGAAATAGGTGGTTGGGCTGTATTCTGAACTCTCAGCTTGCATTTTCTCTAATGTCTCTCAGTGTGTCCTCCTCTTAAAATGCCATTGTTGTCATGCAATATTGTGACAGTCCATTAAACATGATGTTATTAGCATCTGCTACAAACTAATGTCACATATCTGGATTTGAACATTCAAAAGTTTAAAGATGTCAGTACTGAATAAACCAGTGTCTGGCGATGACTTGGCACAAACGATGTTTTAAACACCTCAAGCCCTCATATATTTAATAGCAGATTTCTTTGAGGTACCTGCACTAAGGAACCTGGAAATATGGAACTGCCAAAAGTTCTCCTGCTGATCCTCAGTCCTGAAGAGTTGTGGAGTTCCCTTTGCTAGAGAAACACGGTTTGCTGTGATGCTCCAAGTCAGGACTAGCCTGCAGTAGGGCTCGTGGGTAACATTTTAGTGATGCCTATCAACAGGTACTCAGGACTTGCAGGAACCACGAGGTAAACTGATTAGTATGACTTAGAACAGATATGATATTGATTTCTTTTTTCTCTCCACACAGAGACAATGGCCTTGGATGCCTGTGATGGCAGCTTTGGTTGCTGTAACAGCCGTGGTGCTGTACCCAGGCCTAACCAGAGCTTCTCCATGAGAACTGTTGTTGAATCCATACACCGTCCTCCCTTTAGAAGCTGGCAACATTCATATACTGAGGGAAAACAGATTAATTCTCTTCCTTTTTACCTCTTAATACAGCACAGCTCTGCGTGAGAACAGCAGTAGGGTCATTTGCTTTAAACTGTATAAAATGTATCTGTCTATAAAGAGGGAATAAAATTGTGATTCATCATACTGTGAGCAATATTTTTGCTTACAACTTCATGCAAGTTTTAAATTAGTATGTTGGGGTTCTGAATAATATAATGGTGGCCTAAAGTAGGCTCTTGGTACCAAATTATTTATAATGGCTAGGATGTGGACACTGATTTTAGCATTTGATTGCCAGATGTAAGAGGAAAGTACATTTCTTATTTGGACATCCAAGCCAAGTAACCTTGCAGATACTTGGGCAACAGATGCAGTGTGCTCAGTGCCTTTCAGTATGATCTATTTTTTTTTAACTAGTGTATCATTTTACTTGCTGTGAGTCACTGAGCTGTTGGGAACAAGACTTAAGAGAACTTCTCTTACCACACCTTTCGAAGGAAGGATACTTTTCTTTGATAAGGATTGCTTTATTAATGGGTTCGGGGAATAAACACAATTCATGTCCAGCCTTAAAGAGAAAGAGATACTGATGGTGAAGACCAGCCTGAAGTATTCAGTGTGCGCGTGTGCGAGTGTAAGCATGTGTGTGTTCTTGAGTGAACTAAGGTGTTTCTGGGAGCAAGTACTTGGTCATTTGATGGACATAGTGCAGTGATTCAACTTACGTTAACTTTAGTTTGAATGTAATTTATTAAATTTCATATATTTAAAGAGATATGTTCTTTAAAAGTATGAATACTTTCTCACATATCACGCATCAGTTTATTTTTTCAGTCATTTGATACTCTCCGACTTGAGCTGGGGAAGCTCTTTAGATAAGCTTTTGTTGACGTAACTTTATTAAGAGAACTGCTACAGTACATCTGTGATTAGCTGAAAAATCTAAGATACATAAAATACTACGAAATTGGAATCATATACCTGATGAAGTATTTTCAGGTGGAGATGATTTGAATTTGGTAGTAAAATTTTGTGCATCCACATCACATGGCTGTAAGTATGATGCAGTGGTCCCCATTACAAAGATTAGTTTCCTTATCTAAGTACTATAACTCTTGCTATTTGCTGACTTTTGGTGGGAATCACTGTAGTTAGTGCTGAATTAAATGTAGACTGTAGTTGTCTTGTTCAGCTCACCAGTTCTGTCAAAAAAGTTTATTAAAGACTTAAATAATATGCTAAAGAGTGGTAAAGTAAAATGGCTCTGCTAAAGGAAACTTCAAACTAGGGAGGTAATCTCAGCAATCCAATTGGCTTTAAAGAATGTTATGGCAATCGACAGATAGTTTAAATAATTGAATAGAAATTTAGCACATAATTTACTTTGTGAGGTTTTAAGGGTCATTGTCCTTTAATTAAAGGTTCTATCTTAAGTGACATGTGATTTCCTAATGGGAGGATTATTAGTTGGCAAAAATAGTCCACAAGTGACTAGTAGAAAATAAATATTGTCATTTAGTTCATTCATTTCATCCTTTTCAGTTGCAGGAAGCCACCCAACCACAGAACACTCGTATGCCAGTGGTACTTAGTACCTCTTGTATATAGGTTATTGCAAATATTGTTCTGAAATGCTTAACTTCAGAATTACATTTTTTAAAGTAAATAATTGTTTTAAATCTATTTTGTAAAGATATAAAAATACAATAGAATTTCTGGAGTACAGATTAAACTATTTGCACTAACACACGTGATGTGCATGATTTAATAAAATAACTTTACTCTCCCTATGCATGTTTGAGTTGAATGTCATTTGAAAACAAGAGATTCATGCTATGTTTCTTTTGCACTAGATACTGCCACAGATATAGGCACAACGTCTGCAGCATGTCCAGTAGGAGCAAAAGAGGGTTTTTTACCTTGTATTTCACATCTGCACTGGTTTTAAGTTTTTGTCTGGCTGATCCCTCCCTTGTCTGTGGTTTTTAGAAAGAAAGAGCGTAGGAGAGAGCTGTGGAAGGCTTGGGAGCATATTTCCATTGGGGAGGAAAAAGGTGCTGAGAGCTGAAGGGTGTCTGTGCCTGTGGCAGGGTGGTGAGATGGGAGGGGCAGTGGCTGCAGGTCCTGGGCAATAGAGGGAAGCCCTGTTGGGGCAGGGACCTGCTGCTGCCTCCTGACTTCTGTACCACCTCACACTCTATTTGTCCCTCTTTCAGCTACTCTTTCTTTTCCAGTGGATTCCCTTCCCTCCTCCTGCATGTAGATATGGTGTGAGGAGGTGGAGTGGGGCCTGGTGGAGCAGAGATCCCTCCCGCCTGGCAGCAGGGAAGGTGCCAGATTCCCTGGGAGCAGCCGTGGGGGACCTGCACTGCAGCAGTGCTGCCTGGGGCACAAATTTGCTCATGTATTAAAGACAAACACTGAGTTTTCAGAAATCTTAAGAGCATCAGAGAGCTGCAGTTTGAGACCCAACGTGTTTGTATTAAAGGAGGAATATTTCTAATTTCATTCTGTGCATGTGTGCATATTTATATACACATAGTACACATTGCATGGGGGTTTGTGCTTACCAAGTGTACCTGTGGTTCCCTAATACAGTGCCTTTCCCAGGAATTCTGGATCATTGCATGTTCAAAATGATGAGGAATGAGCTAAAATGTACAGTTCACTCTTTTGTTGTGAGAATCCCGGAGAAGTGTTGGGTAACTGGGAAGCTGCTCTTCTTCAGTGCTTCTATCCTTCAGATACTAAAACAGCAAGTGGAGTTACTTTGCAAGAACTCCTTGCACAAACCTTTCTGGGGTTTTGTTGCTTTTTTTTTAATGGTAAATATGTGTGTTCTTTTACATTCATATTTAGGTTCTTTCTTTTGTGAGGCTTGATCAGCTCAGCCTTGGAGTTACTGTAATGAGCAGCTTTTTCACACACATGTGGGATGCTCCACTTGTAAAACAAGTGCTCTGAGCTTGCACTGAAGTTAGAGATTTTAAAGGTTCCTCATACCAGAAAAGTTAGAGAGTTGTTCTATCAGTTGCTTGTTCAATTTGGAAGACTTACTGTAATAGAATATCTTAACACTTCTTCAGGTTTGTCCTGGTGTCCTGAGTGAGGGACATTTTTTGAATTCTGCCTACACAGGGACTACACTAACAGGCCATTTATTTAAAAACAGAGATCTATAGTATGTAAAAAAATACAGTGTGATCTTCCTACTCCTTGTATCTGAATTAAATGTGTTCTTCCAGAGTCTTAGCCTCATCCTTTGTGCAGAATCTCTGGATTTTTGGTGCTAAATGGAGATTCTGTTGCCTGCACAGTATATTGCCTGGTGTTCTCATAAAGCAGTGAGACTTAGTATCAACTGACTGATGGCTGAAGCAAAGGTAATCACCTGTGCATGTATTTTTGGGTATATTCCTAAGTTATTTTTCTAATCAAGTCTTCTCAAGTATGTTATCTATTCCAGGTTTCAGTGTGCTTTACATAACATTTTGAATGTCTCCTGCCTTAAATCCATAGGGTTCTACCACTTGCAAGAAACATTTCTTCAGCTTGACTCTTCTCCATGACAAAACCACTGCTGAATTCATTCCACCACCAGCATCTGAGTGCTTTAAAACACCAGGTCACCACAATGGCTTTTGGGAAGCCACTGTCATTTGCACTGGCTCTGCAGCTGGGGCATTTGCTCCCCTCTGGCTGTTCATGCACCATTAGTGTTTCATTAGCAACTGTCTCAAGATTTTGAGTCTGCATTATTAGTAGCAAGTGATGGTCTAAAAGAATTAGAAGCCATATTCTTTCTTTCTCTCTTGCACATACCTCTGAGTCTGTTAGAAGAGTGATTGCTTTCAGCAAACAGCTGCATTGAATTCCCCAGATCCCCTGATTTACCCATCCCAGCCCCTCTTTGCACATGCTTATGGACACAGAACTCCTCCTCCTCCTCTGCTGGAAGTCGGGCTGCCGTATGGGGCTTTTCAGCCTTCCTGGGTTTTTAGTTTGTACCAACTTACTGAAAGGGAGCAGAGGTTTGCCCACTATGCCAAGTTCTGCTTGGAAGAGAGGGTTGCACCCACTACTGCTTTAAAAACTAGGTGCCACCAGTATCTTGATTGAAAGCTCTCAGCAGTAGAAGGTGAACCAGCAATTGGAAACATGTTTCTGTGTTAAGGGCCGTTAGAGGCCCAAGGCCCCTTTCATAAAGGTAGCAGGAACTTGCCACTTTCCTGGAAATCAGAGTCATAAAACTTCACTGATTGCAACATCAGCAGAATGTCAAGAAGTTAAGCATACATTGCAAAAAAAGAATTCTTGCTTTAAGGACTCCAGTAAAAGGATCAGTCTCCTCCGTAGGTAAGTTCATGGGCAGCTACTGTCCTCTCAAAAAAACCTCAAACCAAGAACCAAACTTATGTTTGAGTTCATCTTGCTTTGGCTCCCCAAAATTGAACTTCAATGTCTCTCTCGGATGATATTCTGCTGCAAATGTCCTGATCCAGGGACTTGACATGCCATGATCATACCTTCCAATCTTACATGATATGAATTGATTTAATTTCTTAATTTTTTTCTGCGTCCCTCTAGGGTTTTTTGTCAGCTTTTAAACAACCTTTTAATTTTCTGAATGCTCATTTTTGCCAGAACAGAACATGTCCTTACAGTAACTACCTTACTAACATCACATAAACAGATAATAAGCTTTATATCCTGCACTGATATTCCTGTTTGACTGTCTACCGGAACTTATTTTGCAATTCACAGACTTCTAGTGTCTGGATATGAGTCTTGTGAATCAAATCAGTGTGTTCCTTGCATCACCCCAGCCCCATAGTATCTGACTTTGCAATATTGTTTGGTAAAAAGCATTGTAGGCAGCATTCCAAGGCAGAAACTTGTTCCCATGTCTGTACTTCGCTTAACTGTGGGGGTTTTTTTCCCTTCATATTTTTACAAGAATGATTACTGAAGCTTTTCTAGACTGTTGGTCATAGTGAGCCATATTGAACAGCGGTGAGCCAAAACCAGATCCCTGAAGCACATTAGGGAAAACATACATAGAATAATTCCTTCATTCAGTTTTTGCAATCTGTCAGCTGCTCTGTAATCTGCATTATTAGTTACAGTGATAGTGTAGTGATCACTTCTATTGGAATGATTTACAGAAGCCTTGGTTTATTAATGCAAATAAACTCCATTTTAAAAGAACTTAGAAAAGTGGAAGTTTATTTCTTAAATGCTCTGACAGGCATGAATTATTCTACATTTTTGAGTTTTGTGCTGACTGCTTCCCATAGCTTGATCTGTGATTTGCTTAGGTCTTAGGATGGAGCAAAGCCAGTTGTTTTACTGAAATCAGACATTTTACTCTGTCCCATCAGCCCTAACACATTGTTTGCCCATTAGTGCCACTTCCCTCTATAAGGCATTTCAAATTTGAAATGATTCACTGAATTTTCCAGTGTGCCCGATCTGGCCGAGCATCATTCCCAGTGCTGGATGTGTGGCAGCTCTGACACTCCGAGGGATGTGCATGTGTGCACGGTGCTGTTCTGGAATTGCACTTGCATGTGGTAAAACAGATCGTGATAACTCGTGTTTGGCAGCCATGAGAGGGGGGGATGTGACTGAGATTCTCAGTTAAATCAATCTCACCTGTGGGGATAGGGATGTTGGTAGGGAGATGTAATTCCTGTATTATGTCAGGTGATACACTGAAAATGCCAATGTGCTTCCAAGTATGTCATCTCTTCATCCTGTGTGAGGAACAAATCCAAAGCCTGGGTTAAACTAAAAGTAACTTTTCATTACCTGATGGTATTAGTTCAGTAACTTGAGACAAAAAGGTGAAGTTACTTCTGTTCTATTGGAATAAAACTTAACCAAAAGCTTGCCCGTGTTCCTTTCAATACCCTCTGTTGAGTAGTTTATTTTTAGAAATTCAACACACACACTACGAGTGGTAAAGTACTGCCTTCAGTATGGAATGGATTTACTATTTTAATCTTTTCATGCTAGATCATTTATGAAGTTTATATTCTATTTCTATTTCTTGTAAGGAGTTCTTGTTCTGGAAAATAATTTTATTGAGTATGTCATCAGTTTTGATGTGACGAAACTTCTTGTCTTGAATAATACAGTGGCTCTTACTTTAAAAATGTTCCAAATATGCAATATGTCTTTTGGGATGAATAAATGGTAAAAATTACAAGAATAAATTTACGACACAACAGAAAGCTGATTTGTATTGTACATAGTCTTTCATTCAGCCTAACTCCAAATTTCAGCATTCCAGAACTTCTGAACCTGCTACATTCTGCTTTATTGCAATGGAAGACAAGTTACTAATTAATGAACCAATTAAAACATTTTGAAATTGGAATCTATTTACCTGCTTATTTTGTATAAATGGGGTTTGCAACCACATGACCTTCCCTCTGTGTGGCATGGTAAAGCCGGGCTCCAACAGGTCTGCGTGTGAACCCAGGGAGAGGAGGGCTGGAACAGGGTAGGAATGCAAGCTTGGTTGTGCAAGAGTTACGTGGCTTTTACAGACCAGACATCCTCAGGGTATCATTCACAGATCATCCTTTAAGGAAACCAACAATCTCTACAGTCTTTTATCTGCACTGTAAATCGGATGGAATTCTAGAGCTCTGTTTCAGTGCTGATTCAGAAGGACATTTACTGTGTCGCTTACATAGTTTTCAGCAAGTTTGAGGAAGGAAAGTCTCCTCCTTGTTTGGTGTGTGGTTTGGATCTACCCCAGGGTGCAGTTTAAATGCAGGCTGTGGTAAGTCCTGGTGTAAGACCCTATGTAACTTGTCTCTGGTATTTCTCTGTTTAAACAGTTAAAGTCAGAGCTCACATGAGAACATTATACCAGATGCAGGAGCTTGGGGTTTTTGGAGGGGGGAAAGAGGAAGTTAACACTTTGGTAGTCTATGTGTGGTGCTCTTCATGGGATACTGTTGGTAGCACCTTACATTTGACAGTAACTTTGTCTTGAGTTCTGATCTTCCAAATACCAGCACAAAGTGCTTTTCTTTAGACACTGAATGAGTTTATATCTGAGTAATGCTGCAGGTGAAAAGGGGTGATAAGGTTTGCTCTTGGTAAAGGTTCAGTAGCCCTATTACAGTCTCATTAGGTGTGATAGTCAAGGCATTTGGTGCTCTGTTGTATGTGTAGCAGTCACAGTTGACTGGCAGTTTTTCTGTTGCAGAACCTGACTAATCCAGCTGTAGCTGGGCATTGTAAGAGACTTTTACTGCTCATTTTATTTCCACTTCATAGTTACTGCAGTGGCACACAAGTGAAGATGTAGCCTGCAGCAACTTCAGTCAGTTTTAATTGCACTTACATCCTTGGGCTGGCCAGGTGTTGGTGTTGTGTGCTGTATGTTGCAGCAATAGTATGTGCTTCCCTTCCAGACTTCTCTGAACTGTAATTAGTTTCCAATATTTTCAGATTTAAAGGACTCTCTTCCATCTGTTGAAAGAGTAAATTTGAAGTTGCTGCCACGGTGCACCTGCAGGGTTAGTACCATGTTTATATATTCCTTAATTACGTCCCAGCCAATAATAAATAATTAACAATCTCCCCTATTATTATTTCATGTGAGTTCTGCTTTTGCAGTGAGGGAGGTTGTTCCTTAGCACATCCATGGTCCTGTTCAAGTGTAAACTTAGTAGATAAATACAAAAAAAAGTCTTTAATGACTTACATGGTGTTTCTCATTTCAAATCTAGAGAGAGTGTAAAAAATGATTTGCCCCAGGCTGATGTGTCTCCTGGTAATTAAAAAACAAATACTGGAAGAATTCCAGCGGATCAAGCACTTCTGGGATGTTTCTTTGGTGAGAACTGAATTGCTTTGTCAGATGTGTAGGATGTTGCATCTGCCTGGAATGTGGCCCTGCAGGATGTCCCTGCTACTGAATAACTGCCCTTAGATGGGCAGGGAAATGTATCAGGGAAGCCTTTGATGTAAAGTTGATCAAGGTGGAAGATGAGACCGCTGCAGTGGCAGAGATGGTTCCCAGCTGAGGCACCTCAGCTCTACTTGTGTGCACATGAGCTCAAGTAACAGTGGTGTTGATTTGGTTCATTTAATGTAAATTGTTTCCAGTTCCCATAAAATACATTTCACTGGAGATTATTAAAATGTGGTAAGTTTTTTATTCTGAAGTAAAGAACAGCACTTGAATATTTAGTAATATTCTGCAGCTGCATGGGTTAACATTTTAATTTTTTGGCCTGTAAGCAGGGCCTCACCAAGATCCTGCTGGCTCAGATATGTCATCAGGAAACTGCTGTATTATTCTTTAGATTTTGAGCACATATTTGGAGTTCTTTGCTCCTTTGAATTGGGAAGATACCTGAACGTACAAAGTTCTGACTGTGTGATGTGAAGGTTGCTTCCTGCAGCCTCTGGAGAGCAGACTTGGTTAGCAGTCTATTTGTCCTGATGCACATGACCACAGGTGTCCATGGCCCAGGTGTGAGCAGCCATCTCCAATTGAGGAGAAGGAGGATGATGACTCAGGGCAGAGTCATATCCTGTTAACACTCATTAGGGACACCGCCACCTCACTCTTCCTGCTTCTGACTAATGGAAGCTGAAAAGCCGTAAAAAGAGGATCTTTGAAATGTGTGGAGAGGGAAAGCCGTTCCTTCAGAGATCCGTGGCTGTCCAAATCTTTCATGCAGGTGGCTTGCCTGTTGAATAGCAGCTCCAGCTCAGCACTGCATTTATGGAGGTATTGGAGTCAAGTGGAGCTCTTTGCAGTGCTGGGGGCTGTTGCTGCCCTGTTGTTGAGTGGCCTCTGGCTGCAGACCCAGACCCACATAAAGGCCTTGCTTCCATCCAGTGAGAACCCTGGGGTTTTTTCCTTGTGATCACAGGCTGATATTTATTGTCATGTTGGTTCTGGTGGGTTTGGAGAAGTGGGTCCTAGGGTTGATTTCATTAAATGTGATTGCACCTGCTCCAGTGTCCAGAGTGGGAGAGCTGACCCCCAGTAGCTGGCAGTAGCCATGAGCAGAGGCTGGGAACACTCGTTAGTGAAAAGCAGCATCTGGCTCTTGCATCTTAGTGTGCTGTGGTCTGTCTTGGGTTGACTTTCAGTTGAAGTCCTGCATTTATGCTAATGAATGGGTTTAGTTTAGATGTTAGGAAGAAAAAGGATGGAGTTGAGATGTGTGGCATGGGCTGTGTGCACAGATCTCTGCCAAGGCATCATCATTTACAAAAAGCTGTTCAAAAACCTTCCCAAAATATAGTGGCTGCCTCTCAATAACAAACTGCCATTGAAGCCAGGAAGGATTTTTTCTTTTGTTTCTGTGCTACATTTTTAATGCATACAAAACTGACTCTTCTAAGCAAGGAGCTTCTACTAGCAGCTTGAGATGTCAAATCACAAATTTCAAATATGTTTCAGAACATATTTTGTGATGGAAAATAAATATTTTGCCTGCAGTCTTCTGGGTGGAGTCCTTGCTGGAGGTTGCTGCTTCTGTTTTTTCTCAAATATGTCAGGCTGCTTTTGTTGGAGTAAATTACTTGTCATCTTCAGTTCACAAAAGCCCTTGTAGCTGCTGTGTTGCCCCAGCAGCCCTGTGCTGTATGTTTGGTTGTTTGGTATCAAGGACAAGCTGGTGGCCTGGGCAGCATAGCCTGGACTGTGTCATTGTGAGGGGTAGCAGGAGCCTGCTGGAGGAAGTTCCAGGTGTCTTGAGAGGAAGGAAATGAGGGGAAAACAGTGTATTTTGGGGAAAGTTCCCACACAATGCAAAGGAGAAGCCGGGGGAAGTGAGGGGGGAGGGGTGCAGGGGAGGAAGCATCAGGAAGGGAAAGGCAAAGTAGTTCTGGAAAGGACAGGGGTGTTCCTGGGTTTTACCTCAGAGGAGAAAAGTACTCTTCCTGGCCTGGGAAAGCATCCTCTCTATTCCTGTCTGCTCACTGTCTTCCTCAGCCAGAGTGGTGCTGAAGAGCCCCCAGCTCACTCCTGGTGCAGGGGGAGCTGCCCTGTGTGACCTCGGGTGCAGCCAGGTGGAAGATGCTGCTTAATATTTAATGCACTGTGCAAGAGACAGGCCTCAGAGACAGTACCTGCCTTCCTGCCCTAGGCCTGAACCTTGTGGGAAGCCTGCTCCATTCTTGTCCCCTTCCTGGCACTGACCTGTGGGTCTGATGTGACCAGAGGCTCTCTCACCTGTGTGGGGCCGGCACCTTCCACCACCACATGACAGCCGGGTCCATGGGCTTCCCTATCCCTGAGTGCAGGTGATTTCTCCTGCTTCACAGCAGGGAGGTGACTTGCAGCATTGAGCAGGTGAACAGTAAAGGTCATGTCCAGAGGGTGTTAACCCTTCTTGTCACTGAGGTCTCCAGGAGGCAAAGCCTTTGGTCTTGGCAGTCATGGCTGCAGGAAAGGTTGTGGGATGAGATTTGATGGAGACGACCTTGCAGAAGGCAGCTGCATGTGCTGCTGTGATGGCACAGTGCCCTTGCAACGTGGGCACAGCCCATGCTGACCGCAGTTCTGCTGGTCCCAGTGCCAGGATTTGTAGGGCACAGTGGAAGGTGGAGCTGTCCCTGAGTGCACCAGGAGAAGGTAAGATCTGGGGCCTCTTCTACTGCAGCAAGAATGATGTTGGTGGCAGCACGTCCTCCACGTGATCTGAGTATTGGCTTGGCTCAACTGTATTATGAGTGAGAGGCTTTTGGTGCATCTGTTGCCTCATTCATTGCCTCATCTGTGGAGCTTGGCTTCAGCCATCCCTGTGGCTAAGAGAAGCAAAGATCCTTTTAAAACTTAAAAGAATCTTTGTTCTAGTTTTGTTTTGTTTATTTCTTATATATAATAATGTACATAATATATATGGAAAAAATTATCTTCACTTAAGTGTTTTGTTCTCTAAACACATGCCAGTGGAAATTGCTTCATTGATACTTCCTACAGTCCCACAGATCCAGACAATGCAGTTCACAGTGCTGTTTTAATCTACATTTACTGTTAAATAAAATTGTTAATTTTACCAGAAGCAGATGTCAACTTTCTAGACTCAAAGCAAAAAAAACCCACAAACCAACAAAGCCCCCCAAAACAAAAGGAAACAAAACCCTTTAGACTCAGTGTGTGGCCTAAATGCAGCCATCCCTGTGCCTGTGCTGCTAATTGGGCCCTGCCTGTCACCCTCGTTAGCCTTTGGGGTTTTTGGACACTGCTGAGAAGGAACCCTCCCCCCATTACTGAGCATTGCAGTAGTTGTTACACTGTGTCTCTCTGTGGGAAGAAAAATTCAGTTCACACCCTGTAAGTCCGAACTGTAAGGTAAAAATAATCCCTTTCTATTCTCTCCTAAACAGAACTGCTCCTGGAAAGCAGAAACAAACCCTAGTAATTGCTCTATGTCCCTGGAGTCCCTAACAGAGCATCTGCAGACATGACAGGAACAAGACCTGCTCCGGGATCCCTGCAGTTTTCCGCAATGGCAGAGATCAGTTCATGCGTTACTGTTTCAGTGCTGTGTGTGTGCTCAGTGCTGTGGCATTACAAAGAAGATGACTTTATTTTCCTGCTGCAAGGAGGTTGAAATCTTAACATCCTGAACATATGGAAGGAGAGTTTTCTCTGACTGTCCAAAATCTCATAAAATGTAAGCTGGGGGGAGAGGGGAGGCCACATGCATGCTCTGTGTTCAAGAAAAAGCTATTTGTGCTCAGTGTAATGGCAATATTTTTCAGTTGCAGCTCTCTGGTGCAGGAGTTTAATCTCCCTACTATGGACAGACTGAGTGCAGTGAGAGCTACATTACTTTTAATTCAGCCAGTTTTCTAAGAACAAAAGAAATCTGTGTCAAATACGTATTTTGGGTCCCTTTTGCACCTTTTTTTGTCTGTTTCCATTTACACCGTGGCCAGTTCTTACACTTCTCAACCTAGTAAGAAAGTTACCATGCTTACTGAACCTTAAGGGGGAAGATTTCCTCGATTTGAGCTGAGCACCATTGCCTTTATTTATATAAACAGTGACATCATCCTTTATGGCAGAACAGGAACCTCAAACAGTTATGGGAGAGCAAATTTTAGGAAGTGTCCTTACGAGACATGTGTGATTCATTTTCCAGTGTCTATCTTTAAGAAAGACGCTATAGCCTGAGTCACATCAGTGCTGTGATCATTACTCCAGTTCAAACTATAATTTATCAGCAAAAACGAGTTGCCTTTTTTTTTTCTTTTGAACTATGTGAAAATTGGTGCTTGCAGCCTGCTGGGGAGTGTGAGGAGCAGCACAGGAGCTCTTTTGTCCTCTTCCAGCCTCCTCCAGAAATCTGCTTTTGCACTCCTCCAAAAGCCTTTTGTAAATGATTCCTGACCCACACGGTTTCTGGGATTCAGCGTGTTAGTCATCCAAAGTGATGGTGTTCAGGGCATTGATGAACTGCCAGGAAAGCGCTCAGTTTCCTACCAGAGAAGTTTGCTGATGTCTGTTAGAAAGTATCCCCACAGTCAGCTTCAATCTCGTCGCCATCGCACAGCGTGAAGGAAACGTGTGGCCTTTTTGGCCAGAGCTGAAAAAGCAAAACGATGCGCCACAGTATGGCTGAGTTCCTGCCAAGGGTGAACATCTGCTCTACAGCTTGTCATTCAGCCTTTAAAGATGTCTTGTGAGCAGCCAAGAGCACTGGCCTGGCTGGGTTCTGGCATCTGTTTTGTACCTGAATGGGAAATCTCTTGCTCCAAAGGCAAAAGCCACAGACGGGCAGACCCCACCTCTGTGCCAGCCGCCACTTGGCAGCAACACACTGACCTGCCTGCCGGAGAGAGAAAACCCTGGTTTCTCCTCACCTGGATTTTTCTGTGCCATATTTACAGAAAAAAAAAAATTGCTCCTGTTGTGAATTGCCATGAGGAAGGTAGACACATGCTCCCCACTTACTGGAACCTGCCTTGGTGCAGGGACATGTCTCTGTGCCTCCTCTTGCTATCAGGAAGTGACTTGTCTGTGCTCTCATGCAGGGACAGAGACTGAAAGTTATTTGGGTTGGTTGGTTTGTTTAAATAGGCAAGTGTTTAGCAAGAATTAGGGGTTGTTTTCTGTGAATTTGCTTTCAAACCTGACCTCATGCCATGGGAAAGGCTGATGTACTGCTGGACAATTGGGGGTGCCATGTCCTAAGCCCGTGTACCTTCTGTCCTCTCTGAATTGTTTTCTCTGTAAATGAAGGCAAATGTTGCATTATTCCGGGGACAGAACACGCTTCCCAAACATTCCTTGTGTGGTGGCTGTTGCCACTTTTTCTTGGCTTTAAGCCAGGGCTGGCTCAGCAAACTTTGGGGTCAGATTCCTGATTTCTCTCATCTGGTTGTTTCCTTTTCCTGTTGCTGCTCACAGCAGAGCCAGGCTCTCAGCTGGAGTGGAGGAAGTGCTCCTGGACTGGCTGATCAGCCTGGCCTGTGAAGGGCTCCAGTGCTGCCGAGGTGGTTTGAAGGTGATCACCAAACTCCCTGATGGCACTTCATGCTTTGTTTCCAACTTAGCAAATACTGTATCTTCATCCTGATCTCAAAACAGCAGCTTTATAAAAGCAGATGAGCCCAGCTGCTGTGAGGGCAGAAGTGAAATGATTTGGAGCGTCTCACAAACATACACCAGCTCCTCCATAGGTCCAGGATTGCAGCTGTGTCCCAAACAGATGCTCAGGGTGCCCCTCCACTGGTGTGGGTCTGCCCAGGGCTAAGGGCTGGTGTCCTGGCTGACGTACAGGGCAAGAAGCAGTTTTTACTCCTGCTTCCAGGAAGGTGAGAAAATCCGGACCAGTTTTGAAGAGTCTGGTCCTTTTCTGAGAAGATTCTGGGTGCCACCTTCATGTGATGATCTCAGGAGTACCCTTGAGATACCATTTACCTAGAAGATTTGCTGTGCCTGGTAACTTCAGGGATGAGTGTTTCTTCCTGGTCTTACTAAAATCCTGGTGAGCCATCTGGAAATTTCATCCTGTGATTGCTCCGAAATCTGGAAGACCTTTTGTAACTACTAATCCCAGAAACAGATTTTTCCTTCATCCTGTCTGTCAACACAGCCTTTAACTTATTTTTATGGGCTTCAGCACATGTTTGAAGCATCACTGCCTTAGGATACAGTCTTTTTTTTTTCCAGACTATTTCAGTGCTCCTTATATCTATGTATAACACTTTCTGAAGAAGGGCTGTTTAGTGGGTATTTACTAGGATCTTCTGTGTCCTTTAAAGCTTGACACATCTCCAGTTGCACACACAGAACAGGAATTAGTGTGACCTTACCGTGCCATGAGCATGAGATCCTGGGAAATTAAGCTTTGCGGTGCAATCTGTTTTGCTGCAATAGAACTGAGTAATGTTTTCATTAGTAAGATGTGATCAAGATTGCATTAAAAAGTACTGATCCAATTAAAGAAAGGGGGGTAAAGCAAAGAGAATAATCTATTTGGCACTGTGCTAGACAATTTTTTTCCCCTTTGTGGCTTGCCCATTAGCACTCATTTACCCATCAAAATAACTTGTGTATGTAGTTTGCTGTACGTGTCTTAATTGCTTTATGGAGGCAGTGGGATCCGCAGGGAGGAATCGATCCTGTGGGCAAGAAAAGCTGTTTGATGAGTGCCCTTGACATTGGGGGAGTTTAGGATGGTCTGTGTTGTGATCTTGCCTTGAATCATGGCCCTGTATTCCTGAAAGTACATAATGCCCCAGGCAGAGGTTCAGAGAAACTCACTGAAGGTGTGCAGGAGACCTTCCCTGTGGCTGGAGCAATGTCTTTGTGTGTATGCAGAGCACAGCAGTGGGCTCCCTCTAAGTCTGTAGTACTTCCAGGTTTTTTGGCACCTGCTTCTTTGTAGTACCTGGAGTACGTGTACTCCTTATGCACTTGGAAAAGATCATGTAAAGCCACCCTCTACAAGTCAGTGAAACAGGGAGAGTTGCCTCCTTTTTCTCTCTCGTTAAGGAAGAATTTTCAAGAAATGCATTTACATTTCTTGGGAAAACCAGAAAAGCTTGACCTAATTGCTGCTCTAAATTTATGTCTTTGGCCCTTGAAAGGCCCAGCAGGGTATAAAGCCACCAGATACGAGTTCTCATTTTTACTAGAACTTCAAAGTGTTTCCTTTTATGTAATCTTAAGACTAGTCCAAGAAAACACTCACATGATTATTTAGATATTCAACTTATGCCACCAATATGGAGACTTGAATTATGGTATTTTCCACAGGCAGTGCTTCCATTGTGAGTTAAACATGATGGTCTCCTGCTTGCTTGTAGGGATGATACAACCTCATTTCCATGGCCTGGGAAATGGTTGCAGCTCAAAGCTGAGCCAAGGGTGACGACTGATAGATTAAGAAAAGGGGTTCTTAATATAGTCACCAAAGTCCTATTAGAATTTTAAGTATTTTTTAATCACAGTCACATCCTTCTCTGGAAAAGAAGCTTCACATGGACCAGACAGTACTCATTTATTAAACTATTTTAGTGTTTGAAATTACAGTTCCCATCTTTATCAGTCATGCGTTGTGTCCAAACTTTATCAGTAGAGAGAAAAGCTCATGCACCTCCATTGATTAAAAGTAACATTAGTACTCGACAAACCACAGCTGCTCTGCTCCAGAGGTTATGACTATATAATGTCAATACATTATAAAGTTGAGAGGGACATGGGGATTGTTCTGTCAGATTGTTCTGGGTTGTTTTGTTTACGTTCTTGCTAAGTGCAGTTATGTGGACAGGGTCTGAGATACTTAATCTCTTCTGCTGGAATGACTTCAGTTGAATGACTTCAATTGACCTTGCAGTCAAGCCAAGGTAAGTTTGTCCCTTGGCTGCTGGGCCCAGGAGAGCTCCAGCAGATGTACCAAGTCCTGGTCGGGAGGAAGTCCTGCAACACCAAACAACAGTCACCAGGGCCAGCAGAGACCCGTCATACTTGAAGTCATTTCAAGGACTACAGGATGCGTGGTCAGAAATGAAGAGATAATTTAAGGATCGTTTAGATGTAGAGAATTCTTCCTGGTTAAGCAAATATCCTGCTGAGTTTCTCCCGGAAGATAATTCAATGTGTAAAGTTGTATCTTTTCCAGATTATGACGGATGGGATGTAAAAGAGAGAAGCTTCTAGTTCTCCAAACTTAGAAAGCATGTGGGCCTCAAACTCTTTTCCCAGTTGGAAAATTTGCTGTTAAGAAAAGGAAATAGATTTTTATAAGCAATATTTAATTCAGGCATTTGGCTAATTCTCCTGCTGGAAAGATTTTAGGTCAAAGTCTGATTCATTGGTGTGGATCTGGAATGAAAGGGATTAAGAGAGGAAGTAGACTCTGTAGTTAGGAAAACTGGTTTCTTGTCCACTAAGCATTTTTTCCTACTCATCAAATGTATATTTGACCTATGTTTCTATTTTAAGTATTGTAGGGAAACTTACTCCTACACATCTGCCTTTGCTCTTTTTCTGCCCATTGTCAGCAGCTCTGTCATGGGCGTGTTCCATTTTACTCTTGCAGAAAGAGATCCTGGTCTTTCCATATTTGGGGAAGCTTCTGGACATGACGTTGTACAAATGCTGGGAATTTATACATTTATTCCATTAGGTTAGAGAATGGAAAACGGGTGGTTTATTATTCTTCTTAGTCATTAAAAGTATTTTTTAAAGTAGCGCCCTGTTCGCAATAGGATGTTCTGCAGTGGTGCGGGCGCTGGGGAAGCCGTGGCCAGTACCTTCCTTTTGTTGCTATGTGTATGTGTGTTCACATAGGTGTGTGTTGTGTTCAGGATTTCTACAAGGATAACTTTGGGGATCCATCTGAAAACTTTTCTTTTGGCGGTAAGGGCAGTCTCCCTCTGTCTGTCCTTGTCTGTTGTGTGTGTGACCCCAGCTCCTCCTGTCCACAGTCCCACTCGCTCCCAGGCTCCAAAGCCTTCCCTTTTCCCTGTGTCAGTACTCTCCTGGGTCTCAGAGACCTGGCAGACATTGGTGTAACTGACAGTATCCCATAAGATCATGAATGGTGCTCGTGAGTGCTTTTCCTTGCTGCATTCATAAAGCAGCTATGAAGAGACTATCAGAGGAGACATGTCTGCATCCCACCCCAGCTCTGTTACTGTGGAGCTGTGATGGATTTACTGCTTTCATAAATACAGCAGAGGGCATTGCCGAACCCAGTGGTTTATCTGGGGCCACCCGTGTTCTCTCAAAAAACAGCTCATCCTTGGAGAAAAGAGTAATTGGCGGGGGGGTCCCTGTGTTTGCAGTAATTACTTTGGGACTAATTATGTTTTTCAAAAGAAAGAGAGCTGCTGCTTGTTTTGTGAGAAAATGGAGATCAGAACAAGGCGGTTTAAATGTGACAAGTCTTGGAGCAGGCGAGAGCGGGTGGCAGTGGGACACCAGCCTTACCCCTGCTCTGGAGAGGGGGGAGCACATCGGTGATGAGCCAAGTTCACCTTGGGACCAGTAATTAATCAGGTGGGAGTTTTCCACTAGAATTGAGAGTGTCCTGAGAGGTCTTCTGGAATAGGGAGAAAAGAGGGGGCTTGGCAGTGCAGAGGGACCTCTTCATTTTTCTCCCAGTTTTCACCATGTAATTCATGCTTTGCTGTGTAAAGCACTGTGATATAGTTTGTATACATTATGTAAAATAAGTTGTATTCTATTATATTGGAGATACACAAATATAAAATAAAGTCAAAGGATGGAGTAAAGTAGCTGTGTGGTAACTGGACCCCAGTCCCTGACTGCAGTGGTTGTCGCATTCCCCGGGACTCCGGTTGCAGGTCTCTGCCATCCCTGGGATCATTTAGGAGTTTTCCATATGACGATATGATGTTAAATACAGACTGTCCTGGATGAAAAGGGAAGCACAGATCAAATTCTGTCGCACATCGCTCACTCCTTGCATCTCAGGAGTTTTAAGAAACAGTTTTTAACTGTGCTTTTGAGGCTGGAAAAGCTCTATTACATCTCCAGGCACAACTGATACGTGGGCCCTTTAGTAGTACTGGGACAGCACGTGGCAATTTATAATCTAGGGAAATCAAAACCCCAAATCTCCACAGTTTGGATGGGGGGAGGCAGGGAGGACCATGAGGTTGTCTGTGGGCTCTTCACATGGGCAACTTGCTGTTGCAAGAGGTGCAATCTGCCCAAAAATGCCGAGGTGAATCTTTTAGGGGAACTAAGATGTCATTGTGAGCTGCCTGGCACCAAGGCACGACTCTGTTTCTGCATTTAATCCCTGAGACAGGAGTTGCAGCCTGAACTCCCACAATGCGTTGTGGGACAGCCACCCTCCCAGGGCAGTCGAGAGGAAGAGCCATACATCCCAGCAGCTCCCGAGCATGGCTGACAGGCCACAGGAGTCAGAGTTTGAGCTCTGTGAGGACTGCCAAGGAGGTCAGCACAGGGGGCTCCCGGCACAAATCCTCCTGCTCTGTGGGAATTTCCCTCTTGAGCGACTGCTGCACTTTTTAACCTGAAGATTAATGGAAGGGGGCCGTGGAAAGGGCCAGAGTGCTGGTATTAGTTCATTAGTCTCCAAGCAAACATGCAGCTGGTGAGTCACCAGCACTGCTTTGTGCAGGCTGAGGCTGTGCCTGGAGCTCTCCCAGAGCCGAGTGATCAGGCCCAGCCCTGCAAAGTCTGGGAACTCGTGGGACCAGATCACTGCATGCTGTGACTGAGGGCTGTTAATGCTATAAAATAAAAACTAATCTAGATTAATTACACTGCACATGTTCTTAATCTATAATCCTGCTCCTTGGCATCTTTCCCTCCCAGCACTGCTCCCCATTGTTTTCTTTTCCTGTCTTAAGGTGTTCTTGACTTCCTTTGGGTTTCTCTATTTCTTCCAAGGGCTGTGAAGACAAAGGTGCCTGGTGCTGGCAGCAGTGTGCCTGCTCTGCCCGTTCTCTGGGGCAGACCCGTGTGTGTGTATGTAGAGGCATAAATAGCCTGTTGGAGCTGCCATTCAGCTTTGGTGGATCACCAGCCACAGCAGTGGCTTGAGAGGTGCTGCAGCACAATGAGATGGGTGTCTNGAGGCATAAGTAGCCTGTTGGAGCTGCCATTCAGCTTTGGTGGATCACCAGCCACAGCAGTGGCTTGAGATGGCAGCAAGGTGCTGCAGCACAATGAGATGGGTGTCTGGAAGTCCTTCTGGTCATAGAATCATGGGATAACTCAACTTGGAAGGGACCTTCAAGGGTCACTGAGTCCAACTCCTGGCCCTGCACAGGGTAACATCATGGTCCTGCAAGGGGATGCACACAGGATGTGTCTGTTTCCATGATGTTACAAAGATTTGCTGTAACATCTGAAAGAGACAGGCTGAAAATTAAATTCAATCATTCAGGGAAACACCAATTCTGAAATAGAGCCCTGTATCAAACCAGTCCTCTTCCTCACATGGAAGTGGTGGTGCTTATGTGTAAACTTGTGTGTGGTCTCAGATCCAGCACTTCAGGGTGAGCACTGCAAGAGGCTGGAAGGAGAGCAGGAGAGCTGGGCCCCTCCAGCTCATCCTCCACCACAGGATCCCGGCACAAGGTTTGTTCAGCAGCAGATCTGGGGTTTGAGCTTGGAGGGACCCACAGCCATCATGACTGAGCATCGTCACCTGCCTGTGCAGCTGCAGAAGGCTGTTGTGTGTCCTACTGCTTTGCTTGGAGCAGTGCTCAGCTCCAGTAAATCTATTGCTGCAGTCGGTGCTAGGAAATGACAAGGTGTCAGCTCAAAAGAGCAGCATGTAGGATAAGGTCTGGTTCTCGTCTGGAGCCTGTGGCAGCATTCCCACTGACTCAAATGGGAGCACCAAGACCCTGATCTCCTGAGATGATGAAGATCTAAGACTTGCTAAATCTGGAAAAATTAGCTGTACTTTTGTTTATCTCTGAGTTATTTCAGGCAAGAAGAGACTTTGCAAGGGCCTTAGTACATCACAAAGGATTGATTCACTTTCATGTGATGCCAGTGAGATCAGTGGATGCTCCAGTGGGATCCCAGAGTAAAGTGCCCGGAGGTCCCCAGTCCCCTCGAGAGTAGTGATGGATTATGGGCATCATTCAGGTTATTTTCCAAAATGTTCTGAACTATTTTCTCTTGCAGTTGTTTCAAGCAGGTGTTTTTAAATGTGGTGACCATTCACTCTTTCCCCAGCCCTTGTTTCTCTCCCCTCTTCACCTGTTTGAACACTTGCCACAGGGGAATGGGTCAGAAGGGTTTGACCACTGGGCTGGATTTTTTTTCTTTTTTTTTTTTTTTTTTAAGCAATGACATTTTTAAATGACATGTTTATAAGTATGGACCTAATGTTTAAAACAAAGTGCACCACACCACTAACTTTACAAACAGCTGTTGCAAAAGAGAGCCCAGACCGAAGACCTTTTACATCTGTATCTCTGCCTGTGTTCCTGCAGAAGTGGTGTCAGCACAGAGGGTTCTTGGGGTATGTACAAGAGGGTTCGTGACCCTGTGGGGCAGTAAGCAGCTGTGCTTCGAACTATTGTTTTATCCTGGTGTCCCCAGGCAATCTGGGCCTTAGCTCAAGCAGTCACTTGACTTGAAATTGGTGAAAATGCTGAACTCCTGTGGAGGACCCCTTTGGGAGCCAAGGACTCCGTTAGCAAGGAGAGGGATCCATGGGAAGGGACCTGGGTCTGTCCACACCTGACCCCTTTCCCCTGCACCTGCTCCCCAGCGAGCACCAGCCTGGGGAAGTTGTGGCATTTCCCAGCAAAACCAGCACATCCACAGTATGTTTTCAGTGGCACTTCAGGCATCTGCTTTAAATTGCTTTAAATTATAGGCAAGGGGTTGACTATGTTTAAATAGACTCAGAGGTGAGACTAAAGAAATGAGGCTTAAAATTCAAAGCAATCCGACCTGCCCTGCCATGGCGTAATGGTCTGAGTAAGGCTCTGGCACGGAGCCATTGCCCTGCCTCCTGGGACAGAGGCTTTAAAAGCTCCTCACATGGGCAGTTCAAATGATGTGCACATGGGGGAAAAAGAAAACAGTGTTTAATTGAAACTCTGCACATGTATATATGTTTTTAGGATAAACAAAACAGATTGGGCAAATATTTATTTCTGCCCCTACTGCTACAAAGCAAACTTTCCCACAGCTTTTGACAGAGATAATCTGTTTTTTAGCCATGATGGTGAATTTGTAATGACAAGTTTTCATTCTGAATGTTTCAGGACTTCCTGATTGGTTCCCATGCAATTATTTTGATTAACAATGAGGTTTTCAGACCAACATGAAAGGGTCTCGAAGGCTTAGAAATAACCTGGCTTTTTGTTATTCCTCTCACTGGGATAATTTTCTGCAGCTTTCTAGCACTTTAATCAAATTCTTTGGAAATCAAAGAAAACTCCGTCTTAAAAATATTTCATATCTTCACCCCCTCCTGAGAAGGGTTTCTTTAAGTTTAGAAAAATGCTTGTTCCCATATTAAAAAAAGAAAAACATAGCACTATAGTAAGAATGAAAACCTATTTTTTTAAAATGAAAATATGATTTTTTAATGAAGGGATGTAATTTTAATAAAAAGATGAATGCATTAGATGGTAATTTCTGTGAGAAGACAACATCTGAAAACAGAGACTGAGAAGTATTCAGGGCATTTTTGATTAACAAAGAAATGAGATCTCATACTAGGAACCTGTGGCTGTTTCTCTTTCATTTATAAACATAGGAGGTAGCTTAAGGAATTAAGAAACATGCATTAGTGCTGTTTGCTCAGATTTCACTGTTCTGGTCTTATTGTTTATATTTTTACCCTTTTTATAAGATGATGTGGAAATCTCAGGCTAGCTTTAGAGTGCATACCAGCAGATTCTCCTCCTCACCACCTCTCTCTGCACAGGGTACAGCCCTCATGAGTTCCCATTCCTATCAGAAATGCCATCAACAGCAAATATCCTCAAGTAAAAGTAATGTATGATGTGCTTGGACCCACTCTATCCTGGGCAGGGTCCAAAGCAGTTGGGCCTGCACCTCCTTGAACTGGCCTCACAAATGCCCACAGCCCACTGGGCTCCTGCTCATGGGCAGGTGAAGAATAGGAGCCTTGGCTCCTGCTTCCATGGGATGCACGTGGAGCAATCCCACCTCTCTATTTTCAGCTGAGAAGTCACTAACATTTAATGCAACTGCTTAACTGGCCTCAGGAAGGGCTATGGATAGGCTGGCCTGAGTGCTGGAGCTGCCTCATGCTTCAAATTGCCCACCCCAGCACAGTGCTGACACAGCACCAAACTGCAGGGGAAGGTGGAAGGTTGGAGTCAACCAGGTGAGTCAAAGTTTGCCACATAACACTGTCAAACGGCTGCTGGGACAGGCCTTGCATGCACAATCCATGTCCTATATTAGTTTGTCAGCTTATAATAATTTAAATATAACAGCAGATTTAAGCATCATAATGGCAGAACCCAGTGAGAAATGAGAAGGATGGTTTTGATACAAGCTGAGAAGCCTATAAATGAAAAAAACCCAAACAGTTTTTACTGTCCCTGAGTTCAAGCAGCTACCCAACCAAACAGTTTAAGTTTAGCAAACACAGCAGCTAAAGGTAAGTGCATGTAGCAGAGTATTTTCTTTCACACCACAGAAAGTGGAAACATAAGCCTTGTGTCTGATGTCATCTCCACACAGAGGGGTTTGAAATGCTGGCTCCAGTCTGAGATATCGTTACTTTTACAGTGGACTTTTAAAAAGTCTATTATTGCTGCTAATATTATGTGTATGTATTTTAAAAGTAATTTCCCTGGACTATAATAAAATTTTGTAACAGAGTTTTGTTCTCTAAACAATTTTAACCCGTGTTTCGCCTTTTGGGGAGTACTTTCGGCCCCCAGGCAATGCAGAAGAAAAATTGCTGGCTAAGTAACACCAGATGCAGGAGAGACTGCTGGCCACTAGAGAGCTCCCAGATGAGAAGGCCTTTCAGGCTGAAATACAAATATGTTTTGTAATGAAAGAAGAAACTCTCTTTTACTTTAGGGCACAGGGACCAGCCATGAAACACAGAAAGGTTTTTTTGTGTGTGCAACAGCAAGAGACATCATTATCCATAATTACATTTTTCATACAAATCAAAAGCCCCAAAGCTGTTCTCCCTCCAGAGCAAGGTTTGGAAAATTATCTTAAATGTTGGTTTTTGCTGATCTCAGGGATGAATGAAAAGGTGCTGCAGCCCATCACTAAGGGTGTCTGCACGGGGATTATGTGTCAGACACCATCTCATGCGCCATCGATGGTGGAGCCCCAGGGACGCCATGTGTCACCTGGAATTACAGCACTGCAGTAAAAGCCTCCTGCTCTGAGGAAAAGGGCAGGAGGGCATCTCTCCACTCTCTCNGGTATTAGATGGTGAGTTGGACTAGATGATCCTTGTGGGTCCCTTCCAACTCATAATTTTCTGTGATTCTGTGATTCTACTGGGGACAAAAGTTGCCTTTTGTGTAACTCGAGGTGCCTGGGAATTTAGGGGGCCTGGCTCTGGCATACACTGATGGACCTTGGGGATTCACCTGGGCAGGAAGAGACTCTGACAGGTGCACCCACTCTAGAGGGGCTGGCTGAGGGATGCTATTTATATAAGGCTAAAATGCACTGGATTGTCTCAGGGGTCTCAGCAAAGCCCAGGGAGCTTGCAAATAGAGCCCAGATGCTGGGTGCAGGGTGGGATATGCCAGCACCAGAGATGTGAGTTGCACGAGTCTTGTGTTTGTTGTTTGCTCTGAGCACTTTGTCACCAGCAATGAGGACCTGTATGGATTCCTGCAGAAGCACTGGAAAGGACGTGGAGGTTGAGCATGGATGGGCAGCAGCTGGGTTGAGCACAGCAAGTGCCAGTGTGCCCATGACAGTGTTTGCTGTGCCCTGAGGCACTGCAACACTGTGGGACACCTTAGGGCTATTAGAAAACCTCCAAAACAGCTTGGCCCTGCTGTCTTCCCACCAGTCCCATGAAATGTTCCTATTCTTGTTGTTTGTAGCCTTCCCTGTGACACCCTACAGCTTCTTCACACAGCATATCCTCCTTCGGAGGAGGTTGGTAAGTGTTCACACCTGTCCCTTTCCTGTGACTGCTGCTGCAGCCAGGTGAGAGGGCAGCCCACGTGTGGCAGCAGCTCCGAGATCATGGTTTTGTATTGAGCTATGATTTCACACCTAACAAGTGGTGTTTGGAGAAGCCTTGCATAAGGCCAGATTTAGCATAGTTTTGGAGGGGGGCAGGAGCCTAAAAATTCCCATCTGCCAGCTCTGAAAGGCTGCAGGGGACAGTGTGGTGGCTGAAGGTAAGAGTTAGCCTGCAGCTGGGGGTGGGGGTAGAGAACACAGCAACTTGAAACTCAGGAAGTGTTTCCACTGCTCAACAGTCATTACAGCCGAGAAGTGCAGAAGGAACATGGAGGTCAGGGCTGACATCATCACGTAAGTATTTTATGCATCTTGCTGGAAATAGCAGTATTTTGAGTCCCTGGTGGCTGGTCCTACTCTGTCCTATGCATTATGCTAGTACGTATCATGTGCAGGGGCTGGGGTTGGTGCACAAGGAGCTGGAAACACAGTGATCTGTGAGGGCAAAGCAGAGGCATCTTCGTCCCTCTGCTCTTGGGCATCTGGAGCTGGACCACAAAATCCCAATCGCAGGAATCTCTCTGGTCAAAGCCAGGAGGTAGGTTGGTACCCAGCCATGGGCATGGCCAGGCTAGGGCTGTCTGGGGGTTCCTGGCAGCAGGGCTGGGATGTTTTAAGGCCGCCTCCCAGTGTGCCGTTGCAGATCTGGCTTTCTCCTCTGCCAAAAGCAATTTCGACCCCATTCTATTTCCCAGGGGCTTGATGAGAAAGCAAAAAAAGTGCTGTCAAAGGTTTTCCCCTCCCTTTCCGAAGTGTAAGCCCCTGAGGTCCCTGGAAGGGATTTGGCAGCCACAGGAATGCGTGGGAATACAGGAGACTTCGGTATGGGGTTAGGGTGTGTAAGTTACTAAGAGGAAGGTCTCACCAAGGGTTTCTCTGCATCTCACCCCCAAGACTCAGAGCAAAACTGCTTATACCGGCCCCCCCAGGTCCTGACGTCTCTCAGGTGCATGTCCTTGTTCTCAGCAGCCTGGGGCAGTGTGTGCTCAGTGTCCCTGGCAAGGGACGAGTGCAGCGCCACAGTACTTCCTGACGTTTTTCCTTCCAGGGCGTGAAGGAGTTAAACTTCGCAGATGGAAAGCGAACTGAAGATCAGACCAGCAGCCTGGTGACCTCCCGCTGCTGGGACAGCAGCAGCTCCCAGCCAAGCCCGGCAGTTCCATCCATCCATCCATCCATCCACCGGAGTGGTGGGGCCGCGGGAGCAGCACACGGTAGGTGCGAGGGGCGGCGTGTCCGGGCACCATGTGGGACCTGCCCTCGGCTCTGACGGGACCCCCGGGGCTGGGGCCGGAGGGCGATGGTAAGGTGTGAGGATCTGTGGGATGGAGGGAGCGTTGGGAGGGCTCTCCCTGATCTGCTTTCAGAAAAGGGGTTGCTCCAACTCAGCTTGTCTGGACACTGTCTTGGGAACTGTGATTTCTTGCCTTTTGAGGCATCCAGTCAGTGGATAGTCGGTGGATAACAAGGGTTTGGGAACAGTGTAGTTTTACAACTGAACTCCTTCATGCAGTAAGGGAGGATCCTGCGGGTTTATTTCTCCCTGATGAGGAAGGAATGATGGCCACATTATTTAATCCTGTCCTCTGATAATGGTTAGCTACTTACCAATAAATGCAGAAAGTGGTGCATGTCGGTTTACAGTTTCTAAACAATGAAAGATTTTGATAGAAACAGGGTTTTTTTTTCTCCCTTGAACTGAAAACATTGTGGTCTGATTCTAAATAGTATCAGGCATAGCCTGTTGTGCTACATCTGTGTTGTCTCCATGGCTCTTGCAGTTTATTGTGCGATAGCAAAGATTCTCTGGTTCAAAGACACAGTGTCAGTATATAGTCAGTCAGCATCAGAATGTTTATTTTGCAGTACATACTAAAGTGGTATAGTCTTACCTAAGGATTTGCATAAACATTTATTGTATTTACATTATCAAATGTAATAATTTTGCATTATAAAACAATTCTTCTTGTTGAGAAATCATAGCTGAATCAAAAGTCATGATAATTTCTGGTAAAGAAATAAGGCTTAGACTTAGTTAAAAGAAAACCAAGTAGAACCACAACCCTATAAAATTAAAACTGAAGTAGTTTATCGTTCCCCTTGCCACAAGAATATCCTCAACACTTATGGCGTTATATGTTTTCCCTTAGAGAGAAAACAGAAAACATATTTCCCTAAAATTTGAGAGGTTTTTTAACTGAAACCCTCTTGTGGTGGTGTTCGAAGGAGGTTGCCAGAGGGATGGCTGCTAAGTGGTGGTTTCTGACCAGGCGAATGGAACTGCAATCACCACATTTGAGAGTCAGAAAAGCTCAAATTGCTCTTTACTGGCCTCCCAGTCGCTAGAACTCCATTCCCCCAAGATATTTGCTGGCCAAAGATGAGGCTCTTGATTGCAGAAAGGCAGATCTCCTGGTAATTGTGCTTGATTTATTCTTCTGTATCACAGAGAACAAGTCAGTGTTATTCTTTGGAAGCACAAACTCTTCCACATGCTAACGTGCAGGGAGAAAGAAAACAGCAATTTTTATTATCTTCTTAACAACAGCCCACATGAATGTGCTCTGCAGTGAGTGCAGCCTGTGAGTCCTCCTGCCTCAGCTCCAGCACCTTTCCTGGGGGCTGCCAGCCAAAAGCCCAGCAGGGGAAGTAATAATCCAAGTGGGAGGAAAGGAGGGTTTTGGATGTCAAGAGAGGAGCTCTGAAAAGTCATTAGAAGAAATGCACTGGGGAGCCCCATTCCTGAGAACACCCCAGAGACAGCCTGTGGCTGCCAACAAAAGCATGGGGGATCTGGCGGCATCTCCTGTGGCCAGGCAGCATCTGATGTAGGTGACACTGGATGGGCCCCTGGTGTCATCTCTTAGGACTGCTGGGTGCTATGGCTTTTGCCATGAGGCTCATTGGCTTAACACTTTGCTACAGCGATGGGTGTTGCCCTGCAGACATCCCTTTCTGCCCCACGCTGTCCGTAACTGATGTCACACAGAAAAATATCTTTAGGCAGACGGTAATTTGGCTGAGGGAAGCAGAACCTGCCCAGGCTGGTGGGATTTATTCAGCAGGGACTTGATGCTGCTCCAATTCAAGTGGATAATAAAACTCCCATTGATGTTTTTCATTTACTTACGACTTTCCATGGACTCTCAATTACCACTGCAGCCATGCCCGGAGTGTGCCGGGGGTGCGCAGCACAGAGGACTCCCCTGTATCCTGTTTTTGTAAAGGGCTTTTCCTCTTAGTAGTTGTAGTGAAAACAAACATGTGGGAGAACAATGGGATTTTTTTTCCTATTTTCCTCTACATTTTTAAATACAATAAAAAAAGCATGAAAATTAAATAAAGTGTGTTAGCAATAACAAAAAAAAGGATTCGTATATATTGATGAGGAAAACAAATGTAACTATGTGAACATGCAATCAAAAGAACAAAGGTCATTTGCCTTCTTGATCTCAGCCTGCATTTTTACAGCTGAAAGCCTATTCATTATGTACCTTAAGAAAACAAGGCACTAGTAATGCAGAACAATGCCTGTGCCATAAAGCTGTTGTAGGTAACAGAGGAGGGTCAGCTTCACACCCCAGAGAAACACCCTTGGCTCCTGTGGCACTCCGCAGAATTCTGAATCATCATGATCTGGGGCAGAGGGGAGTCCACTGAAAGGATTTCCTTTCTTCAAATAAACTCAGAGGTATTGTATTTGTTGTGTCTAAAATATTTTGCAATGATCAAATCAGGATAATTTGAGTTGCTGTAAAAATGGAAGTGAAACTAGGTTGTTAATTCTTTCTAGGAGTAAAACTTGGAATCATAGGAGAAATTACTCCTAGGGGAACAAGGACTGAGACAAAGTATAATATAAAAGGTGAAACGTCCATGATTGACTCTTCCCTCTGAGAGGTGGAGGATCTACCCTAAGAGATGGTTAAGGGTGTAGTTAATTGTTCACAAGGTCAAGTTTCTCCTGTTTGAATATGTATTTTTCTACTGTGTGGCTGCTTAGCTGCAGCTTTCTACTATGAGTCCTTTCCCCCGAGAACTGGGAAACACCCACCTCTGACACTGCTCTCTCCATGCAGGTGCAGCAGCTCGTGACCACATCTGGCCTCAACCTTCTCAGCAGCAGATCAGGCTCCTGAAGCCCTTCACTACAAGGTGGGTTTCCTGTGCCATAGCCATTATGCAGAGCAGCCCTTGCTGCTCTCCCTTGTCTCATTGTCTTTTCTGAGTGGCAAATCCCACATCAGGATGTATTTTTTCTGTGTGTTTATGAGGTTATTCATGTCACTGGCAGAGTCTAATATTCTTCTGACAGAGGAACTTGCGCTTTACTTTTAAAAGAGAGCACATCTAGGGCTCTCCAGATAACACAGACTTAGTTTGTCTTTGTGTTTGGGTGTTACCTGTTTATTAAATAATGGCTGCTTGTTACTGCTGCCTCAGGTGTGGCTGTGTGTGGGACACCAAGGTGGGAGCACCTTCCAGGCCTCATCTGTCAGTGGGCAGATGAGAAAGGCTGAGGCTGTACTGGTGGGATCAGAGTTCATCCCAGCGTGGTTTGTTTCTGTTGAGATCAAAGCGCTTTGTGAAATCGATAAGAATTTCAAGAGATTATTATTATTATGTAAGAGTGAAAGAAAGGTACATTAATGCCAAAGTACCACATTCAACATTATTTGCGGTGTAAGATCTTGGATTTGTTTTGAAACAATGTATCCTTTCTGAAGTGCCTGAAACTGAGGGGAGCAGCTTTTTGCCATCCTCCTTCTGAGAACTGTATGCATTGGGGTTTTGGTTCCTAGTCATAGCAATGCTAAATTTAAAAAGCCTTTAAAGACAGGGCTCAACCTTTCTCACAACTCTCTTCATAAAAAGCTCAATGTTGAAGCGATAATGATCAGACCAAAGAACATTTAGTATAAACATTTAGCTTGTACTAAATAAATTACACTTGGTCTTACAGTCACATTATTGGTGACAGCTCATACAGCCTGCACCCTTCCTCTGTAATGCAGCAGAACGAAGCAAATATACATCGTTGGGAAAAAATCCTTGTCTTTTGTCAAAGAGCCCAACTGCTGTCAGCAAACATATTGTGGGAATATGAATCTGGAAACAAACAGATCATTAAAGGGTGAATTAAGGTTTTGTGATTTAATTCTAAACATGTTGAGTGAGGGAATCAGAGATGTGCAATGCCAGAAAAAGTATGCACCAAGAGGGTTTTTTTGTTTAATGAAAGCTGGTATTTTAATTGAATACAAAGTGCTTTGGGTGACAAAGATGGTTACATATGGAAAATATGAAATTCTGCTCATTCGGGAGAATTATGAAGATCACTTGATTAGAAGTAACGTTATGCTGATGCAAGTTTTACATTCTTTCCTTTGTGGAAATTATTCATCCATTTGCAGAACTTTATTAAAAAAGTATGTACAATACTTTTCTGATGTTAAAATGACAATGTATATAGAGACCTCTGCTTGCACAGAAAGTGACCTGGGCTCGTGCAGTCACTTCTCTGGCTGGATTTCATCTGTGCTTTGCCCTGTTACAACTGTAACAGGGTTGAGAAAATACAGTACCTTCCCCAGTCAGGGCATCCTTGGTAGGAAAGAGCCTGAGCTGCGGTCGTTGTACTGCCCAGCTTGCTTTGCCTGCCAGCCCCACTTGCGCCAAGGAGCATCAGGAAGGCAGGGAGTCAGAGGAGCTATTTGGAGGTCTCTTGAGAGGACTTGGAAACCATCTGTAGAATCCTGAGAAGGCACAACTGTTCTCAGCCTTTTAGAGAAATGCTGTCTTGGCAGGGAGGAAGGGAGCCAGGCCCTATTCCCCGGCATGAAACCCTGCATCTTCTGGGGTAGAGCGGGCACCGGTGACCGGGCTTGTGCCTCTCCTGGGCTTTAGTTCTTATGACACATCTCAAAGCCCTCCCCTATGTCTGGACACATCACTGTAGAACAGATATCCCAATGTGCCTCAGCCCCTGCTCTGCAGGGACACCCACAAGTCAGTCTGTGTCCTTGTGTTTTTTGGCAGATGCTAGAGTTTTGTGCTGTCAGGAAAAAGCTGCTTTGGTCTCTTCCCCTCCTTTAGCCAGACAGCTACTGTCTTGGCCCTGCCGCTGTCCTAATGGCAGTGTGAACTGCTCCATTGCACTTGAGAGGATGAGGTTAGAGGGAGGAAGCAGCAGGACAGCTCTACATCAGAGTGCTCCACCAAGCCCATGGAGACCTAGAAGTCTCCAAAGGTAGCTCCTGGAGCACTTTTGTAATGAGGCAGATGTTGATCAATACCTTTTGCTGTTTCCTGCCTTCTCTCACAATACTGGTTCAAATTGTTACTATCAAACCAAAAAACCCCAGCCAGATCTGTGAATACAGCCCAGCCCTTAGGGTACAGTTGTGGGGAATGCACAGGATGTACCAATGCTCTATTCAGGGTAAAGGAACAACTTTCTCCTGCCATTCAGTTCTACTTAGGAGAGAGCACTGATGCAGATCCAGGCAGTGAGAACACAGGAACACTGCCTGGAAATGTTGGGCAGTCGTGAGGAGATACTAGATGATGGTTTCAGAAAAACTGCCCATGGGGATGTGAGGTTCAGAAGTGCTAATGGCCAGGATAATGTGTTGTTTATTGCAAACAGGCATCTACAGTGGCCTCAAAGGTCTGTATGTCTGACTGCCCTGCTACATGCATCAAAACCCTTCCTAAAGAGTTTCAGTCTCAAATCCAACCTCCAAAGCCAAATGATGATGGTATCACATTCGCTTTTCATTTCTGCATGGGCACTGTGCCCATGCAGTTATAGCACAGCTGAGTCTGATTTTCATATAGTTCATTGTTTACTTATGACTTACTATAAAGTTGAGCTTGTCTTATTTATGAGCAGCCATGAAGATATGGGATTTCATCCACTGGGTGATGACTCATTCATTGGGTTGGACTCTTTAGCTCCTAATACGTGACATGTTTTGGACTATTGGATGAACAGCAATTCTGCATGAACCCAAATTAAATGAGGTGAATGGAAATAATTAGTTGTTTGTTTTTAAAACCATGTTTGTAGCTGGGTTTGGGCTGTTTCAGCTCCCAGCTCATTCTGCCAATGTGCACAAGGGCAGGATGAAGAGGTGATATGCAGCATTTCAGTCAGACATCTAAATATATCAGGGGTGACTTCGCTTTGTTTCTGTTGCACAAGGAAAAGCTTTGTGGTGCTGGAGCATTTGATACTTTCTATGAACTTTAATGACTGCAACATTTCTTGTGCTGCTGAAAACAATTTGAGAAACTAATTTGTAAAATCACTCGTAAAAATCTCATGTACTTTTGGTAATAATAAAGCTCCTCAACTGGAAAAAGAAATACAAATCCTCAGAAAGAGCAGCTCAGCAGGAGTGTACTTCAACCACTCTTGTCTCAGGCATGCTCTACCCTCCTGTGGGTGCGTCATGCCCTGTGAGTTCACAGGAAGGATTCATGCACAGCCAGAAATATCCCCCCCGGTAATGCTCAACTACATAAGGAAAATTAGAAGTTTTTACAACTCTTTCCCCCTCTTCCTGCCCCCAGCTCTGAGGGATGGGACTGGGACCATGGGAGATGTCCGAGTAACTTTGTCACATTGAGTGGTTGTTACGGCTTACAAGTTTTCACAGCCAGGAGCCCTGCCAGCAGAAATTTATGCCTCCATTTCAGCAGTAACGATGCTTCCCAGAGCTGTCGGCCCGCAGCCGGCTAGGAGGCAGCGGCGGGGCGTGTGGGGGACTCACCATGACATAACCACATTCCTGCAGCATGAGAAGATGCTCCCAGGCCACTGCAGGGGCAGTACAGCCCCTTCCCTGCTCCCATCCCACCACTGCAGTTCTGAAGGCTTGGGAAGGTCAAGTGAACCCGTGGGCTATGCTGACTTTGGGTGATTTTGGGCAGAGTCGCTGGAAAGTTGCCCACTGGAAAAGGACTCGGGGGTGCTGAACATGAGCAAACATGTGCCCAGGAAGGCTGACGGCATGGTGGCCTGTATCAGCAGTACTGTGGCCAGCCAAGGCCAGGGCAGTGATCATTCTCCTGTACCCCTGGTGAGGCACCTCGACTCCTGGGGTCAGTTTTGGTCCCCTCACTATGAGCAGCTCCCACAGAGAGCAGCTCAGTTGGTCAGAGCACGATGCTAATGACACCAGTGTTGTCAGTTTGATCCCTGTATGAGCCATTCGCTTGATGATCCTTCTGGGCCCCTTCCAACCCAGAATCTTCTGTGATTCTGTATTTAGCCTGGAGAAAGGAAGACTCAACATGGTTTTTATGGCTCTAAAACTACCTAAAGGAGAGTGTAGTCAGGTGGGGTCATCCTCTTCTCCTAGGTAACAAGTGGAAAGGGGCTTTATGTTGCACTAGGGGAGGTTTAGATTGTAAATTAGGGAAAATTTCTTCCCCAAAAGCACTGGAACAGGCTGCCCAGAGCAGCAGTGAGCTGCCATCCCTGGAAGTGCTCAAAAGCGATGTAGTTGTGGCACTGAGGGACATGGGTGACTTGGCAGAGATGGGTTAATAGTTGGACTTGGCGATCTTAGAGGGTTTTTTCAAGCTAAAAGATTCTATGATTTCACCGCCGCGGCTTCTTTTTTTTTTTTTTTTCTTCCTTCCCTTCCCTGGGGTTTTTTGTCAAATGAAACCAATAAAGGCGTTTCGCTGGGGCTTGTCCGGCGCCGGGAGCGGCGGGGCCGCCGCGAGGGCCGGGAGGAGCCCGCGGGGCCGCCAGGGGGCGACAGTGACAGGGGTTTGCAGGGGCGGGGACGGAGCGGGGCTGTGCCCTCAGGGATCATGGGCTGTGCCCTCAGGGATCATGGGCTGTGCCCACAGGAATAATGGGCTGTGACCGCAGGGATCATGAGCTGTGCCCACAGGAATAATGGGCTGTGACCGCAGGGATCATGTACTGTGCCCTCAGGGATCATGAGCTGTGCCCACAGGGATCCCCTCGGGTTGCCCGAATGGACTTCTGCTGTCCTTTCCCACTTAATTAGTGTTCCCACTTCATTAGTGTTCCCAGAGAGGCTGGGTCTGGTGGGGAAAGGAAATTTGCCTGCCCCAACTCCTGCCCTCCTGTCCTGAGCCCATTACAGACAACAAAGCCATTTTCCAGTTGTGCTTAACTGGTTTGTAACCACTTCATCGCCCACTGCCACTTCGTCGCCCACTGCCACATCACTGCGGGAAACTTGCTTCTGTCAAGGAAGGTTGGAGAGGATTTCTGCTCTCCACAAGGGAGATTTGCTGCTGCTGTGAGAACCACAGAAAACACTGCCAGGGCTGGCAAAGGAGCAGGAGGAAGGATCCTGTGGGGCCAAACCAGCCTGTCACAAGAATGGGAGTGGCTCATCCATCTGCATGTTGCTCCCAGACCCTGGTCTGGCTACATGGCAATACCTGTGCCAGCTGGGCACCAACAGCAGATTGGTGCTTTTCTCACAGGAACAAAGGCTGTCACTGTGGAATTTTCCCACCTACTGCTTCTAGAAAGACAGAGATAACACAGGTGTGCTGGCGTGTGCCCCTCTCAGCCCCGTGCTTTAAGACACGGTCATACCACCTGCTTGCCAGCCAGTGATGGCTATGCCAAAGGAACTAAAGTCCATGCACAACAGAGGAAGAGTTTTGCATACAAAGTTCAAAAAGGAGATACATATATCCAGAAGACCATTGCCATGCAGAAAGCAGGAGAAGGGGGCTTCTTGTGGGTGCACCTGGCCCTCCTGTTGTGTGTTGAAAGCTGGGAGGTGTTTCTGGTCCTTACAGGATCATCTCCTTCCCCAGGCTTAAGCCTTAAAGAAACGAAAAGCAAACAAGGGCCCTCGGAGGCACCTGGGCGGCCACTGTGCTGCGCCTGTGCAAACAGTCATTGACTCTGAGGGCAGTGGTGATAACCCAGAGTTTTGCAGGGCTCCTGCAACCCTGCCTGGGCATGGGTGGTGTCTCAAATGCCAGGCCCCCACGGGGCTCCCACATAGAACAACTGGCCCCAGCTGAATTAGATCACCTTCATCCTGCTGCCACCCATGTTATCACTATGGCTGTAAAGATAACCACTTACCTGAGACTGCTGTATTTATATCAGTTCCCTTTCCCTTCTCTAACACCATTATTGCCAGCAGTGGGGCAGCTGGAACTAAGACACAGCGTCCACCCTGAGAAAAAAGAGTCTCAAGCCATGCCCCAACCCTGTTCCCCTGTTCCATTTTGCTTTTGCTTACACAGATTAGTAGGACTGGGCATGGTAGGGCTCTGTTTTTCCCCTCTGTGTCATACCAGACACTTGGTTGATTATTTCGACCTGTAGGGAAGTGACAGCGCTTACAAAGACAGGGTTCCTTGCTGGGAGCGCCATACCAGATGGCTGATGCGAAATGCACTGCCAACTGCTGCAGTATGGCTGAATTACCCTTTGAAATACACTATTCTTTGATTGAAAAGGATCCATCTTTTTCCTTTTTGGTCCTTTTCAATCAGACGGCATGTGACTGGACTCATTCTTAATATTATCTCCCATTTCATGTCTCTGTCAGGCATATAAGGAGCAAGGCATCAGCTGCTCAGCCTAGCTCCATCAATAATACTTTTCTGGTACTATCTTCCCCCAATAGCATACCTTTTATAGCCTTCCTTTTTATTTTGGACCTGCTTTGCAAAATCTGGGAATCACCATTTTGACACAAGTAGGAACATGGGAATTGCAGATTTTGCCCTACAAGATAAGGCCTGAGTCAGACCGGAGCAAGAATCCTTGCAGGGGAATCTCACATTTTGTTAGGAAAAGTTTACACACAGAGAAGATCCTAGTGCTAGGTAAGGCATTGATTGTGCCATGGTGATGGTGAACCGCTCAGCTTTCTTCCTGCCCTCTTTTCTCCCATCTAGGAACCCCAGTTTCCTCAGACAAACCCTTGCTGAGCCACCCCTGGATACCCAGCTGCCTAGCTGTTGCTGGAGGCTGTGCCAGCACACACAGCCCAGGGTTTCTCAAGCTGCCACCTTCCTCCTGCCCATCCTGGGGTGGTGTCTCCCATTTGTTCTGGGACAGTGCCAACACCCCGCCCTTTTCCCCCAGCTGGTGCTTCTTGCACCCACACATCCGCCTCTGCCTTCCCCCCTTGCAGGGTGTTGCTGGGCAGAGCTCAGCTGCAGGACATTGTTATGCTGCAATGTATTAATAGCAGAACTGAATAACAACTACGCAGGGGCAATGGTGGTTTGAGGCTGCTGACTACGTCCAACTGCTTTTCTTCCACCCTTTATTATTCCTAATTCTCATTCAAATCAATGTGATGATGTCCATTCCTTCTGCTTCTGTAACATGTTTAAAATGTTAACTTCTTTTCCAGTAATACATGGCCTTGCACGTACAAGCATTTATGGAGGAAGTTAAATTCTCTAATTGCTTGGCTGGATCAAGCCCAGTCTGCCAGCACCACACCAGGCTGAGCAGCAGAACAATGCACAGCCCTTGTGTCCTTATGCACCAGGCAAGGCTTATCAGCCCATGTAGGGCTAATAAAGCAGCTTTCACAATGAGTTAGTAGATTTAGGTCTTCTTATGCAAGATTTCTGTCTGGGAATATTTTTCTGAGAAATGTTTAAAAAAGAGAAATGAGCGTGACTTCAGCCTCTTGCAGAAAGCAAATCCACTTAAAGTGCTTTTAAGGTTGATTATTCACCATCCTGAGAACACTGCAATGGGGACAGTAGACGTGACTACTGCACAGTGCTGTGCCTTTCGTCTGAAATAGCTGGGATGTGTTTTCACTCACTCTGTGCACTGGCATTCTCATCCACATGGCTGCCACATCCCGGGGTTTGTGCCAGGAGAGCTCAACGACCTCCCCCTTTGGCTGCACATAGGTCAACAATTTTGTTTATGTCACACAGAAGAGTTTTGGTTTGTTTGAAAAATATACACTGTTTCCCTGGAAAGTGTTCCTTCCTACACTACCTCCATCTGTCCAAGGAGGAGCTTGGCTACTCCTCTGCAGCCAAACACAACTATTCATCTCAATCTCAGGTTAAAACAGCTCCTGAAGAGTAACTGGGGAACACTTGGAATTCTGTGCAGTCCATGTGCTCTGGCAGATGTGAGATGTTTAATTCTGATCTTACACCGTCACTCCTGCAAATTCCAACTCGCAGAGTAAATGCATGAGGAAAGAAATTCAGATCCTGAGAAAAATGTGTGTATCATCTTAGGAAGAGAGCTCTGGTTACTCTGAATGCAAACACAAGCAGTAGGTAAGGTTGAAAGTAAGCACAGAAAATGTCTAATGAGGCCCATGCCTGCAGTATCTGCTAGGGGCAGGAAGCCGTGATTAGCTGCACACTGGAGCATTGTGTGGGTTTGTATAGGATCTGACTTCCCAGGTCATGAAATCAGATCCTGAGTTATTTTAAAAATGAGCTGCTATTTCAAATTATTTTTCAGCTTCATGTTTGATATGTCAAGTCACATTTATTTGGGTAAGCTATGTTTTTCTCGGACACCCACAGCGCGGCCATTGCCACATTCCTGGTGCTCTGTGGGGGTTCTGGCTGTGAGCAGACACTGCCGTGGGGATATTTGCACTGCCAGGCATCATCCTCAGGTACAAACACAACTGGTTTTGGATTTTGGAAAGAGAGATGCTTATCCATGGCTGTGAGGATATGTTACTTAAAACCACCTTCATGAATTAGAAGTAAAATTAAAAACCCTGCAGCAATTTATCAATCAGAAAAATACATGAACCAAGAAAAATAGATTAACTTCACAGCATTTCCATGGGAACAAGCAGTGAGGGTATTTTGGATGAATCAATGAGGTGAATTCCTGCATGAGACACTCCCAGGGAATGCCCTGTCCTTGCTCTTCCAGTATGTGCTAAATAGATTTCAGTTTGGTTGTCTCCTCTGATTTCAGGATAACAAAAAGCACAAGCAGCCATGCTCTTGGGCTGTTTACAGCCTGTGTCAAAACCAGAGCTTTAAATTCCAGCTGCAACTCTCCCTGAGACCCAAAGCAAGAGCAGCACTGTAAGTTCTGGCAAAGCACTGTGTTTGCCAGATGGATGGCTGCTTTTGGCATCAGTTCCAGCTTCTGGATACATATATAATGCAGCAAGACATATATATATACACTCGTATATAATTTAGCAAGAACTCTGTAGAGAAGAAAAACCAAGTTCTTCCAGGCAGAGAGATATGAAAAGAATGCCCCATACACAACTGCTACTACAAGCAACTGTTGCCTAAATAGACTTCCAAATGATCAATTTCAATACAAATTTCAGCACAAGTCATATTTTTCAGCATATTTATAGAGATTTCTCTACCTAAAGACATCCCTCTCTCTAATTTGGACTGAACTGCTACTGTATACTCCTGTACTGCAGTCTTCCCTGGATAACAGGGGTGGGAGGAAAGAGAAGATGGAAAAACTCAGAACAAGTTGTATCAAAGGTCCTAGCTGCTGAATAAGGAAAATGCAATCCATGACGCAATCCATTTGTTTCATGCTTTGACTTGAACGGCTTGTCTCAGTTCTGTTTCGCTTGGTAGAGATCATGGTAATGAAAGGAGAGGCTTAATGACTCCATCAATTGAGAAGAAATAGCTCTATTGTCTTTTGGAACCCGGTAAATAGTGTAACGGTGAAGAAAATGTGCGGAGTGATTGGAAACCTTTGGTGCGGGAGACTGGATGCTGCTCCTGAGGACCCAGGACTGGTGCTGAGCCAGGACCGGTGCTGCCAGCTCTGCGGCAATGCCATTTATGGTCACTTAGTCATGAAATCCCATCGAGTTACGGTGCCTGCGGCTTCTGAAAAAGCAAACCTTGAAATACTGTGAACCTCAGCTGCTCTGTGTTTAGTGCTAGTGGCTGGGTGCTGGGTTAGCGGATGAGCTGCCCTGCAGGGCTGCAAGGATTAGCAGCTGCACACTGGTTTGAATGTGCTACAATTTATTTTATGGCTTTTGTTGTGCATGGCTTTTGTTTTAATGCACAATGCTGTCCTGTGTTTGGATAAGGCTATTACATGCCAAAAAATTATAAATATTTAAAATCTCCTGATAACTTTCTAAAGCTAGCCGGGTGCTATAGCCCATGGCCCAGTTATTCTTTTTCCAAACCATTGCCCTGACAACTTCCAGTTTTGACAGCCCCAGGATATGAACGAACCATCAGTGTGCTGCGGCTTTGACAGAAACTGTTGGAAAGGATGGCGGCATCTAGCTGGTTTTCACCGCGCACTGCTGAGACATGATGCATCACTGAAAGCTTTGAAAGATGCCTTTTCTAGTTGCACAGGTCCAGATCCAGTTGACATTAATTCTGATTCTTGTCCTCTTCCAATCAAAGCAAGCTGTTGCTGAGTAATGCGTCAAGCAGACAGCACGTACAATGTCCCAAATGACCGAGATCTCTCATATGTGGCCCACGACTTGGAGAAATCCAATAATAACTCATCACATGAGACTGCTACAAGTTGATTACCCTGAAGGAGACCCGACTTCATTAGTCACCGTATCATGCGCTGCCTGTCCACTGATGTCAGTGAGGGCCTGCACTGCCACTCCCTACACTGTTCTGCTTTTGCAAGCCAGGCTTCAACAGACCATTCCTCAGTGAAACAGCCAGTGTCAGGGCTCCCAGTTCCCTCTGCTATTAGGATGCTCCAAAAACCAGCAAGTATCCACTGTGGAGTCCCATGACACAACCCCAGGACCCCAGAAGTTATGATAAAAAATCTGTGCTGCGATTCAATTTCCATTAAGGATTATCACAGATCCCAGCAAGAGCAGCAGCAGACCTGTAAGGACCAACCAACTTTTATTTACCTTTACAGTTCAAACTATGCTTCTAATTATTTTATTCCTACCAACAAGGCAACTGCCTGTAAATTCAGAGAGCCTAATTCCATATTCCGGTTTGAGAGACATTCCACATTGTCTTTTTGCTAAAAATAGAGAATGCAATAATGAATTGCCCTTACATTTCATTGTGTTTGTCAAGGCTGTATTTTCAAACGTGAAATATTTGGAGTAGTTCTATGATAAAACTGAGTATGTGGCAGTGGAAGCCCCTCTGCTACTGAATTAAACAGGGTCTTTTTTAATGCAGCCTTGCAGTGAATAATCACAGAGGAAGAGTATTTTTAAAACAGTGGAAAAAAAACATTGCTGTGTTTTTGCAACTGCTTAAAAAGAACCAAAAAAAGCAATGACAGTTTTCTTCCTTCCTTATATCTGCATCTAGAGAGCAAAGGAAAAGCAGGATGGAAAGATCTTTGTTGCACAGGACTATTCAAGACAAAAAAGTATCCACCGCAGAGCATAGCGTTGAAATCTCCCTCCCTGTCTGCCAGTATACATATATCCACACAAACATCTTTCCCAGATCAATATGAACATAAGGTATTTCTGCAAGGCATACCTTTGTTCATTTGCAATAATGTGCAGTACCAAGACATTATTCCAGCAAGTGGAAATTCATAGCTTAGCTTATTTTTACTTCTCTTCCTCCTGATGAAACTTGAAATGTGTTCACTTGTGTTGAAGTGTCTTCCAACTTCATTTCAAAGCACATGCAGTTTTCCAGGTCAGATATGACCCCAAAAAGAATTTGATCACAGAGCAATACAGGGGGATTCTCTCTTCAGTAGATGAGGATGAGGCATTGATGCCCAGCACAGCTGTTGCTGCCACAGCTGAACTTACACTTGTAGCCAGGCAGGTCCCAGACAGGGCACCTCTCCTGATCTCAGAGAGCCATGCAGGTAATGGAGTGCACACAGGGGCTGCCCCTCTCTGCTGCCCATCATCCAGAAATGTTGACCAGACCATAGCTGTGAGGATCATCTGTGACTGGGAAGAAAGGAAGGAAACAAGATCTATTCCTCAGAGCATTCTCTTTCCATAGAGCAATCTTCGTCTCCCAATAATTACAAACACCATGAGGATGCAAAGGGCTGAGTTCTGTTCAAAAGCTCTGTGATATGCAGGGAAGGGCAGCTGTAACATGGGCTGTTGCATCCAGATCACCAGCATCCCACTGTCCCTGCACAGTCTGAAGCAGCAGCAGCAGCAGCCCCTACTTGCCCTTCTCCCAAGGCTGGTGGGGTGAGCTGGGCTTGCATGTCTGTGCAAGAGGTTTGGTGAGCACTTCATGTCTGGTTTTGTGCTTTAATACTTCTGATGGGATGGATGGATGGATGGATGGATGGATGGATGGATGGATGGATGGATGGATGGATGGATGGATGGATGGAGTGGTGCAAAACCACCCAAAGAAAACACTGTCTCTATGTCCCACTGTGTGCACAGTATGTCAATGCACAATATATCGTTGTGATGAAAATTTTCTTTGCTTATTGTATGGAAAAAATTACCTTCATTGAAAATTCTAACTAAATATTTAGGTTAAAAGTCAAGGTTCTGATATTAATTCTGACTTTTTCCTGTTTAGTGTCTATTTGCTCCTTTTCTTGCAGAAAGAAAAAAATCACTGAAGCTTCAAATTTCAGTGTGGCATTGGCACAAAGTGATATTGAAGAGGGTGTGCATTACTAGGTGTGGGAGTGGAAAGGAACGGAAATTAAAATGTTATAAGCAATCAGCTAATCCGGATGTGGAACGGTTGCTAAGGCGTCCCAACCCAGGCCAATGTCAATAAGCAATTAGCATCTATTAAAAGATGAAGTATAGAATGATTGAAGGTGAAAAGCCCTTGAGAAAAGGCTCAGCTTCATGTTTCCAGGTTGCTTTCCCCTAGGTTGGACCAGCCTGTGCTGACATCAGAGAGCTGATCGCAGAGGTCCAAGCCGAAGCTGCCCTGGCTGTGGCATTTTTTCCTGCCCTCAGTTAAAGTCAGTTTTTATTTGACTCCTTCCTGCTGTTGGCTCAGTAGTTGGAGGAAAGGGCATGGTTACTGTGTCATGAGATACATCTCAATATTTCTGTGTAGTAAGTCTGATCTCCAAATTGTTTGGTTGTTTTAAAACAGGAGGCGATGCTGGTTGGTGAGCAATGGGAGTTTAGGCATAACTCTATCTCACCTTCACATTTGCTTCTTTCCTACCTTAATTTTAACAAATGAAACTAATATAACTTAGTCTGATAAAAGGATCTCTTAGGTCACTGAACAGAAACCACAGTGTCATGGTTTAGCAGATGCATTAGAATAAAACCCTCAAAAGAAAATACCTCATTGGAAATCTGGATTCAAATTTTAGCTGAGAGGCTATCATAGTATAATTAAATTAGACTTCATTGATTGTATTTTAATGGATTTGTTTTCTCTGACAGAATCCTGCACCTTTCAGTGTGGCAGCCTTTATGTAAATAGATACACACAACACACTTCGATTGAATTGGTGGAGCAGCTCCTGGTAGCAAAGCCAAGACTGTAAGTGTGCACAGGATCGGACCCTATGGGGAGGGTGAGTGGGTGGGCATAGACTTCCCTTGGGGCAGGGACACACAGGGACATCTCATCACAGCTCGCACTGCCCAGTAAGTGTCATGAGATGTCTGGGCGACCTGCACAAATCCAGCAACGGCAGCTGGAGCAGTTCTGTTGACTCTGTTGTCATCAAATGAGTCAGCGGCAGTCACAGTCTTGTATGTCAGTAGGGAGTGGCGCGCCAGGAAATCAGTCACAAAAGTGGGGGGGGGGGGGG